>ML677381.1:30923457-30939524 GCA_007922305.1 Dermatemys mawii
ACACACACACACACACACACACACACACACACACACACACACACACATTCACTTTCCCTGAATGAGTTGGAGAATTGACTTTGTATTACCTTTGCTAATTTTACTATTTTAAAAGGGGCTCACACTGCAGCACTAGTCATTGCAGAGCTGGGGCAGTGGTGAAGGTGTCTTAGAGTGGGTGTAGTCTGGCCTCTGTTCTTAGAGGTCAGCCCTATTCTGTGGCAGGAACTAAGAACCATAGCAAACCTCACCACCTTTTGCTCCAAATGCAAGGGGTGTTTTCTTTGAACTGACTTCTCTAACATGAACATATAATGATGGGCTTGTCTCTGTATGTGTGTGTGTGTGTGTGAACAATACATGTGCATATATATAGTATAATGACTGCACCCAGTGAGAGAACAGACACGTGGCAGATGTGCAGTCGTGTTGCTTAATGGGCTACTTGGAGATGCTCAGGTGCTACAGTGATGAGTGCGGTATAAAGATGTATGTAGAATAGAATAGACATTCCCCTAGAATGGCTGACTAGCACCAAATCGCAGCCCAGTATTTGGCCGGGCCATGGGGTGGGGATGCACGTGACAGTGGCAATTATAGGCTCTGCTATAGTTTAGTCTAAGCTAGGCCAGACTCACTCACTGGCATAGTAGTCCCTTTGACCTGATATCCATCCCTATGGTTTTCCTGAGCATGACGTGCCCTGAAGGTAGGGAATGTGCAGAGGGAGCAGGGAAGGGGCAAGAGCCTAACTCGTACAGATAGTCAGCATGATTTGGGGAAATAGGTGTGATCTGGGGCGTCTCTTTGTGAAGCCAGAGCAGTGTATGCTGCTCAATGTGCATGGATAGACTACTTCCAAATGTCCCTTAATAGGACGGTCTCAAAGCTAGTCCACTCCTAAGGCTGCACATGAAGGTTTGAGGCCGAAGGATGGAGGGGAAATCTGCCACCTTGGGAGGATGGTTCAAATTGCCTGACCTTGGGATCTGCATTAACTTCATGGAGACCTGCTTCCCTGACACTCCCTGCCACCTCCCCAAAGAGGGAGCTCTTCCTCTCCTCGGCTCTCCAAGAAATGGAAGCCAGAGCTGCTACACTGGATCATCTGCCACTCAGGAGCACGCAGCTGATTGAGAGGAGCATGCAGAAGAGAAGGATCCCAGTAATTTGGTTCCCCACACTGTAATTACCTAGGTTGGTGGGCAGACTTGTCCTCAGAATGAATGACACACAACAAGGGGACAGGAACTGTAATGCAGAGTTTAAAGTATATACTATAGAACAAAGTGTAATTAACGTCAGGCCCTTGGAGTTGAAAGCTGACTGCACAGCTCCAAGCCTTTTTTCTGTCGTTCTTTTCTTTTCTCCCCTCTCCTGCCACCTTTCTTCAGTGACGAAATATGTATCGTTACCTTGGAACCAAAATAAACAGGTATGGGCCAATATGCTCAGAGATAAAAAAAAATGTGTGTGTGAAATGCCAAGCAGTGCGTTAATGCAACATTAAGGTCTCACAGCCGAAATCACAGAAAGTCAGGGAAAACAAAATTTCAGGTTCCAACAGCAATGCTAACTTAACCATATTGCACATCCCGTATGCTTTTATGGTTAACGTTTTATAACACAAATAGTAAGATATTAAAGTGTGCGTATAAGCCTGACTGTGCAAACACCTAAGCACATGCATAACTTTCCCAATGTGTGTGAAGTTACTTTAGTAGTTTGTAGGATTAATAGAGAAAATTGAACGTGTGTAAGATGACTTTCATAAATGTTACTGATGAACCATTAGTACCATTTCCTTTCTTATTACATTTCAAATGTGCAACCTTCATGTTGCATTAATAATTTCATGCATTTAATTTCCTAGATTAAAAAAAAAAGACAACTTGTAATGGGAAAAAGGTGTGTGTGTGAGAATCACAATGTCTGCTGTTGAGTCCGTAGAGCTTACAAGCTCTACTGGGGTTGCTAGCAGAGTTTACAAGTCCCTTGACCTAGAGAGCTTCTTTCTTGATCCAAAGTCTGCATGGTTCCCAAACTGCATATGTACGCCATGCAAATCCCATGGAAACTACCCATAGAAAGTTAATTCCTTTCTTTTAGTAAAGATTTATTTATTTTTCATAAACCAGTAATAATATACAGATGTCCCGTAAGAGTCGATTGGACAAGCTGCACACAAAGAAGCTTAATACAATAGGACAGATACCCTGATTTTGAGGCACATGCTTAGATGGCATAGTGGCAGCATTGTGACTCTGTGCCACCCACTTCTATTACTATAGGCCAATGATGAAACATGATTGTAAAGGAAGTTCTGTTGCATGAAAGTGTTTTACACTCTCTCCCAGGACTAACAGTACAAACCAGGCTAATGCTTCTAGAGAGAGTGGGGTTTTATTTTGTTTTAATTCCCTTGAGCTCATCAGGCTGACACAGTTAGGCACCTCTATTTCATTGCCACCAGTATACAAGGGAATGGTGAGGCCAACATCACTTCTGGCTGTCCTAACTTAATGGGTCAGATATCCATTTTGTAGCTGGGTGGCCTTTCAGTGTGAGATCAGGTGAGACTCAAATCAGAGTTGTAGTCAAGAAGATGGGAGAAGATGAAGGGTATTTCACATGGCAACAAATTCATTTCCAAGCTTCACCCCCCTAGAGAGAGTCCAAGTTCTAAGATTGCTTTTGGTTCTGGCCAAGAGGGAGGATGAATGATCGGTAGCAACATTCAGTCATTGGTAACCTGAGCCAACAAAGTGTGGGTGTCCACTTGCTTTGGGGGTACATGCCTCCTGCAGTGAGGTGGTGGGGTCAGGAAGGCATCTGAGCATAGCTTTAACGACATGTTCTGGTTTTGATGGAGGAGAAAAATGCTGGATTTCTTCTCGGGCCAGTTTGAAATGCGTCTGATGTTACATGATTCCCGCAGGATATTATTACAGCCTTTCCTTCTGCTTCTCAGGTGTGGATTGTTCCATAAAGGGAATTTTGGGGAGGATGGTCAGGTTAGATTTGGTTGAGAAGGGGATAGCTTGAATGTCTTGCCAGGATAAAGTTATATCCATTTCAGCCCCAAGCCAGAGTAGGCTGTGTATCTGGACACCACCTGGCCACATCCCTCAGGTGGTATGGTATACTGGGGAGCCCCAGTCCATCATTCTGTTGGATGGTGAGTCTTGGTGATTTTGAAAGCCAGATGAAATTAGAGACTTGTTTATTTAAATGAGGGAATACATGTGTGAGGTCTTTAAGGGGGAGCTACATAGAGGAGTCTGCTTTGTTCCGCGTACAATTTGTAGATGTCCACAGGTTCATTAATGAAATCTACTCTTTTTTACCCTTTTTGAATATATCCTACAGAACCGAATGAGGGTGATACTAGTAAGATTCCATAGAAATTACTCTACAGTCCTGTAGACTGTTATAGTGAGAGGTCTTTGTTCCATTGATTCTTTGGCCCAACCTACAAGATTCTGTAGCAGGGATATAATTCTCTATTACATTTCTATAGGACTTTTCCATAAGGGGAAGCCTAGCAAATGCCCTAATTCTTATTGAACACAATCTCTGGGCTAAGTTACAAACTTCAGTCATTTTTGCTGTAGCCACGATGCCCAAAATTCAGAAGTGGATAAAGGAATTTTTCTCAATTTTCAAAACACATTTCATCTTGCAGCAGAGACCAAGCAGGGAAATACTAACACATGCACACCCAGCCATGTGCAACATCAGTCAGTATTCACAGGCAAGTGAAAGATCCTCTCTTGGCGCTGTGCTGGAATGAATTAGACACTGAAGTATGAAAATGTTGAGAGTGTTGGCATCGTTCTTTGGCTGTGCCGAATGCCTGGTGACTCATCCCTCTCTCATGATCCTTTCACTGAAGGAGAAGGAAAGTGGAGTCACATTGAGTGTATGTCTGGCACTGGGACTACAGGAGCTTCTTCAGTGTAACACACAATGCTCAGCACACACAGGTCCCCTCTGAACTCAGTGGGAGCTGGGGATACTTGGCACCTTTGAAAATCAAGCCTCTGCTGTTTGGGCCTCAACTACCCAATTCTAGGCCCCTGTGCTGGAAAATGTTGGCCATACTTATGTAGTGCTCTCCTGACACCTGAGCAGAGGCCTGCAGTCTCATGAGGGATGGTCTGGAAGACACAAGGCTGCAAGGCACAGGACAGAGCACAGGTTCCTTCCAGGGACAGAACTGACTCCCAAAGGTGGTGCAGTGGAATTACAGTAAACACTCAGGGTATGAGGTGGTTGAAGATTTGCTTCATCGGAAGGGATTACTGGCCCATCTAGCCTGGTTTCCTAGTTCCTACAGCAGCCAATACTTTTTGCTTCAGAGGTAGAATCTTATTAACCGGTAGGCCTACAAGGCTCAGGTCTGTGCTCTGTTTTGAAGAGGCACAGTAGCAGTGAGAGGATGTCCACATGCAGAGTTACCCCAAGCAATGGCAGGCAAGCCACATTAATTTAGCAGCTGGCCTTAGGGAGCCAGCCAGATACAATGGTGCAGGAGCATGCTGTCCAGCCCTCCTCTTTATCTGTGCTTGACCCATAAAGGGGTAAGCACGTGAGAGGAGTGTGTGTAGTGTGTGGGTCCATGTTGCTCAAGGATCCATCCCTCCCTGGTCAGAGGAGGGCTAAAAACCTTCCAAGTGCTGTGCCTGATATGGGCCAAGTGGGGGAAATTCCTTTTTAAGCCCTGCAAACCATCAGTTTGCACCCTGAGGCATGGTGGTATGATTGCCCTTAAGAGAGTCCATCATCAACTCCTGATGCAGTGCATTGCAAGTATACTGAGCTGCCTGGTGGGCATGCTTTAAATGCAGATTGCCAGTGTTCATGGGGGAGATGCCAAGGGCTGACAGGACATACTGTCTCAGTGCCTAGGGCCTGATCCTTCCAGTGGGCTGAACACCCCTTGCAGCAGTTGAAGTCAGTGAGAGTCACAGGGGTCCAGCATGTCTTAGGATAAAGCTGTTAGTGTTGAGTCCTAAGCAGTCACAGGAGAATGGGTGGAACCTCTAGATGGGAAAGAAATCCCTAGATGTTAGTTTTATAACTCAGTGTTGTTGGGTTTTGGGGTGTTTTTTTTTTCAGATGGGCCCTAGTCTCTTGTGAGATCCTCTCCCAGCTTGGAAAAATATCATCCCTTTCTCCCTTCTCTTCTCTTTGTTTATACAGGCAGTGACTACTCTATGAGTTACTGGGCCAATTTTTAATCCAATGATTTAGAAAACTCTCACCTGCAGCAGCTGCTTGTCTTTTGGGGATTATTTTGGTGCAGTTTCTAAATTGTGCAAAGCTTCCAGAGGCTCATTATAGCTTATTCTCCTACTGAGGCTGCTGCCCAGAGGAAGACAGTTGAGACTATACATGATAGCCTTCAGTTGAGTGAAAAGCGCAATGAATTCGATGTCTATGGTATCTGCAGTTTGCCTTGAAGCAGGACTTCAAAAAACGAAACAAAAACCAGCCCATTTTTGCTTCGGCCCAAGGACATGCAATATGTTTTGAAACTCTTGTAGATCTTCTTTCCAGCTGTGCTTAATTTTGGAATTCAGAGCTATGGGTGAAAAGTTTTGCTTTTTCATCTGTGCAACACATTGCACTGATTCTCATCAGGTACAAGTGAGGTGAATTGTTCCAGCACATTCTTTAATTTATGTGCCAATCCAGGCAAAGGCTTTCTGGGATATTTTTTTAAAAAGCTCAGCCTTAAAACTTGGGGTATGGTCCTCTCCCCACTGTGTACTCTACAAAACAGGGTGGCATGCAGAGAGAATGGGTTTAGCAACAGCAGCTGATGTACCGGTCACACAAAATGGCTTCAGGAAAATGAGAAAAAGACAAATTCCTTGACTTAGATTTATGTATGTTCTTTTGTTACTGATGATCTTATTGGGCAAGGGGATTGGTGGTGCTTGGTAGTTTGTCAGCTATGAATGTGACTGTGTGTTGCATAGTTGGTCTGGACGGCATCAAAGCTGCAGTGGGATTAGAAGGATTTTGAAAAGTTGAGTTTGTTCCCTTGCTGTTGCTCTTTTATGGAGAATAAATAGAAGCTTGAATCTTTTAGTTCTTGTTGTTTTAGCTTAGAAATATCAGGAATGGTGAGTTCAGTTTTCTTTTGTTTCTCTGGAAGATCTCTTGGGTGACCTCTTGTTCCTTAACTTTAGAGGTGGAACCAGGCGTTGAATGTGTAACAGAGATGTCCTTTATCCAACACATAGGTGCTGTGGGGCAGGAGAAAAATCAACTCTTTTACTTTCCACAGTCACATCAGGATAGGAAGACCAATGCTGTCTGTGCTGCAATTAGTCACTTTTGGAACCAGCTTTCTCCTGCCATCACTGTATGTCTTGCCTACACTAGAAAGTTGTATCTCTTTAACTATGTTGGTACTGTATATTGTAAGCCATACAATCCCCTAACAAGGATGCAGTTGTACTGGGAATAAAGGTGCTTTTGCCAGTATAGCTATTCCTGTATGTGAAGGAGAGTAAGCAATGCTGGGGTCTTTATAGCAGTATAACTACAGCCACACTTGGGGTTATACCAGTATAACTATATCGGTAAACAATTACATCTCTAACACCATGATTATACTGGTGCAAAAACTGTGTGTAGACCAGGCCTTAGTCTCCTCCTTTGCTGCTTCATTGATTTTAGGTAAGCTGTTCACCAAGGTAATCTTTAAGGCTGAGAAGGAGGCAGAGAGCTGTCTAGGGCGAGAAGATAGAATAGATCCACTTTAGGAAGGATGGGCCTTCCAACAACACAGCATTCCTAGCATCTTATTGGAGAACTGGAAGATGGATTGTGATTAGGTTATGGAGAGCACCTGTAACAACACAGCATCACCACCTGCATTGTCCTGCTGGGGCACAAGGAGATGGAGCATGTGCCGTGTCTCTGGCTGCAGCACATCCACCCTCGACTCTGTCACATTCACTCTCCCTGTTCCATGCTGGGCGGATTGGTAGATGGGCTGGGCTGCTCTTCCTCTGTCTCAAGCGGCCCCTTCTATCATGCTGAGATGTTTCTGTATAGCAAGGAATTCTCTTCCCTATCTCTGGAGGCTGATGAGCTTTAGAGACAGCCTTGAGCATCATCTAAAAATATATGTTTAAAAATACACCCAGTAGGATAAAACTGACTCCTCTCCATTATTTCATTAGAGGATTTAGAATGTGCTTCCTAAACTCTGAGTCATCAATGAAATGAGCAAACAAGGAGAAACACGCAAGACTGTGCTCCAGGTGACTCATCCAGGATGGTGAGGAGCAGTAAGGTGGGGCTTGGATCAGGGCACTGTTGATTAACTCAGTCACCACACTCCATTCCTTGTCTCCTTCTCTCCTGGCTCCAGCTTGCTTTGTGGGAACGACAGGTCAACCAGAACCTCAGTGGCTTCTGGAGCTATTTTAAGAGAGACAATCTGCTTCCTCCAGCATCACCCCTCTGCAGCACCTGGCCGTGCTTTTACACTAGTCGTCATAGAAAGAAGAAAGCAGATGGCCCAGTAATATAATGAGAGAGATCTGTACAGGCTCTAAATCCCAGGTCATTTCATGCCCACCTCAGGGATTTCCTACCACCAGGGAGTTAAGTATCAAACCTTAGAGGCTTCATTCCAGAGAGCTTCTTTGCCTGCTTCAATCATCAGACTCAGGTTGGGTGTCACAGAATTTCAGGGCCAGCTCTAGGCACTAGCAAAGGAAGCATGTGCTTGGGGCGGCACATTTCCAGGGTTGTCATTCTGGCACTGGCCATCACAGGTGTTGACTTTCTGGGTGCTCTGGTGCTCCCTGCACCGCCCCCAGCTCACCTCCACCTCTGCTCTGCCTGCTCCCCTGAGCACGCCACCGCCACTCCGCTTCTCCCTCCTCCCCTCTCTCTCCCAGGCTTGCCATGAAACAGCTGTTTTGTGTGGCAAGCCTGAGAGGGAGGGGGGAGAAGTGGAGTGGCAGCGTGCTTGAGGGAGGAGCAACGGTGGAGTGGAGATGAGCTGTGGTGGGGAGCAGTTTCTCTGCTCCCCCTCCCCCCACCGAGGGTTACTTCCTGTGGCCCTCCCGGCTCACCTCTGCTCCGCCTGCTACCCTGAGTGCGCCGCCGCTCCACTTCTCCCCTCTCCTCCCAGGCTTATTGCGCAAAACACCTGTTTCACACGGCAAGCCTGTGAGGGAGGAGTAGGAGGGGAAATGTGGCATGCCCGGGGGAGGAGGTGGGGCCGGGGATTTGGGGAAGGGGTTGGAATGGGGCAAGGAAGGGGCTTAGCTGGGGCAGGCCAGGGGCAGGGGAGTGTGGGAAAAAAAAGCGGGGGTGGACAAATTTTTTTTTGCTTGGGGCGGAAAAAAACCTAGAGCCAGCCCTGCAGAATTTAGACATGAATCAACTAGACCATCTCCCTCTGAGGGCGGGAATTGTCCCTTCTGCATGTTGCTTAGTGCTTCATCTAGACAGCTTTTAAAAATGCTGAGCGATTTTAAAAATCCCCTCCACTCTGGAGACTCTTCCAAACTCTAATAAATCTAGGCATCTGGACATTTTTCCTCACTAAATTTTCCCTTATTTTCATTTCATCTCCACCTTCCACTAACTCAGTACATGGCCATTATAGACCTTATGGCAAATTTCACCCCATTTGGCAGCATTTGTATTCAAGACCATTTGAATTAAGTGTGCTGGTAACATTTCATGAGCATCATATTGAATACTTTCCTACAATCCAAATATATGACCAGTCTATCTCCTAGGCCCCCTTCAACGATTTGTGCTTTTTTATGAAAAAGTGAAATCAAGTTTGTCTGGCAAGATTTATTCTTTTTAATCCCATGTATTTGTTGCTCCTGGTTCCATTGTCTTGTAGGTAAATAACAACAAACAATAGTGTTACTTCGCTCCTCTAAGCACTTTCATCTATAGAGTTCTAAGAGCTTCACAAAGGAAGCTTAGTGGTGTTATCTCCATTTTAAAGATGGAGAAACTGAGGCATGGAGAAGGGAAATTATTTCCTTAGGGTTACCCCGCAGGCCAATGGCAGAGCTGGAAATCCTGGTTCCTTGTCCAGGTCCGATTCACTGGACCACATTATTAGAATTTTTTCTTATTATTTGTGCTATTCTTTCACCAGGGATTGTAGATAGATTTTCTGGATAACAATTAGCAGGGTCATGCCTCTTTTAAGATTAGTCCCTCATTTGCTTTTCTCCAGCTATCCAGTACTGCCTCCATTCTCCATGACTTTTCAGAAGTAGTTGTTTGATAAGCTAATGCTAACTGATTCCCTTAACATCCTGAGGTGTGAATCATCTAGACTCATTGAATCTGTAGATATTCCTGTTTTTTCAATTATTCCTTTACTTACTTTTTATCAGTAACTAAATTTACAAGGTGTACTTTTTTCCTTGATTTTCAAAACTTCTTTATCCTTATTTTTCTTGTTGAAGATGGATTTTAAATCAGTCAGAAATGGGACCCATGAATCTTCATTTCAGAAAAATCACCTTTCTTACAACGAGAGATTAGACACACTCAAGAGGTCAGAAATCCACAGTTTCCTATAACAGGGCGAAGTAGCTCTTTCTTGTCTTCTACCAGAAATGTATTGAGCTAGCATGTGTGCAGCATTTTAAAAAAGTGAAATGCTATATAAGTGATAGTACTAGTACTATTGTTGTTTCTCTTTATTAATATATGAGGAAGAACTGCTATTCTAGAGAACTGGTAAGTGAGTCTCTGTTACCTAAAAGGCAGCTGGACTGGTAAGGCCCAGTCCTATTCCCTGTAAAGTCAATAAAAGTCTTTCCATTGACTTCGCAGTGAATTGGATTGAGCCCCTTATTGTGGATTAAGCATTTCCAAAAGTGCCTTCCAGAGCTGTTGTGAGGTCCCTATGATATGATCATTTGAAGAAGTAGTGGGAGTCTTTCATGGGGACACTATGGACAAGTGAAAACTTGGTGCTCACTCTGAATGTCTTTCTCTTAATGTAAGGAGGTGCGATCCATGGCTGAAGACCATGTAGCCATTGAAGTGGGATGTGATTGTGGCTGATGCTGGGTAAAGTAGGAGTGCTTTTGGAAGAGGCCGTCTCCCAGTGATAACCATTGGAAAGGTGAAGCCGGCTTGCTAACAGAAGGAGTGAAGAAAAGGGTTTTCAAGTAAAAGCTGGTGGGGAAGGCTGTTGAGAAGGAGAATGAGTTCTGCAGGGTGCTGATTAGTAAAACAAGGTTACGAGTGAAGACTGTTCCCCATTAGAAGGCTTAGGAATGGGCAGTAAGATGTGCTTCCATTACCGAACGCTAATTTCAGGTAATATAGTACACGGACTTCTTGGGCTTTAGGCTGCTGCTGCTTTGGCTGCCCGGGTCACAGCGGTATTGTACTGTGTAATGTTCAGACTCTTGTCACCATAGGCGCTGAGCACCTTCCAGCTGTGTACTAAGCAGCGTGACTAACCTTTGTCACGTGTGGCATATTCTTCCAGTATTGGTTAGATGGGGTATTTGCCTAAATGTGACTACTTCTCTACCAGTAGGTAACTAACAACCTCTGACGGGGTCAGTCAGGCCTTCTCTGTCTCCAGTGGGAGGCACCAGTGCCCTGACAT
This sequence comes from Dermatemys mawii, assembly GCA_007922305.1. Classification (NCBI taxonomy): domain Eukaryota; kingdom Metazoa; phylum Chordata; order Testudines; family Dermatemydidae; genus Dermatemys; species Dermatemys mawii. Next base: position 30,934,094 of record ML677381.1, read on the forward strand.
TTCCCACCCAAGGGAAATCCACTCAGCCTGGGCGACCAACAAGACAGTCCCCCCACAGGGCCAGGAGGATGTACTGATCAATCAAGAGCTAGCAGGCCAGTTACAGAGGCTTGCCTGCGTTTGCTTAGGGGCAGAGCTGGGTGAGATTGGGACAGAGGAGAACTGCCTTGGGGCTGAACCAGAAGCCTGGCCCAACATGCTGCAGTGAAGCTGTTGCATTTGAAGGTTGTTTTATTTCCTCTTTGTTTCAAGGCGCAGACAGCAGAACCTGGAGTTGTTTAATTACTTGATTGTTCAGAGGCTGACACCAAGCTTATGGCACAGGCTACCCTGCCCTAAACTGGCAACCAGAGGTTGCAGACTCAGGCAGGGAGTGCCTGCAGTACCAGGCATAGCCCTGAAGGGGGCACTGCAAAGCAATCCCACATCTCACACTGCCCCATGCTGCCAAGAATGACCTTGGGCGGATCACTGCAGACTACATGGCTCTGGGAAGAAGGATAAATGAGCTTCAGGCTCAAGTTGTGTTCTCGTCCATCCTCCCTGTTGAAGGAAAAGCCAATTAGGAACCATCAAATTGCGGAGGTGAATGCATGGTTACACAGGTGGTGTCAGAGAGAGGGCTTTGAATTCTTCAACCATGGGATGTTGTTCCAGGAAGAAGGATTGCTAGGAAGAGGTGGATCTACCTAACAAAGAGAGGGAAGAGAATCTTCGCAGGCAGGCTTTTTAGCCTAGTGAGAAGGGCTTTAAACTAGGTTCACCAGGGTACCGGGAGGAAACACAAGGAGAAGGGTGCAACAGGGGAAGCCTCCTGATTCATACTGAGAAAGTAGGGCAATTGGCTAGTTATCTGAGGTGCCTGTACCCGAACGCAAGAAGCCTGTGAAACAAGCAGGAAGAATTGGAAGTCCTGGAGCAGTCAAAGAGCTATGATGTGATTGGAATAAGAGACTGGGTGGGGTACTTGACTGGAGCACTGTCATGGATGGGTATAAACTGTTGAGGAAGGACAGGTACAGGAGGAAAGGTAGGGGAGTTGCACTGTATGTAAGAGAGCAGTATGATTGCTCAGAGCTCCTGTATGAAACTGGAGAGAAACCTGTTGAGAGTCTTCGGGTTAAGTTTAAAATCGAGAGCAACGAGGGTGATATTGTGGTGGGCATGTGCTATAGACCACCAGACCAGGAGAGTGAGGTAGATGAGGCTTTCTTTGGACAATTAACCAGAACACAGGCCCTGGTTCTAATGGGAGACTTCAATCACCCTGACATCTGCTGGGAGACCAATATAACAGTGCACAGACAATCCAGGAAGTTTTTGGAGAGTGTTGGGGAAAACTTCCTGGTGTAACTACTGGAGAAACCAACCAGGGGCAATTCTCCTCTTGACCTGCTGCTTCCAAACAGGGAAGAATTAGTAGGGGAAATAGAAGTGGCTGGCAACCTAGGCAGCAGTGACCATGAGATGGTTGAGTTTAGGATCCTCACAAAAGGAAGAAAGGAGAGTAACAAACTATGGACCCTGGACTTCAGAAAAGGAGACTTTGACTTCCTTAGGGATCTGATGGGCAGGATCCCCTTGGAGGTTAATACGAAGAGGAAAGGAGTCCAGGAAAGGCTGGCTGTATTTGAAAGAAGTCTTATTGAGGGCGCAGGAACAGACCGTACCAATGTGCAGAAAGAAAAGCAAATATGGCAGGCTACCAGCTTGGCTTAACAGTGAAATCTTCGGTGAGCTTAAACACAAAAAGGAAGCTTACAGGAAGTGAAGCTTGGACAGCTGACTAGCGAGGAGCATAAAAATATTGCTCGAGCATGCAGGCATGTAATCAGGAAGACCAAAACACAACCGGAGTTGCAGCTAGCAAAGAATGTGAAGGGTAACAAGAAGGATTTTTACAGGTATGTTAGCAACAGCAAAAAGGCCACGGAAAGTGTGGGACCCTTAATGAATGGGGAGGCAACTAGTGACAGATGATATGGAAAAAGCTGAAGTACTGAATTCTTTTTTTGCCTTAGTCTTCATAGATAAGGTCAGATCCCAGACTGCTGCACTGGGCAGCACAGTATGGGGAGGAGATGAGCAGCCCTCAGTGGTGAAAGAACAGGCTAAGGCTATTTAGAAAAGCTGGACATGCACAAATCCATGGATCCAGATCTAATACATCCGAGGGTGCTGAGAAAATTGGCTGATGTAATCACAGAGTCATAGGCCATAATCTCTGAAAACTCATGGCGATCAGGGGATGTCCTGGATAGTTGGAAAAAGGCTAATATAGTGCCCATCTTTAAAAAAGGGAATTAGGAGAACCTGGGAAACCACAGACTAGTCAGCCTCACCTCATCCCTGGAAAAATCATGGAGCAGGTCCTCAAGGAATTAATTCTGAAGCACTTAAAGGAGAGGAAAGTGATCAGGAACAGTCAGCATGAATTCACCAAGGGCAAGTCATGCCTGACTAACCTAACTGACTTCTGTGATGAGATAACTGGCTCTGTAGATCAGGGGAAAGCAGTGGACTTGTTATTCCTTGACTTTAGCAAAGCTTTTCATACAGTCTCCCACAGTATTCTTGCCAGCAAGTTAAAATAGTATGGGCTGGATGAGTGGACTATAAGGTGGATAGAAAGGTGGCTAGATCATTGGGCTGAATGGGTAGCGATCAATGGCTCCATGTCTAGTTGGCAGCCGGTATCAAGCGGAGTGCCCCAGGGGTCGGTCCTGGGGCCAGTTTTGTTGAACATCTTTATTAATGATCTGGATGATGGATAGATTGCCAGGGCCAGCTTGAGGCACCAGCGCAGCAAGCACGTGCCTGGGGTGGCAAGTCGCAGCGGGCGGCCTGATGTTTGCTTTTAGGGCAGCAGTCAGGCAGGCTTTGGGCTTTGGCGGTGTTTCGGCGGGAGGTCCATGGGTGCCGTGGATTCAGCGGCGGGTACACCAAAGCCGCTAGACCCATGGACCACCTGCCGAAATGCCGCCAAATCGCCGGAGTTTGCATGACTGCCGCGCTTGGGGCGGCAAAAGCCCTGGAGCCACCCCTGTAGATTGCACCCTTAGCAAGTTTGCAGATGACAGTAAGCTAGAGGGAGAAGTAAATATGCTAGAGGGTAGGGATATGGTCCAGAATGACCTAAACAAATTGGAGGATTGGGCCAAAAGAATTCTGATGAGGTTCAACAAGGACAAGTGCAGAGTCCTGCACTTAGGATGGAAGAATCCTATGCACCGCTACAGGCTGGGGACCTACTGGATAGGCAGATGCTCTGCAGAAAAGGACCTGGGGATTATGGTGGATGAGAAGCTGGATATGAGTCAGCGGTGTGCCCTTCTTGCCAAGAATGCTAACAGGATATTGGGCTGCATTAGTAGGAACATTGCCTGTAGATCGAGGGAAGTGATTATTTCCCTCTATTCAGCACTGCTGAGGCCACATCTGGAGTGTTGCATCCAGTTTTGGGCTCTCCAGTACAGAAAAGTTGTGGACAAATTGGAGAGAGTCTAGTGGAGGCAACCAAAATGATCAGGGGGCTGGAGCACATGACTTATGAGGAGAGGCTGAGGGAATTGGGCTTGTTTAGTCTGCAGAGGAGAAGAGTGAGGGGGGTTGGATAACAGCCTTCAACTATCTTAAGGTGGATTCCAAAGAGGATGGAGCTCAGCTGTTCTCAGTGGTGGCAGATGACAGAACAATGGTCTCAAGTTGTAGGGGGGAGGTTAGGTTGGATATTAGGAAACACTATTTCACTAGGGCGGCTGGTGAAGCACTGGAATTGGTTACCTAGGGAGGTGGTGAAATCTCCATCCTTAAAGGTTTTTAAGGCCCGGCTTGACAAAACCCTGTCTGGGATGATTTAGTTGGGGATTGGTCCTGCTTTGAGCAGGGGGTTGGACTAGATGACCTCCTGAGGTCTCTTCCCATCCTAAACTTTTATCATTCTATGACTCTATAAGCTTTGAGTGAAAGCCTTCTGGAAATAAGGCAGTAGTATATCCCATCTATAAGGGGCTGGGTGGATATTGCTTCCTACCCAGTGTGCTTGGACAGGCACTGAAAGGCTAGGAATTCTCAATGAAGAGGCAGTGTAGTCAATTGATTTTCAAACAAATAGTGCAAACAACCAGTGGGTCCCATTGAGGCAAGGAGGCTGGTGTTGTAGTGCAGTGGGGGCGGTGATTACTGCTCCACTGATTAGTATTCTGCCTGGTTGCTTCTCACTGTTTTGGAGTTAGCCTTAGCTATTGCCTGGCAACCATAGTGTAAAAGTACAACACCAGCTCCAGAGTTCAAGCCTGCTCCTCGCATGCACACACATCCTTTCCCACTCCACTGCCGGTCTGGAGGAGGTGGCTGTATCCTCCCTGCTAAACCATCCTCATCTTCAACTCTGCGAGGAGGAAGATTGAAAGGGGAGAGGAGAGAGAATTGGACAATAAGAAAACAAGCAGCGAGAGCAAAGACAAGCCAATACAAAGAGGAGGAGAGGGTTCTTAGCACTGGGACGATGGGCGGGGCTTGCTGAAGCTAAGGTTTGGTCTGTCTGTCTGTCTTGCTCTCTCTCCCTTGCCCCAGCACAGCGTGAGGGGGATAATTGCAGCTGCTGAGAGTCTGCTTGTTAGGCATGGCCCTGCTGTTTCCCCTCTCTCTCCCTTCTATGTCCATTTTCTAGTGAAAGTGCTGCTGGCAGCACCTTCTCTGGCCCCAGCCCCTTCCCAGAAGTGCTTGAGGTCTGGCTTTTGCTAAGTATGCCCCCCTCTCTTTATATCTCACATGGGCCAAGCACTTGCCCCCAGTTAGTTTGCAACCCTGTGGTCTTGTCTGTCAGGAATGGGTGCCAGAGCAGAGGAGAGATGGGGGTGTGGAACTCTCCTCAGCTGCCTGGTACTTGGGTGACATCTCTCTGACTCCTTTCTCTAGCGGGTGAGAATGATGTGTCTGAATGTATTTTCCCCTAGAATCAGCTGCGGGGGTAGCCAGGAAAGGTCAGCTGATATATGGACATGTACGTGGTGTACAAAGTCACCATACACATAATCCTACCTCCTTTTACTCACACATCCACATGTGCCATTTCTCTCACACACTTCCACTCCTGTCAGACACACCCTTTTGCCCACCCCTCTTACACACCTGCATGCCCCTGGCACACCCTCTCTCCCACATGAAAACAGGAATTCACAGAAGCTAGCTGAATGCATGCCAAAACACACTGCCTTTGTCAGTGCAGGTTTTGAATGTGTGAAAATCCAAGCCCCTTTGGAAATCTACCCCATGGTGTTTTCCTTCCAAAAGGCTGAGACAGGGCGGGATACACTTTGGAAAATACAAAGTTCTTAGACTGTCTCAGAGCAGGTGGTTTGAGATTTTGTCAAACTTTTAATAATGATGTTGTTGGTGAAAGCACTGTAAACCATCTATACTTGGAAAA
>ML677381.1:30939534-30951911 GCA_007922305.1 Dermatemys mawii
GGCTGAGGGAGATTAGGACGCACAGTGAGTCAAACTGTATCTGCGAACCATGAACGTGGTGACATTTCTGCTTATCTGAATATAGAACTTGTGAACCCCTCCCGCCCTTCTGTACAACATACTTGTGGAGTGTCCTGAGAAATGTTGCCACTCCAGCTAGGGGCATCACAGCCTCCTGTTTATCCCCAGGGCTGATACTACTGAGGCAAGGGCAATGCAAGCTGTCCCCCTAGAGTGCTTGTAACCTGGCCTCTAGGAGTGAGAGGATCATTATGTCTGCATGACCTATTCAGTCCTTGGTCTCCACTGAGATTGCCTGCATGGGAGGCAGTGAGTGCAGCTGCCGGTGTCGACTCCTGCCACCCGTTCACTTCATGCAGGCTACTGAGAAAGCCATTGGGCATCCATGATTTTCAGTGGCTCATGGCAGAGGTTGGATTTGAACCCAGGGTCTGGGGCAGGTGAAAGGCTCTATGTGCTATTCCCATTCCTACATGCACACATAAATGCTTTCTGTTGCTCTCTCTGCATGGGATAGGTGTTCTGGGCAGGCAGGTGAATGAAAGGAGCTTAAAGAAACGTGTCTGTTTTTGTCTTACAGAGCCTCGGGTCAGCGGACAAGAAGGACTTTTACCAACCAAAGTAAGTGCCAGTCGCTTGTGTGTTTGAAAGAGAGTGCATGTACCTGAGTGGAAATTCACTATTGCAACGTATTATTGAGAGAAACACTGTATCTCACTAAGATTAGCCATGTCAATGGATAAGAATAGCTTCTGCAATTAACCTTCCTAGGACAACACTGCAAGGGCTGTCAGTCACTTTGCTTCAGGGCATATGCAAATCCCCAGATGAGGCTAGGAAGAATCAAGGCTGCTCTTCCTGACATCAGGGACCAGGCCTCGGGAGGAGGGAGTTGCAAAGATGGTTTTTCCCACCTTGGCTACTTGTTGCTCTGGAATTGTACTGAACACAGTGTGGTTGGTCTGGAGAATTTGGTGCTGTATGTTGTAACTGGTTGGTGTTGGAGCGGAGCTTTCACTGCCAGTATTTTGACAAAAATGCTTCCCCCTCATTCCATCTGATACAAGCCATCACCTGTGAGGGCAAAATGGGAAAAGAGGGCTCTTTGTAGCTACTGTATCAGTAGTCACAGACAAAGGCTCTCCTAATGTACCACCAGATCAGCAATAGGGTAGGCAGTTGACAGAACAATGCATTTCCTGTCTACATGGATCATTGCTCTGATCCAGCATGGCCATTCCTATGAGACAGAGTGAATAAACCCTTTACCCATTTTCAACCTCTGGGCCCCTGATTGCAATATAACCGAAGCCCTCACCTCTGCAGAATGTGGGTTGTTACACCAAACATGCAAGGCCTTTGGTACAGAAAGGCACCTACTTAGCTGCAGAATATGAAGGTTTCCTGTTTGAAATGCAGCCTTGCCAATGTGATCCTTCTATATGAGCAACTTCTCTTAAAAACTGGAGAGGTACTTACAGCATCCGGTCCTGACTGGGAGGGAGCCATTCTTGTGGCCCTGCAGCACTCTGATGTCAAGTGTTCATTTGTGTGTGCGTAGTCTGTTGTCAACACTGCTCTGGGGTTTTTTGTAACCTTCTGAACTTTTTCAATCTGCAAAAATAGGGTGTTGAGGTATTTCTCGTGATGGAAGCTGTGGAAGTGAGCTGTAACTTTTGGGAACAGCACTGGAATTTTCTCCTTCAAGGGGATGGGATTGGGGAGAAATGTCTTTAAAAATAGAGTTGTTCTGCTATTTATTTCTCCTGGTTACTTTCCAAAGAGCATTTCCAGAAGGCTCTTTTTCAGCACTGTGTACAAAATGTGTGGTGAGCACAAGACAACAAGCCTCTGTCACTGCCTTCTCTGATTACTCTTAGCATCAGAATAGATGCCTTTGGAGTACTAGCAAAATTTCAGACTTCATCACGGCGTATCTAGCAGCAAGCATTGTTTGCAATCTGGGTATGTTTGATTTAAATCAAATTGATTTCAACCATGATTTAAATCACTAGTCAGGAAGACTCAATTTAATCATGGATTTCTACATAAAAGTGCATTCCTGTTGGTTATTATAACCTTAATACATATTCTTCACAACTCAGAGATAGACATGTTTCATTTTTAGAAGGTACACACTCTACATTTTTAAAGTGATTTCTTTGAAAACTTCTCAGATTAGTTTTATAGCTATATCAGAAAATAAATGATTGTTAGGTTATTTCATTTACCAAATGTAATTGAAGCAGATACTTATGAAGTAGTTGGGAGGTGAACTATCTCCAATTCAACAGGTTAATCATTAATATTTGGAAGATTTTCTTGCCATGCTCTATTAGGAAGAGAAAATCCCCAGACAGACATTTAAATTGTTTTATTTAACTAAAACAACATTATGTATTCTGGATATTTTTCTTCAACAGTAAATATATAATATTGTAACAAAACAAGCATATGAATTTTTGAATTTACTTAAACATTCAAGTGTTTTAAAATCAGGTTTGTTTTTGTTAAAATTGTTTTTAAATAAAATAGTTAAATGAAATATTTAAAACAAAAAATTAAATTGACTGTCAGGTCAACATGAGAAACTTAAAATATTGGTTTCTGCAGCTAACTGAGTCGTCTTCACCTTCATTTTCCTGTTTGTTCATAATCTGGAAAAGAAAAACAAGCTTTTCTGCTTTTCTCAAGTCCCAAATGATTTCTCAGTTTGGAATGAATTAGTCCAAAGGAAGAAAATATTCTTTCTACACTGACAGAAGCTACTGCTGTTAAAAGTGAGATTATCACTTCAACAGTCTCTAAATCCAAGTGACTAAGTGACTTCCACCAGTTCACTGGTGTGACTTTCTTTAAACATCATAAGCAAACATGTATTTCTTGAATGGTTCACCCTTAGCTCTGAAGCTTATTATAGTTGGCATTATGGACGGATGATTGCTGGATATCCATGTCATAGCCAACTCCTCTTCTTCAGCAGCTAAGGTTTCACCCTAGTACCGAATACTGAGAATATTTGCAAGAAAATGAGCTGGAGATAGTGCTTGTCCCATTTGATTTTTCAATGCTTGTAATTTAACTCTGTCACTACATATTTCTCCTTTTAAGATCTCACTCAGTTCCTTCCAAATTTCAACAGCGTCAGCAATAAAACAGCTATTTCCATGTATTTTGTTCAAGGTTACAGAAATAGGCCTTCAGGGGTACTCAGCATGTGTTCAACATTTCTCCTAAGCCCAATGTTGAGAACTTTGGCTGTGACAGTACCATCTATTTTTTCATGATTTTATTCACAAACTCATCAGATTAGGCCAGTTCTTGATATAATGCTCAAAATAGTCACCTACTGAGTTCCATCGCATGTCTTGTGGGAGAGTTAGCTTGTTTCCTCCATCTTTTTTTCAGAGCAGCTACTGCAAAGTGGTTGTTATGGAAGTATTTTACAATTTCAACAACATTCACCTTTATTTCTGTAACACTGAAGTCTTTGGCTAGGAGATGAATCAGATGGGTACTGCGACCATGTGTTATTAGCTTTGGGCTCTCTTCACTCTCTTCTAACTAATTTCTTCTCATTTGGATACATTTGCAAAATTGTCTGTGACCAAGCTGCATACTAGATATTTGCATTTTTTTCATAGTTTGTTGTAGCTTTTACTGCTGCTACTTGTAAGTATTCTGCTGTGTATGCATTTGATGATGTATCAATTGTTTCTATAAGGAAGACATTCCCTTCTTCTCTTGTCACACAAGCACATACAACAGGATCTTTGTGGACATTGCTCCACCCATCAAGTCTCAGGTTAACAATTTTACCCTCTAGACCTTTTGCACATTGCTCAGTTCTCTTACATACACTTTATCCTTTATGTATACACATACAATTTGCCTGCGACATCTGCTCTGTTGAGTGGACTGTATCCTGGTCTTAATGATTGAACCATGTTAATGAAGTGCGTGGTCTCAAACATATGAAAAAGAAAGTGTGTTGCATAAACAAACCAAGCAATTTTTTTTATCAGTTACCTTTTTTTGTAATTTTCTGGTTCTTATCACAAACATATCTATGGTTGTTTCTGGATGATGGAGATATTTTTTTCTTTTTGCTTCAATTGATATACTGTGGCTATGTGACATACATGATGTAACTGAAACACTATCATTGGCAGATAACTCTGAAACTATAGAAAATGATGGTGGTCTGGAAGGTGGATAGTTTTCAGAATCCTGTATGTGTAGGATGGATTCTCCTAAACAAAATAAGTCAATTTAATTAGTATTACCATACTGCTCATTTAGTATTACTCATTGCATTCACTGACAGTACTACTTTAAAGGTGAAATTGTAAAAGGAAAATCTGCCTATTTCAGCTATTTATTTTTTGTCAGAACTGCATCTGAAATGATAGTACCATAGATTAGCAACTTTATTTTTTGCTCAAACATGAGAATTCAAGAATAGCCCAGAAGGAAGACAGGGAATCCTTAAGAAAGGAGTATGAAATAAAAAAGTTTACCAACCTGAAGATCCTGCATGTTCAGACATGTTCCTTTCATCATCTTCAACACAGCTACCTCCTGAGAAGGAACACTTCTCATGGTGGTGTTTCATTTGAGCCCCCAGGCCTTGCATTTCTTTGTTGCACTGTTTGCATTTTGCATGCATGCCTGTCTTACCCACAGGTAGAGGAACTTCATTAAAATATTCCCCAACTGGGTCTCCTTTTAGGCCTGCTGCCATTATAGGTTTTTCCTTCTAGAGAAAGAATGGTGTGGTAGATCTCAAATCAATGAAGGCTACATTCAGAAAGACCTCAAGATTTCTGGAATATGCTGCTCAGTTTCATTTTAGTTTCCACTGCCTGTCCCTCCCTTCTCACGTTTATCTCCAGATGATTTCTCCTTGTCCAGATCTATTCTGCCCCCAACAATCTTCTATTCATTGAACTTTCTGAAACTTTGTAATTTTAGGGAGGTAAGGGATTGACTCTGTGTACACAAATTTGCAGAGGGACAATAGGGTTGAGGTCTGTTACTTCTCACCTCTATATATTATCTATTTATTTAAAAACATTTTTGCTGTTAACAAGCATGTTATCTCTGGAGACACAAATCCACAGTTTGAGAACTGCAAAATTAAGCATCTCTGATGGTATCTTCTAGACTGAACATTGAATCCTATTGGTAGATAGAAAGATTAACCTAAATAATCTATACAGAAATCCCTGGAACCTCATAAGATTGGGTCCCTAGTCCATGAACTACTGGAGCTCATTTAAAACTTTTCTTAACCGTTACATGAATATATTGTCTCATATTATACAATTAGAATTTATAATCCCTATTCCAGGATGAGATATCTTTGAGCTATAATGTATCTTAATTAAAACTATCTTTGTTTTTTCCTCAAAAAGCATTTTATCAAAAAAATCCAATTTAAATAAAAAAAATCTCATTTAAATAAGAGATCTGATTTTTTTATTTTTTTAAATTGATTTTTATTCACCCTGCTTGCCATTCATAATGTGTGTGTATATTTCTTCAATTCAACTATCCATATACATTCCCTTGATCTGTCTATTGCCAAGATTTGCAAAAAGAAATGCCTAACATTAGGCTCCTAATTCCATATTTAGAAACCTAAATTACAGGAGCGCTCAATTTTATGGCTTCAGAACAGACATATGCTGGCACAATTTTTTAAAGTCAGTGGAGGTGCTGGTGCGCAGTCCGTCTGAAAATCAAAGCATTTATTTAGGTGCCAAAATCTCTCACAGGTTTATGGAAGCTTTGACGATCCATCATGGAGTTATGACGTGCTAGACGTAGTGCGGAAAGTGCTAGACGTAGTGAGGAAAGTGAAGCACCTGTGGCTGAGGACTTCAAATTGCATTTGTAGCCTTATTACCAGTTCTCCAGTGTTTGTTATTTATTATTGCGTGTTGCATGGAGTGCATGATTTTTGAGACAAGAAAAGCGTGTCATTTCATGCTCTTGTGAAACTGCTTATCAGAAATGTGGGAGGCAAACTATGGAGATTATTCTTAAATGTAGGGTTCAAATCATGCGACCGTGGCCCCCTTCCAAACTCCAACCCACAGAAAAACCCAATAAAAGGGCGAAGGGATTCCCAGAGTTTCCTACAGATCATCCCATCAGGGGAATGAGGGATGTTTGCCTGCCTCAGAGAAGGCAGAGAGTGTGCCCTTCTCCACCTATTGAAGTTGTATAATCAATGGGCTAATCCAGTGGGCCCAGCAGAGGTGTGTGTTGCAGAGGGGTCAGGGCATTTGCCCAGAGGGTTGGTATTGCAATGGTTCTTCCTTTACCCTCTCCATTTCCCTTGGTAACACGGTTCCCTCAGGAGCCATGACTTGGTTTCCTGCATAAACCTGCGCCATACCGCTATCCCAAAAGGGTTATGTCTGTGTTTTTGGAGATCCCCAATGTTGCCAGGGTATGATTCTGTCCAGAGCTGATTTTCCCTGGCCACTGCTCCTCGAATGCACAGAAATCATGGGCAGGGACTTCCATGGGAGGGAGTGGGGAGAATGCTACTCAGTGGTCTCCCCAACAAAATAAGCAGCATTCCTGCAAGTTTGCCAGTATTTTCCTACCCTCTAGACTTCTAAGCCACTTCTCAGAGATCTGAATCCTTAGCTTCACCTCCAGGCAGCTATGAGAACCTCAGTGTTTCGCTGAGTGGACTGTGATGTCAGATCACGACCTGACCAATCATAAGACACCTGACGCAAGTTAAGTTGCATCCTGCTGTCCTGTGTAAGATTCTTTGCCTGTTGTCTGGGGATTTGTGTTACACATACAAAGCTACATTTTACAGGTACAACTTCCTGGCTGTGACACATAGCCAGCATCACTGATATCCAGTTTGGCTTTTCCCTCCACTTTCTGCCACTGGCATTGTTGCTGCTTCAGATACAGTTTCTATGACAATGCACTGTCTGGCCCAGCGACTCCTTGGAGTCAATATGAGCAGGGGGTGCTATGGACTTGTCAGGGAGTATTCAGCATCTGATACGATCGGGCTTTCCTTGTTGGAACAGAATATGCATTCTCATCTCCTCCCCTTTGTTCTTGCTCTTCGATCCTGCAGTCACACCCACACATCTAGACTCTTGTGTTCCTACCTCTGAACAGGCACTCGCCTGCATTATGTTCTGTGCCCATCACTGTGGTACCTGAGCCCCTTGCAGAGATTTAAGCAATGTCACATGCATCTGTCAGATGTGGTTCTCTCTTCCTCTTTCCTCTCCCAAGTGCAGGATCTGGGTCCTAGATTGCAGGGAATCTGTCTTGGTTTGGGTTGTAAAGCAAATGTGCATTTATGTGCTCCATAAGTAATTAAGAAGAATCTTTGAGAGGCAGGGCATGCTAAGGGCATTACAATTACAGTTATAGTCTAAATAAACATAGCGCAGTTCCAGAACAACTCCTATAGATAGTAAGATCTAGGCAGACTGGAGCTTGCTCTTAGGAATTTGAATCGTAGAGGTGCTTCGTTATTTCTGAGCACAGTTTAGTCACTCACCTCTTATAGCTGATGTGAGCCTGATGTAGTTTAGCTGCTGATGCTTGGCGATGTGACTGTATCCTTCCTTATCTGTTCTCAGGTCTACATAATTCTTAGGTGAGGTTCATCCCTGTTCATCTTCTACACTGAAGCCTTATACTTCTATATCGCTCTCATTTTTTTAGCTACAGCTCAGAAAAAAAACATTTGGAATTACTTTTTAAAGCCCATTTTTGTTTGTTTTGCCTTGCCTTGCAATATCATTACATCAGTACTGGCCTCTATAGCTTTTGCCTGTCTGTTAAAGAACTTTCTATGCCACAGTTTCAGCTTAATGTGAAGTTGTATTGCTGAATTATTATCTTCTAAAACCCTGGCATTTTAAAGGATCTGGAAATGGTTATTTACCCCTTGAAAGCATCACATTCCGTCATAACAACACTGCTATATTTCTGTGAGGGACAGTCATTTGCAGTCCTTCTATAATTTAGACATTATAGTAAAGATAACGACAATACCAGCACACACAACGCATTGATCTTAGCTCAAAAGAGCCGAGAAGCAATCTTTTAACGTTTTCTGCAGTGGGTGAGAATTACTCAGCAGGGACATTCATACCCTGATGGGTGAAGCTGAGTTAACACTGTAATCTCTTTCCTCCCACCCCTATTCTTTTATTGGCAAAGTTCTGGGCACTGGGGAAGAAAGAGAGGAATGGGATACATTGTGAAGGGGAAGGGAAGACAGTAATGTAAGGCTGAGGTGTTAGATAGGAAGGGAAAGATAACATGAGAGGAAGGACAGTCTTGTGAGTAAGGTGGTGAACTGGGACTTGGAAGAGCTTGGATCGGTTCTAGTCTCTGTCACAGACTCCTTGTGGGACCTTGGTCAAGTCACTGAAGATAAGCCTATACTATAATCACAAGGTGCAATTTCAGCTCGTGTAGAAATCCCTGAGCTAGCTTTAATCTAGCTAGCTCGGATCCCGGAGCAGTCAAGATGCATCAGCACAAACTAGTACCACCAATAATTACACAGGGTTCCAGGTGGGCTTGTACGGCTCACACTGATGCCTGTGCTTTCATGGCTTTACTGCTCCAGGACCCAAGGAAGCTCAATTAAAGGTGAGCTGTAATCACAACTTGTAAGTATAATATATACGTGCCTAAATCTCCCTGTTCCCCAGCTGTAAAAGGGGGCTAATAACATTTCGTTTCTTCTGACTCTTTTCTGTTTCCACTGTAGACTCTCACTGTGTGTATGTACAATGCTGAGCACAGACTTGGTTGGGGCTTGTAGTATCAGTAATTACGAAAAGCTACATTATTGAGGTTGCAAAATCAAGCACCGCGAGGTTCAGAAATGCCTGAATTAAGGTTTCTTGCCTCATTTTCGTTGGGCCACCTTGAGTACATGCATTATGATACTGTCTTTAATTACATGATCATAGACTAGCCCCTCATTCAGTGCTTGGGATGGACCCGCTCTAGAGATGATCAGAGTCATGTGGTGAAGGAGACTGCTGCCAGTAGGAGCCTTGCTTCATTTGTTGCAGAAGCCAGAAGGTGTGCAGCGAATGAGGCAGCGGACTGCAGGAAGAGAAAGGATAGCCTCATGGACAATTGGATTCTAACATTGTCTCTGACAAAGAGTTCCTGTGTGATGCTGGGCAAGTCACTTAAACCCAACTTTTCACAGTCAGTCACTAATTGTGTGTTTCTCATTTTCTGGATGCACAACCTGAGGCCTTGATCTGATTTGCAGAAGTGCTAAGCACTCTCAGCCAACGGGAGCTTTGCTTTGAGCATGCAAAGGCTATATATAGTTCAGTACTCTGAAAACTGGTTTCTTGGCATCTCAAATTGTGTACCCAAAGTGAATACTTTTGATCCTAATTTCTCTCTGCCTCTGCGTCTCATGTGTAAAGTGGGGCAAATCACACCCCCATGCCTTACAGGGAGATTAGTTATGTTTGTAAAATACTCAGATACTATAGCGATATGCGGCATGGGAAAGCCCGTCAAGAAATCAGTAATTCTGTTTTCATAGTAGGGTTTGAAGAGGGTGCAGTAAGTAAGGCCTGGGGCCACAAACTTGAACAGTGAATAGAAAATAGAATAACGAATCACTGCTCATTAATTGAGCCCCATCCATTCTGCGCACAGGGATCTCATGTTAAAAATAGCATGTGATCCATGAACATAAAGACTATCCTTATTACTCTCAGCAGAAGTCAATTTTTATTTTGTTGTAATTTCAATGGATAATACTGATGTTTATTTTTTAACATTTGTTTTCAATTTCTGTTGATTTCAATTTTCACAGTTGTGGGAAACTGAGAGGAGTCAGACAATAACTAATGACAATAGATGATGAGATGCAAAGAGTTAAAGCTTTATAACCCTTAATAATCACAAACTGTCAATATCATATGTCAAAATATACAAAGTAAATAGGTTTAAATCATACTCTAAAAAGATTTCAAGCACCATTTTTCTTTGCCTCTGAATTTTATTATTATTGATGGAAATATTCTTTCAGTGGTTTGTGTGTGCACAGTGAAATCAACATTTATTGATATTGACCAATAAAAATCTAATCCTTCTTAGCCTAATTATAATGCATAAACACAAGAGGGCTGAATTAAGATTGCACAGGCAACTTTAATTCTGTCATTTCCTAGCTTTTGAGTGTTTCACTTTGGAACCTTAATTATGTTATTTTAATGTAGTTTCTGTAAGTTTCTATGTATAATTACCTAGGTTTTAAAAAAAACAAACTGAAAAAAACAGAAATTCCATCATGTGGCATCATAATGACACCCACATGGCTCATCAGCACGGTTAGAACCTTTAGCTCCAAAGCACAGGCCTCTGCCATGTGACAGGAGTAAGTGACAGCAGTAGTAGGTTGTAATCTTCCCTGTGGTCCAGCACTAGAGGAGAATGGGACACTCCTCCAGTGGGTTTCACAGGTAGCTGCTGACAGCAGAGGAATGGTGAGCCACGGGAATCAGGGTTTCATTCGGGCTCTGATGGAGAGAGTGCTCTGTCTCTGCTTCATGTTTCCCCTAAGCTTGACACATAGAATCATAGAATGATAGAAAAGCAGGGTTGGAAGGGACCTCAAGGTAGGGCCAATCCCCAGCTAAATCATCCCAGCCAAGGCTTTGTCAAGCCTGACCTTAAAAACCTCTAAGGATGGAGATTCCACCACCTCCCTAGGTAACCCATTCCAGTGCTTCACCACCCTCCTAGTGAAAAAGTTTTTCCTAGTATCCAACCTAAAATTCCCCCTCTTGAACTTGAGACTGTTACTCCTTGTTCTGTCATCTGCTACCACTGAGAGCAGTCTAGATCCATCCTCTTTGGAACCCCCTCTCAGGTAGTTGAAAGCAGCTATCAAATCCGCCCTCATTCTTCTCTTCTGCAGACTAAATAATCCCAGTTCTCTCAGCCTTTCCTCATAAATCAATCATGTGCTCCAGCCCCCTAATCATTTTTGTTGCCCTCCACTGGACTCTCTCCAATTTGTCCATATCCTTTCTGTAGTGTGGGGCCCAAAACTGGACAAAGCACTCAAAATGGGGCTTCACCAATGTAGAAAGAGGGGTGTGATGACAACCCTCGATCTGCTGGCAATGCCCCTACTTATATAGCTCAAAATGCCATTAGCCGCCTTGGCAACAAGGGCACACTGTTGACTCATATCCAGCTTCTCGTCCACTGTAACCCCTAGGTCTTTTTCTGCAGAACTGCCTAGCCACTCAGCCCCTAGTCTGTAGCAGTGCATGGGATTCTTCCGTCCTAAAGGCAGGACTCTGCACTTGTCCTTGTTGATCCTCATCAGATTTCTTCTGGCCCAATCCTCTAATTTATCTAGGTCCCTCTATATCCTATCCCTACCCTCCAGCGTATCTACCACTACTCCCAGTTTAGTGTCATCTCAAACTTGCTGATGATACAGTCCATGCCATCCTCCAGATCATTAATGAAGATATTGAACAAAACTGGCCCCAGGGCTGACCCATGGGACACTCCGCTTGATACCGGCTGCTAACTAGACATGGAGCCATTGATCACTACCCGTTGAGCCTGACAATTTAGCCAGCTTTCTGTTCACCTTATAGTCCATTCATCCAGCCCATACTTTTTTAACTTGGTGGCAAGAATACTGTGGGAGACCATATCAAAAACTTTGCTAAACTCAAGGAAAAACATGTCCACTGCTTTCCCCTCATCCACAGAACCATTTATCTCATCATAGAAACAATTAGGTTAGTCAGGCATGACTTACCATTGGTGAATCCATGCTGACTGTTCCTGATCACTTTCCTCCCCTTTAAGTGTGTAACCCTTCTGCCCATCAGAGTTGGCAGCAACAAGGGCCGGGTTCAGTATCCAGGGGTTCCATTCCAATAGCACAATACAAAAACCGGCTCGAGCCCCCACCCAGTGACCTGGGACAACCATATACCACCCCTCTGGGCGTCTGTAAGAGACAATACTTCCCCTCTCGCAAGCACAGAGTCTGAGTGTACCAAAGCCTTTTAATAACAGGGAGAAACTATGTGGCATTATATTGGGGAAACACCACAAACAAGGTTAATAAACCAGACCATGAACCAGAAGCCCCCCTCCCAGCAAATAGGCCGTGGCCTTCCCTTTGGCTCTTGAGTTCCACCACCCCAAAAAGTCACTCAATAGTCCCAAAAGTCCAACAGCCCAAGAGTCTCTGTCCTTGGTCCGTGCAGAGTTCAAAAGTCAATTGGCAGAGTCTTACCTCCAGCCTGGGTGGAGATGGAGGGTAGGGCACGGGGCAC
>ML677381.1:30951921-31059843 GCA_007922305.1 Dermatemys mawii
AACGCATGGCCCTTGCCCAGTGAGTGCTACCTAGATGATGGCGAGTCTCTCCATCATAACACGGGCCAAGTACATGTCCATAGTCCTTCATTCACATAATCACAGTAACATCACTTTATCATTCCTGCCCCAATAACATAGAAACTGGGGCTCCCTCATCAGCCGAAGTGGCCATGTGGGCTGCTGTGGGCTCAGGCTAGGCGCAGTGGGTGTGTCTATGCAAATTGATTGGCCCCAGACTTATTTTGCAAGGCTCACTGCAATTCCCATAGTTCGCCACCAGATGTCAGAATATATCTCATTCCGGACACTGCTTACAAGTGCTTAACTTTTTAGCAGGCAAAGTTTACGATGCCAACAAGGGTATCCTAGCAGCAGGTCTGGCCTTTTAAAGTTTATAGCAGGTTTAGGAGCTGTTTCACTGGGGTCTGGCCAGTAGAACCAGAATCTGATTTACAAGGGGTCAGAGGGATTTTACAAGTCTCTGAAGACTGGGAGTAGAAATAAGTCCCTAGTGGGTATCTCTGAGCAGGAACGTGGAGTCAGTAGCTGCTCCTGGTGACAGTGGGGATGAGGGTTTGCAGTTGACTGCGCTAGAAGGAGGTTTAACATGAGGAGTACACGGAGAGACAGTTTTGTGGGGGGACAGTTGCAAAGAATGCACAAGGCAGATCTGCATTGGATTGGTGGCAAGGAGCACCTGCTAACGTTAAGGCTGCGGAGTCGTTGCCAGAAAGCTCAGTGGATCGCAATGCTGTGGGAACTCTTCCACTACATAATGGGCTAGGTGGTGGCATTTAGCCCTGGTCTCTGCCCAGCAGTGAATTTGACATTATGACATTTTTCAGGTAAGATTCAGCTGTTCAGGTGGGACAAAGGGAGCAGAAACCCCTCCTGGGGGTGCCCTCTGTATGTGGAGTCCCCAGCAGATGTTGTGACAGTGGTGCTGCGTAGAGTGTAGTGCATAGCTGCACTTCCCCAGCTGACAAGTCTCAGGGAGGCACCATCTCTCCCTGCATGCACCATCTCACACAAGGAGTGTGTAGTCTGCATCATCCTTCACAGTATGGGAGCAAGGGGCAGGGCTGTAGCCCCCTGTGTCTCTGCTCCTTTTAGGGGGATGCTGTTCCCCTGGGGCACAGGGAGCGGGTAACTCCCGGGCTCCAGTAAGCACAGACGATTGACCCTGGTCCCTTGTACTCTCAGATGCTGTGTGCAGCTGGTCAAGAAGAGAACGGGAAGTAATTCCAACAGGGTGGTGCAGTGTTATTGTAAAGGGGGAAAAAGCATGGGGCCGGAGGGAGGAGGCCAAACAATTATATAGAGTGGGGTGTATTCCCTGACAGCCATGGGAGGCGCGGCATCTCAGGCAGACAGTGCGGTTTGGGTGTGGACCTGGAAGAGCAGGGGTGTCTGTGTCGCATTGCTGCCATGCGTTGAGTTAACTGAGCTGCTCTGCCAGTGACTTCCGTGCTTTGCAGTCAAATATTTCCTGGAGCAAGCAGCCCGTAACCCCCAGCAAGAGCCAGCAATTTCTGTTGCCGTTCCCCGTCTGTCTGCTGATGGGACACATGACAAGGCAGTTCAGTCAACCCTCCTGTCCCGTCCGCTACCTCTAATCACAGAGTGGAGGTCTTCTGAGGAGAAAGAAGCTCCAAAGCATATGTGGTGGCTTATTCCATGCTCCTCAACCTCTTGCATCTCACCACTGAGAGCTGTATTCAGCCTTGCATCACCCGCCAAGCCAGGTCACATTTTGTGTCTTATATCAGCCGCCCAGCTAAAAGGGTGAAATGCCGCCCCTGGGGAGTGGGCCAGCTTCAGTTGGATTAGATGGTACGTAGGCCTGGACCTGGCCTACACTGCAGTGTGGTGAATCTCACCCAGAGTTTCTGCAGTCATCTATTTAAGGCAACTCTCCTTTTCTCTCTGGGAGAGGTTGGGAACTGGGGTATGTCTCTAAACCATCCTAGCTAACAGGGTAGGAGGT
This sequence comes from Dermatemys mawii, assembly GCA_007922305.1. Taxonomy (NCBI): domain Eukaryota; kingdom Metazoa; phylum Chordata; order Testudines; family Dermatemydidae; genus Dermatemys; species Dermatemys mawii. The sequence continues at coordinate 30,953,912 of ML677381.1, forward strand.
CCAAGAGGGATGTTTTCGACAGAACTCTTTGCTACCAACAAAGAATGAGCTACTTAGAAAGTCGGCTCCTTGGGCCAGGGACCTTCTGTTGGTTCTGTGTTTGTACCGTGCCTAGCACAGTGGGTCCTAGTCTATGGCTAGTTCCATGGGTGGTACCACAATTCCAGTAATAAATAGTCATCCTCACTCCTTGAAGTCAATGTCAGAACTCTTATTGGCTTCTATGGGACCAGGAATTCACATATGGTCTCTGAGTGGTAGACCACAGTGATTCTAAGTCTGGGGAGGTCATCAAATGATTGTGAGCGCCTGGTTTGTCCAGGCCTCTTGGTGGTCATCTGGGGATTTTGCCGTTCTGGCTAAGTTTGGTAAAATGAAGTTCTAGTTTCACTCATTTCTCTACAGCTTTTAATGTGTTAAGTGTGATTGCAATGTGAGGCTTTTACTGCATTGGTTGCCATAGGAACACTGGTGGTTTCTTTTTCATTTAACCAATGCAGATTTTTCTGTAATCTCAGTTTCAGTCCAATTTAAAACCTGCTTGGCCCAGGTTCTGATTATTCAGCAGTTGTCACAAATGGACTAAATTTCTTAGAAGTATGCTTTTTTTTAACCTAATTTTGTATGTGTGTATGTGCATGTGTGAATTAGGGCTGCTGTGACAGCCCAGAGACCTGAATTTCTCTTCAGAAATGGGCTTAATTTGCTGTTTCCTACCAGTGTCACTCACCCCTGTCCTGGGAGAGCCTCTCGCTAAGAAAAGAAAGGCCACTCTTCTGAATGAGAAGCCATTTATGGGTAATGCACTCCGCTGTCCGCTGGCCATTGACCCGCAAAGTCATGTCAGATACTGCAGGTCTCATCGGATAAAAATCACTGGTCATGACCATCTTCTGCTGAGTTTGACCGAGGTGACAGGCTCCATAACTCATTACCAATCCCCTGAGCTATGTCCCTTCCAGTCCCTTCAGAATTATTGCTACAGTAGAGCAGTGTGAGAGAAGAACAGTTGAATGAAATTAGAAAATGAATTGCTCTTTCATCCCAGGAATGGGGGTGGGAATCCTTTAGAAAAGAATTGAGCTTCATTATTTGGAGCAGTATGGGGGACATGCGTAGCTGAATGAACATGCCAGCTGAATGTCCTGCCATTCAGAGGAGAGTTAAAGTCCTCGAGAGAAGCCATAAGAGAGAACCCCCCATTGATATGAACAGGAGCCCAAATTTCCTTCTTACTCTAAGGGAGGAGGGACCTGCCAGCTCAGAGCTGAGAACAACAAAGAAGCCACCTATGCACCAGCTGCAGTCCTTTCACATTTCTAAACTTGGCATCAATCATAAAAAAGGGAATCGTGCGTAGGAAGATGGGCATTTTTGAACAAAATAACCGAGACTGCCTTCTCCTTAAAGCCAGAGAGCAAAGTGTTTGAAACATGAGTCAACACAGAGATGCTTTGGACATGGGAGATAACATGCTCCCTCACACCCCACCAGTAGACACGCCCACGCACCCATGCGGTTTAAGGGGAGGAAATGTGCTCAGCTATTTTCTGAGCTGGGCTGTCAACACTGTTGTTAAATGAGAACACAGAAGAATACTGTTTAGAAGGGTGCCTGTCTCCACAGCTACCCATCCCAAGGAGTTCCCGCAATTGGGATGCTATGCCAGCAATGGGGGGCTACGCAGGAGTCCCAGAGCAGTTAGACACCCATAGTAAGTATCTCATGCTAACCCCTCGGTTGGTGCATAGATGATTCCCCCCACCAGGCCAATTCTTCACTGCCCCAGGCCCTGGAGTGAGTCCCTTGGGTTCTTTGTTGTAGTTGGGATGCTCTGACAACCAAAAGGTTCATCCTTGCACACCTGGTTGATGCCCTTAGAGCTTTGTTTCATCTAGCTAGATAGCGAGGCACAAGCTGGCTGCTTTGTTGGTGCATTCATGGCCTTGGGTCATGCCTGAACATGTCAAAGCTCCTTTTGAGCCTCCTGATAACAATGAGCTCAAGTTTCTAAGCCATTGCCCATGCAGAGGCTTGTGCCAGGTTTATTGGACAAGGTTAGTTGGAGCAGTGAAAACCCTTAGAATCATAGAAGATATTGGTTGGAAGAGACCTCAGAAGGTCATCTAGTCCAACCCCCTGCTCAAAGCATGACCAACATCAACTAAATCATCTAGGTCAGGGTTTTGTTGATCCGGGTCTTAAAAACCTCTAAGGATGGAAATTCTACCACCTCCCTAGGTAACCCATTCCAGTGCTTCATCACCCTCCTAGTGAAAGAGTGTTTCAGAATATCCAACCTAGACCTCCCACACTGTAACTTGAGATCTTTGCTCCTTGTTCTGTCACCTACTACCAATGAAAACAGCTGAGCTCCATCCTCTTTGGAACCCCCCTTCAGGTAGCTGAAGGCTGCTATCAAATGCCCCCTCACTCTTCCCTTCTGCAGACTAAATAACCCCAGTTTCCTCAGCCTCTCATAAGTCATGTGCCTCAGGCCCCTAATCATTTTCATTGCCTTCCCCTGAACTCTCTCCAGTTTATCCACATCCTCTCTGTAGTGGAGGACCCAAACCTAAACACAATACTCCAGATGTGGCCTCACCAGTGCTGAATAGACAGGAATAATCACTTCCCTCAATCTGCTGGCAGTGCTCCTACTAATGCAGCCTAATATGTCGTTAGCCTTCTTGGCAACAAGGGCACACTGCTGAGTCATATCCAGCTTCTTGTCCACTGTAATCCCCAGGTCCTTTTCTGCCGCTTAACTAGTCGGTCCCCAGCCTGTAGCAGTGCATTTTTTTCTTCCACCCTAAGTGCAGGACTCTGCACTTGTTCTTACTGAACCTCATCAGATTTCTTTTGGCCCAATTCTCCAACTTATCTAGGTCACTCTGTATCCTATCCCTACCCTTCAGTGTATCTACCACTCCTCCCAGTTTAGTGTAATCTGCAAACTTCCTGAGGATGCAGTCCACGCCACTCTCCAGATCATTCACGAAGATTGTGAACAAAACCGGCCCCAGGACCAACCCCTGGGCCACTCCACCTTATACTGGCTGCCAGCTAGACATCAAGCCATTGATCACTACCCATTGAGCCCGACGATCTAACCAGCTTTCTATCCAGCCTATCGTTCATTCATGCTTACTTCTTTAGCTTGCTGGCAGGAAAGAAAGAAAGAAGAAAAATTACATTTTTAGCAGTAAGAGCAATTAACCATTGGAACAATTTATGAAGGGTTGTGATGGATTCTCCATCATAGAATATTAGGGTGGGAAGAGACCTTGGGAGGTCATGTAGTCCAAGCACCTACTCAAAGCAGGACCAACACCAACTAAATCACCCCAGCCAGGGCTTTGTCAAGCCAGGCCTTAAAACTCTTTTTCCAATTGTCCACGACCTCCCCCACTCGCCATGAATTTTCAAAGATAATGGCCAATGGCTCTGCAATCACATCAGCCAGTTCCCTCAGCACCCTTCGATACATTAGATCTGGACCCATGGACTTGTGCATATTCAGCTTTCCTATCACCAGTGGCAAGTTTTAAATCAAGAATGGATTTTTTTTAGAGATGCATTAGTTCAAATAGGAGTTATATGGGGGAGTTCTATGACCTGTGTCATACAAGAGGACAAGACTAGGTGGCCACAGTGCTTCCTTCTAGTCTTGGACTCAGTGAATCTGTGCATCTTTTCATTCAAGTGTTCCAGATTCCCATACACTCTCCCCCATGCTCTTAGATGCAGTGCTGGATGGAGAGCCGGACACTAACAGCCAGAGGTGGTTAGTGATGACAAGTTTATAAACTGTTCAAATTCTGCTCAGCTGATGTTTCAGTAAGATATTTCACTACCAGCCAGCTAGTGACTGAACAGTTTATTGACATAAAAACAGGTTTTCTTGTATGCGTGCCTGTAAGGAGCTATTTTTTAAAATAGCATCCCTGTGACTGTTCTCTGGCAGGGCCTCCAGCGAAGGTTGGCCTATTGCTAGCTCCCCTAGACACAGATCCGTACCTGGATGTTCCATTCATGGGGTGCTACAATGCTCACCTTCTCCCCTCTCTTTCCCTTGACACTGATGTAATCTGGAGGGTGGTGTCTCCAGGGGATGTTTCCTCTTCAGTTCTTATGAGTTCCTGAGAAATGTACAGAAAAATACCTTAAGTAGTTTAAATGAGAGTATTAGTTTACATTGAAGGCAACGGAGAAGTTATCTGTTGCTGCAGCATGTTTTTATTGTGGCAGTGTGCAGCAAGAAGGCAGTGGGGGATAAAGCAGATTACACCGACTGATTTAGGCACTGTTGAGTAGACTGTAGGGAGACATGCAGGCTGTACCAATTGGCTGAGGGAACATTTCAATAAGAAGAAAGTGCATTGTCTTCCTGGCGTTGCCACATAAAGGAGTGTACGGAATTGAGATCTGGAAACCAGGAGTGCTCCTGCAGAGATCTGCCATTCAGATCTGGAGATTCCAGAGCATGTCTTTGAAAAGCAAGATAATTCCTGTGATGTGCAGATGAAGTACGTGAAGAGGGAGTCAAGGGACCCGACAAACTCATTTGTTTTGTCTCTCAGCTTTTGCGCCAGCAAGTCAGACTGCACAGAAACACTGAGTTCCCTATGACCCTTCCAGCAGACGGACTTGGGGATGAGATGAGCAGAACCACCAGATATTTGTTAATGGTTTTTTTATGTAACCAATCCCCATCATAGTAAGCTTACGACAGATATTGCTGGAATTAGTCTATGGAGAAATTTGTATAGTTGGTATAAATTCCTCCCCGACCCTCATAAAATGATCTTAATAAAACTAAATGAAGACAGAACTACCTTTAAGTGGATACATAATTGGTTAACCAACCGCAAACAAAGAGTAGCTATTAATGGAATGATGTCACATTGGAGGAAGGTCTCAAGTGGGATTTCACAGGGATCTGTTCTGGGTCTGATGTTGTTTAACATCTTTATTAATTACCTGGATGTAGGACCAGAGAGCATTCTGATCAAATCTGCAGATGGCACAAAGCTGGGAGGTTGCCGATACTTCGGACCATAGATCTAAAATTCAGAGGGATCTTGATAAATGGGAGAACCGGGCTATAGACAACAAAATGAAATTCAGCAGCCAAATGGAAGGTGCTACACTTACGGAAGAAAAACCAAAGGCACAAATACAGAATCGGAGGAAACTGGCTTGGCAGTGGTACTGCTGAAAAGGTTCTGGGAGATGTGGTGGATCACAACATCAACATGAGTCAGCAATATGATGCTGTTGTGAAAAAGCTTGGGCAGTTTTAGGTTGCATTAACAGGCATAGCATACAAGTCACGGGAGGTGATAGTATTGCTCTCCTGGGCGCTGGTTGAGTCTCAGCTGGAGTCGTGTCTAGTTTTGATCACCAATGCAGAGATGACCCGTGTGGGCCAATAGTGGGGGGAGGGAGAGCAGAGTAAGGGCAGCATGCTCAGTACAAGCCAAGCAGCAAATCTGAGGAGGGGAAAATGTGACCCTGCATCCTCTTCCCCTCACCCGCAGGCATTGTCTGTGCAGCAATGCATAGAAAGGATGTAGAGAAACTGGAAAGGATCCAGAGGCAAGCAACAAAGATGATCTGGTTTGCATTCCATCCCAACAAATGGATGGAATCCAAGCCATATGAGCAAAGGCTGAAAGAACGGGTGATATTTAGTTTGGAAAAGAGGAGATTAAAAGGGGGACATGATAGAGGTCTTCAGATACTTAAAAGGCTGCCATAAAAAAGATGGAGAAAAGTTGCCCTTTTTCACCACAGAAGGCAGGATAAGAGACAATGGGTTCAAACTAGAGCATAGCAGATCTAGATTGAATCTCGGGGAAAAACTTTCTAACTGTAAGAACAGTAGGACAATGGAACAGACTCCTCGGGAGGTTGTGGAAGCTCCTTCACTGCAGGTTTTCAAAAGAAGGCTGGATAGCCATCTGTCTGGGATGGGTTAGACACAAGAAATTCTGCATCTTGGCGGTGGGTTAGATTAGATGACCCTCGCAGTTCCTTGTAACCCTATGATTCTATGATGGGAGAACCACTGAATTTCAGTGGCCAGGTGGTGTGAAGTTCAGTCACTTGTAAGCCAAACATGATGGTCACCAAAGAGTCTTGTTCAAGGCTGTGGTTCAGCAAAGCAATTACAGACATAATTAACTTGAAGCATGTGAGCAGTCCCCATTGACCTTAGTGGTGGGATTGCTCACATATTTGTGTGCTTTGGTGAATGAGGGCCCATGTGCCTTCAGTAGTATAGACATCAATGTCTACTCACCTTTTTTGATCTTTTTAATGGTTTCCTCCTTTTCTTCTTCTCCCTCATCAGTGGGCTGTGGTGTTCATTTGAATTGCCATAATATTTTGTCACCTTTTTTTATTAGTCAAGAATCAGAGGGGTAGCCGTGTTAGTCTGGGATTGCAGAAGTAACAAAGAGTCCAGTGGTACCTTAAAGACTAACTAAAGTATTAGAGCATAAGCTTTCGCGGGCTAATAACTACTTTGTCGGATGCACGCTAATGCTGGGGCGCTCCACTGCAGGTAGAGGCGTGGCGCGTGACGTGCTCCCAGCGGAGGTCCTGCTGGCTGCCATAACTCTCCTGTAGGTGCAATCAGGCAAGTGAAAGGGGCTGGTGGGAGGTGCACTGTAGGTGGAAGTGTCTGTGTCCCAGCCTGTCCTGCTGCCCCTCTCTCGTCACTGTGGCTGGATACCAGGGCGCTGCAGAGAGGTGCTGTCCCTGCTACGTGCACTGCTGCAGCCTCTGGAGTGGGAGGGGGTGGAAAGGGAGTGGCAGGCCAGGAGGTCTTCTGCCGCTACCCCCATTTGCCTGCAAATACAGTGTCACTGCACAGCTGGCCCACAGCTCCCTTGGCAGGAACAGCGTGCGGCAGGGATCATCCACCAAACAGGCAACCTGGCCGCAACTGGAACTGTCCCACGCCCCTGGGACTTCTCCCTACACACACCCCAACCCCCTGCCCTGAGCCCCTCACATCACCAAACCCTGACTCCTGCACCTCCCCATGTTCCCAGCCCTGACTCCTGCACTATCCACATTCCCACCCAGTGCCCTGAGCCTCCCGCACCCCAACCCCCTGCCCCGAGTGCTCACCCACACATTCCCAGCCCCTGAGCTCCTCCCCGTGAGGGGGGTTGCAATACGACAGTACCTGTAAGAAATTTAAGTTACTTTCACCCCTGCCTGAATCACAGAACAGCAGCGGACTGAGCAGTGCCGGCGGCAGGCTGAACCGTTCATCCCACTGCCGGTCTCGGGTTCCAGCCACCAGCTCCGCTCAGCCTGCTGCTGGTTTGAGGTTCCAGCTACGAGCCCCCACTGCCACTGGGGTCCAGAACTCCGGGCCCGCTCAGCACACTGCCAGGCTGGGGTACCGGCAACCAGCCTGGGGCTCTGCTTCTGGCCTCTTCAACCCCCCACTGCTGTGGCTCACATTGGAAAACTCAGGAAAAGCAAGGGCAAAGATCACACTAAACTGATAAGATCTGCATTTTAATTTTATTTTAAACGAAACTTCTTAAGTATTTTGAAAACCTTGTTTATTTTACAATACGACAATAATTTAGTTATATAATACACATACTTATAGAGAGAGACCTTCTAAAAAGCATTAAAATGTATTACCGGCACGCAAAACCTTAAATTAAAGTGAATAAATGAAGACTCGGCACACTACTTCTGAAAGGTTGCTGACCCCTGGTCTAAATAAACAATAAAGCTGGTTGATTTTTGATTTTTTTAAGTTGTGTATCTTTTGAAGTCTTTTTATTTCTGTTGGTTTTGGAACAGTTTTTAGGTTTCAAATTTCAGAGGATTTTTTTTCCCATTGGATTTTTCAAACCAATTTTTGATTTTTTTTAAAAACAACAAAAGCAAATCACCATTGATGAAGCTAACAAATCAGCACTGACAATGCAAAAAACAAAAAATGAAAACACACAAAATTTGTGGAAGAACAACTAATAGGCTATATTATTTCATCTACTGAAGCATTTCCAAAAATAAAAAGGGGGGGGAACCAAAATGATTTTGTGAAACTTTTTGTTTAAAAACCAAAAAAGACCATTTTAAATGAAAAATGTTTTAATTCCAAACATTTCCCTCATCTCTAAGAAACAATCTGAGAAAATTGTATGCTCTTAAATCAGTTTAGCATTACTCTAATTACACTGCTCTCCAGCCAAAATGCTTCTGAAATAAATGTAGTCAAACTTTACTAATTCTGGGTCACTGAGAACGAAAATGATGCTTAAAATTGTTGATTGGCTCTAGTTTTCAAGATATGCTACCGGGTCAGTATATACGACCCTTGACATGGGAATGGCAGAGGATAAGTGAGTTATAAAGGGAAGGGATCTCAATTTGAACCAGAAATGACTAAAATACATCTTTGACTGGATCTATGAATAAATCTATGATTGGGTTTGGACAGTACTTGCTTTTTAGGCAAAACAATGAATGATGCAATCTGAAGCTGGTATTGCGTCATAGATGATATGAATTGCATCATGTTATTCCTAGAAGTCATGGATGATGCAATCATAACAAAGCTTACATCACTCTGCTGAACAAATTGCCCTATATCAGCTCTAGAAATCATACAGTGTCGTGCTCTCTTATTTGTCAGTGTTTGATTTTGCAAAGGGACACATTTCTGTTTAGCCAAAGTGAGCAGAGATGCCTCGTACTTGTGTGAACAGTGCAGATAACTTCTGCTATGTTTGTGGTGAAGTGACTTTTGTATCACAAAAGCGCAGTATAACCACTATGGTTCAGAAAGCCTATCACCTTTATTTTGGCTGCAAAATTGGAGATCAGGACAAGAAGTGGGCCTCACACAAATGCTGCAACACTTGTGCAACAAATCTTCGCCAGTGGTTGAACAGGAAAAGGAAATCTATGCCTTTTGCAGTGCCAACGATTTGGAGAGAGCCAATAGATCATACCAGCAATTGTTACTTCTGCATGGTGCCTCCAGTTGGGAAAGGTGTGTCAAAGAAGAAAAAGTGGACTGTGCATTATCCAAACATTCCATCAGCTATACGCCCAATACCCCACGGAGAAGGAGTTCCGGTTCCTGATGCACCAGAATCATTCTCACTTGAGTCAGAAGAGGAAGAGGATGAAACTTCTGGTCCTGAACCATCAATGTCACAGGACCCACATTTTCTCCCATCCTCCTCCTCTGAACCACACCTCATAACACAAGCTGAACTGAATGACCTTGTCTGGGATTTGGAACTACCAGGAGTAAGGCAGAGCTGTTGGGCTCCAGACTACAGCAGTGGAATCTCCTGGCAGGTGATGTTAGGGTTTCCATGTTCCGTGACCGTCAAAAGGATCTTGTCCCATTCTTCTTCATGGAAGGTAATCTTGTAGCCTGCAACAACATCGATGGTGTGATGGCAGCCTTCAACATCGTTCACGATCCAGATGAGTGGAGACTCTTCACTGATTCATCAAAGACGAGTCTTAAAGCTGTTTTGCCATTAATTCCAGTTGGTCATGCAGTCCATATGAAGGACATGACAACATGAAACAACTTTTGAGGTGCATAAACTCTGACCAACATCAGTGGCAGCTTTGTGGCGATTTGAAGGTTGTTGCTCTCTTGCTTGGTCTGCCTACTGGATACACAAAGGACTGCTGTTTTCTCTGCGAATGGGATAATCGTGCAAAAGATTCCCACTACATCAAGAAAGATTGGCCACTGCGACAGTCATTGGAGCCTGGGAGGAAAAGTGTTCAGCATCCACCATTTGTTGAATCAAGGAAGATTTTGTTACCACCCTTACACATCAAGCTGGGTCTGATGAAGAACTTTGTCAAGGCCATTGACAAAACAAGCAGCTTTCAAGTACCTCCGTGGAAAATTTCCAAGGTTAAGTGAAGCTAAGATAAAGGAAGGTGTCTTTGTTGGTCCTCAGATTCGTGAACTTCTTTGAGATGATGCATTTGACCATGCACTGCGTGGCAAGGAAAAGACAGCATGGAAAGCTTCCAGTCAGTGGCAATACATTTTCTCGGAAACAACAAGGCAGATAACTACAGGTTGTTGGTGGAAAACCTCCTCAAGGCATACAAAAGCCTTGGTTGCAACATGTCACTAAAGATACATTTTTTGCACTCTCATCTAGATTTTTGTCCACCGAACTGCAGAGCAGTGAGCGACGAGCACGGCGAGCGATTTCACCAGGACACTGCAACAATGGAGAAACTCTATCAGGGCAAATGGAGCCTATCAATGCTTGCAGACTATTGCTGGACAGTGACAAGAGATGCTCCATTTAATGAATACAAGAGACAAGCCAAGAAGCGCTGAGTAGACACTGAATAGGACTAAACTATGTACATAATAGTTTTTTGCCTTTTGTTTCATAATACATTTTATTTATATAACCCTTTTGCTGATATTTAAAGTGTTACATAAACAGGACAGGTGAAATATTATCATGTAAAGCAACCATAAACACATGAAAAGACCTAGGTTTACAATTTATGATTAAAACTCTATCTACACAATATACATAGACATAAAATGTAAAAACTTAAATATCTTAGAAACAGTAGCCAATCAGTTGTTTTAATTGTCATATTTGAATTCAGCACATCAAAATACATAATAAATATCACATTTTATCTCTGAAGCAGACGACTTCTAAAAAATTGTAGACCAGTGTTACGTGTCATGTAGAGAAAAATGAATATAGTGATGCAGAGCTTAGCCACAATGGATTCTTCTCAGATTTCAGAGATTCTTTGTTTGCAAGGCTGGACAGCATTTTCTAGCAGAGATTCTTGCTATTCATACTTAGGGTTGTCGCTTTTCTAATTGCTGGTAACTGGACCCCTGAGGCCCCGCCTCTTTCCCGGCTTCCTCCCGCAAAGCCCTGTCCCTGCCCTGCCCCTTCCCTTGAGGCCCCACCCTCTTTTCTGCCTCTTCTCCCCAAGTCCCTGCCCCCATTGCTCACTCGTCTCCCTCTGTCGTTTGGCAGATCGTTTCCAGGAGCCTGTCTGCTATTAAGAGGCAGCCTCAGCTCAGCAGATGCATGTTAATGACCCAGTGCCCCCACCCCCCCTTACTCTGTGGTAACTGGACTTTTGATTTGAGTGCTATTTAGGGTTGCCAGGCCGCTTTTCAACTTGAGTTTTCAGTCAAAAACCAGGCACCTGGCAACCCTAACTGGCCACTGGACACAGAAGACAGAAACTGGACTGTCCGTGTAAAACCTGAATAGGTGGCAGCCCTGTACATACCATCATCCCACTAAACAGTTGAAATACAGCTACAGCTTGAGGTTCATTAAGGCCCTGATCCTGCAAAGGTTCATGCAGGTGCTCAGCTTTGCACTCTGCTGCCATTGAAGTCCTCCATTTAAGCATGCACAGAAACTCTTGCATGCCTTGGGCCTTAACAGCGCTGTGCTAATTTGACTTGTGCTCTTGTGGTTTACTCTGCTGGATTTCATTTTTATTTCCTTTTTTAACTTACTCCTTTTCCTTTGCCTGTGGGAGCCCAGGGCACTGTCTGGTGGAGGTGGCAGATTTGCACTGCTCAGCCAAGTACTGTACATCTGTCCTGAGGGCACCTGCCTGACTCAGGAACATCTAGGTAGTACCCAAGAGAAGGCATGTGCTAGGGAATGCTCCTAGTCTCTCAGCTGCCCTTCACCAGGACATGAGAGAGACAAGGTGGGGGAGGTAATATCTTTTGTTGTCCTTCAGCAGGACACTCTCCAGCCATTCCCAATCTTGTTTCTGTTTGACCCCATACTCTCTCACCCAGTACCCCTCGGGCCATGCTCCCATGGCAGTTGCCGTGTCTCTGTTCTTGTCTTTCTTTTTCCTTTTCTGTGTCCATTTCCCCCGTCTTGTCTTGTTTTCTCTGTTTCCCTTTATTTATTTTTGCTCCCTCTTGTTTTTCACTCTCCTTCCCCTGCCCAATTCCCCATTCTCCAGAAGGCTGAGTGTGACAGTGGCTGGTATAAGAGATATGGGGGGCACTGCTAGAGTTTGATCAACTGAGAGCTGTCTTGGCAAGTTGCCAGGAGATGGAAAGATGCATTTAGTTGACACACACCAATCACAGCTAGCTTTGTCTTGAATAAGGAGGCAACCTGTAGAGACTACACATCCAGCATACATTCCTCCACCTTGATCTAACCAACCTTCTGCGGTGATCAAACAGGAATATTCCGCATGGGTTCCAGTAGTCTACAGGGCTTGCACTTCCATGTTATAGGCTGGACTTTGGCCATCTATAGTGCATGGAGCATGGTTGTGGAGGAGCTGACTGCTGCTCATATCCCACCTTCTTCCAGCAGGAGGTGCCATAGGGGTGAGGCAGCTGTTGTAGGGACAAGTTCGCAGCTACAGCGAATCCCTGTTTCTCCTACCAGGGACTGTGGTGTGGCATGCCATGCAAAGGGGAGCTGTGAAGGAGCTTGCAGCACCTCCGTTGCCCCGAGGTTGAATTGTACTAAATAAATCCAAGGAGTAAATAAAAACCCTAAGTATTTGCATCCAAAGGCTGAGCTGAAAGCTCCGTCCCAGCCCAGACATGAGGGGTGTAATTTTCGATCGTTCAAACACAGAGAGAGCCCTTTTCAGTGCTCACCTGCCCAGACGCTGCATTTTTAATGTCCAAGCACACGGCATGTTTCCACTCCCCTCGAATGCATCAATCAGGCCTCGGTGAGGCTCTGAAAGGGCCAGTTTGTTAAACAAACACACTTAGTGTAAAAAGTTTATTCCAGTTAATTAGGACTTCATTGCAATGGAAACATATTATCCAGCTGTCATCTGCCAAGTCAAACAGCGAGTGGGGAGCGAGGGCCCGGCCAGCGCAGAGACAAACAACCGTCTCAGGCAACTTTTATTTGCGCCCTTTTTATGTACGTGTTCGGACAAGTCCCGGGTGGGAGAGCTGGGATAGCGCGGAGCCAGATGCCCTAGTACTTGCAGTACAGTTGGCCACCAGCGACAGGTTACTTGCCAAAGTATGCTCCATCCTCCATGCTAGCCTTGTATCTCTCTCTACATGCGCCTTTCATGGGATTCTCCTTCTCCATGACTCACACATGCTGGGGCTTTTGTCAGCTGCACCCCTCACATCTTCTGGATGGGGCTCTTCTCTCTCACCTCCCCATCACTTCCTCTCGGTAGCTGGATCTCTTATCCCTACTGTCCTCCATGCAGCTCTGTTAGCGGGATCTCCTCTCCTTCCCCCGTCTCTTATAGCCTTGTTAGTGGGATCTCCTCTCCTTCCCCATCCCCCTCGCAGCCCTTTTAGTGGGTTCTGCTCTCTTTTCCCCATCCCCTCGTGGCCGTGTTAGCGGAATCTCCTCTCCTTCCACCTCCCCCTCGAGCCCTTTTAGTGGGATTTCTTCTCCTTCCCCCGCTCCCTCACAGCCTTGTTTGCGGAGTCTTTTATCCTGCCTTAGTCCCTCCTATCTGCAAAGCAAGATGGAGGAGGTTCCTAGCAGTGGTATTTGGGCTGTAGTGACTTGTCCTCCCTCAGGGGAATGGAGTCCAGGCAAACAGCCAGATTGATATCCTTGCCCTGAAGCAATATGGCTGGTGTGGTGCGCTCTGCTGAGGAGCGATCATGCAGCGCTCTATGGAGGAAGGCTTTGTGAGCCTGTCCCTAAGCTCTTTGCAGACCATTGAGCCTCCTTCTGGTCTGGCCCCCACAGACACATCCCAGGCCCCAGAATGGTCTCTCACTGCTTCAGCTGCAGGCCTATGCAGATGGCACTAGGGAGTGTATCAGAGCACTGGCTCTGGACAAGATCATAATTACTCAGGCCCCAGCCTCTCCCTGTACGAGGCATCGAGGGGTTTGCAGATAGCACCGCTGCCGATGGGGGAGCACACAGCATCTCCAGCCCCATCTTTTATCCAGCAGCCATCACTGTAAGGAATGGGGCAAGGTCTCTGGCTGTGGGGGCACTGCTCTTCTAGCCGCTTCCCTTTCCCAGCAGGGATTGCTGTAGAGAATGGGGCAGGAGGTAGTGGGGAGCTCACAGCTGCTCCTCCAGCCCTGTAGGAAATGTAAGAGAGACCAGACTTACAAAGACCAAAAACACAGCCTCAGCTGCGACCGGACATAGTCATCACCAGCGAGGATCAGAAGAAGATCATCATGGTGGACGTCACACAGCTCTTTGAAAATAGGACCCCTGCTTTCCACGATACCCGATCTCGAAAGCTGGAGAAGTATGCCCCTCTGGCTGATACCCTGAGAGGTAGGGGCTACGAGATCCAAACTCACGCACTGATCATCAGAGCCCTGGGTGCATGGAACCGCAGTAACAAGCGAGAGCTGAGGGAATGTGGAGTCAGTCAATTCTATGCTCAGTTGATGGGGCAACTCATGGTGTCGGATGCCGTCAGGTGGTCAAGGGGTGTCTACATAAAACACATCACCGGACATTGGCAATAACAGGAGGGATGAGCTGGAGTGCTGATGAGAAGCCCAGCTGGGAAAGTAATCAGATAATTGAATCAGATAATTAATCAGAAAGTATCAGATAATTTCCTGATAGACACTTATTTGCTCTAAATGGACAACCTCTCCTAAATTCTCAACTCCTGAGGGATGATCTTCACTCATCAATATATTTTGCTTTCCACCATCAAATCTCTGTGTGACTTTTTTCAAGAGTAATGTACCCGAATACATGGATGCTAAATATCTAAACTGCATTCTTAAATTCATTCACTTAATTTGGGTTATTGTTGATTATGCACTATATCTTATGATTTTAAAAACAAACTTTGTATTTGTGGATAATCTAAGCACTATACCCAGATGTACACACAATCTTTTCTCAAGCTATATATTATATATTTAACATTAGCTTTAATTAAAAAAAATTAATATTGTAGCAGAAATGTTTGAACACACAGTAAGTTTCTATAATTTCCCCAGACTGAAGTGACAGGAGGACTTCTCTGGAGACGATTAATTACCACCTAGGCTGCATATCTCTTGCTTCCCAACAATATGGAGCTGACGGTAAACAAGCACTCCGCATTCATCACTGTCGCTCTCTGGCCCCTTGCTGAAAATAATGGGCAGAGCTGATTAGCTTTGGGGCAGGAGAAGTGTCAGCACGCTCTGCACTGTGATAAGGCGCCCATCCGCTCCATTCATTTCCAGCTCCTTTTCTTTAAACAAACAGCCCCGCACAAGCTCATTAAAAAAAGTCTGGCTGGGGGTAGGGAATAAAAATGAATGATCTGTGCATGGAGCTATGCAGAGAGTAAGAGGAGAAAGTGAGAGGAAGTGGAAGTCTTGAGAGTAATGTTAATCAGTTGGATGGGGCTCACAGAAGCAAGGTTTGATCAATCTGGCTCTCTGGAGCCAGGACACGGAAGTGACAGATAAATCTAGAGGATTAGCAGTCGTATCATTGCAGGAGAGCTGCATCCCCTTCCTGGCCTATTAGTCACTGTCCTAACACTGAGGGGAAAGGGGAAAAAAAGTGCCTTTGCAATAAAAATAATCAAATTACCCCCTCCCGACTGCTCCCCCCTGCCCATAGTTACAGATGGGTCTCCCCTCACTTTTATTCCCTTTTTGCACCGTACTTCCTAACGGAAGGACAGATTGTGGTGGGGGTGGGGGTGGGGGTGGAGATGTACTGCCCCAGGGGGTTTTCTGAGCAAGACAGCCTCAGGAATCACAATCCCTGCCCTTGTTTCTCAGCAAGCAGGCTGTGCTGACCCTGGCGCACCTCACAGATTGGTGGAGAGTGAGATGGGGCCATGGGATGAAACCTTCTCTCTGACTCTCCGTCCCCTCCACGGGACAATGTCCACTCCTTAGGGTGTAAGAAGAGGAGGAGTCATTGCACTCCCTCAGGACTAGAGACTGCCACTGTGCCTGGCCCTTGCAGGGGGAATAGGGGGCTCAAGATGAGGAGCCCAGATAGGCCCTTGTGCCCTCCTTCCCCTGAAAGGCCCCGGGATTGTGTCTGATGGATCCCTCCATGCCTCTGACGGAAATGCAAAGGAACCGAAAATGGTAAATGGGACTTGGCAGACACTGCAGAAGTTCGTGCTCTGGGGTTTCTGAACCAATTACCATGGTCACCTGTTTGAAAAATGGTTTGACCTGATATAGTGTTCTTCAAACTGGTTTAGCACTTGCAGATAACCACTCTAACACCAAAGTCTGTGAGCCAGCATTGCAACATGATTCTAGCATGGTCTAAATTCTTTACAGGTGCAGTCTGTGCAACTAGCCTTCTAAACTGGGCAAAGTCCCTTAACAAGTGCCTAAATCCAGTTTAAAAGTGGCAGTCTTGACAGGGCCAAATGGTTAATTTTGTGCCCTTCTGTAAAAAAAAAAAAAAAATTGCCTGCCTGCATTTGTTATAAAAACTTGTCCTCTACCATCCCCTGTAGCTTCTGGATGCAGAATTAAAATCTGAGCACAAGCAAAACAATTCTGTGTGTGCTGTTTCGGAGATCCCGCTGACATTGGAGAACAGAACAAACTTCATTTCGCCTCTTTGCCTTTGCTGATTGATTGGGGGAGGAGGGTGGCGCTTCCCAGGGGGGCAGGGAATGCAGAATCCAGAATGCTGGTATCTTGTGGGCAATAAATCTCTGCAAAGGGGAAATTCTTACAACACTGGGGGAATGTTAAAGATGGAAGGGGAGCTCCTTTAGGTCTGTCACTTTGTGTACTCCACATAGGGACATCCCACCTAGGATTCCCTGCAGAGGTATGTCTAGAGCAGAATTCCTCCTCTGCCTAGCTCTGCGAGGCACTAGAGTCTTTGCCAGCAAAAGCTGGAGAACAGTTTCTGAAATACCTTAGAGCTGGAGTGCACAAACAAGGGATTGTTGTCTGCAATAATTCTGATGAATGCTGTGGCTCACGTCAGCGAAGGTCTAAAAGCACTGGCTAAATCCTAGTAGAGTGCATGGTGAAATCCTCTTCTTCACTTAGTGCACCGCAGTCCTGATCTGCAGCCCCCTCGGCTCTTCCCATCCTGGTCCTCACTTGAACAAAGATGTCATAGTTTGGAGACTTGTCTTTGGGTCACATCTGAAAATGAGTTTGTACATGTTTGAAACCCAGGTTGTGGTGATGTTATATTTGTGAGAAACATTTCATTCTTGATATCCTTGCATCTTTTCCCTTATAGGAGATTTAGGGTCACATATGGTTAACAAAAGCCCATCTCCCATTGGAATAGGGGGAATAATGGGCTTCCCCACTTGTACTGAATTCCTCCAACAATGTAGAATTTCACTAGAAATTTAGTGGATGTTCCAAGTACCTTTTGACTCCTCCCTTCCTTATAGGACACTAGCACCAGGCTTAAGGTTGGCTTTTTCCATTGTTCCTGAGTTTTGATTGATGTGCCTAAGTGCCCTCAAGAGTCTTTTAGACTTTGAATGCCACCTTCAGAGAGTATTCCCATGGCATTGTGGTTTACAAGATCACTGCTGATTTAGCACTTATATTTCTACTTGTCGGACCACACGTACATTAGGATGAGGCCCCGGGTTGGAGCTTGGATGTTCATCGATGGGTGTGAAGGGAAGAAGTGCTAAAATAAGCATTGATGGCTGCCGGGGGAAGTGCTGAGGTTGTGTTGAACTGACCTTGTCATACAGATATGAAAAAGAGACAGTGACCATAGCTGGAGAGGAAAGAATTTGTGAGTCCTGTGATTTTGGGTGGAGGTGGAGGACAGAGAAAGACAGCTCAGAAATCTGTTTCCTGGAAAGCTGCCGACACGACTTAGTTGCAAAGCAGAATGAATATATGTAAAGATAACAATTGCAACGAACTTTTCAGATATGTTCCCCTTAGTTGTCTGCTGGAGAAGAAGCCTTTACTTGTGGTTCCCCCATATACTTTTAAAATATATCCTGCCTATTCAGTGAACTGCATGCAGTTAGAGGTAACTCTATATTGTGAGCAGCAAGAGATAAATCCAAGTATTGAATAGAAAAGAGCTCCATTTACAACCAGTGCACCTGCACTGTTCCCTGCAGTGACACCTGGTAGGAATGGGAGAGACAGGGCCTGAAGTAACTGCAAATCCACTGTCAGCCATTGCTCCTGCAGCAGTTTCAACAGCTCCCTGTTGCTGGTGTAGACTCAGATTTGAGCAACTATGAGCATCAGTAGCCAGTCCCTACAATGACCTGTGTTGACAAAGACTGAGACTGCAGGATCTGTGACTTTCCCTACAGCTAGAGCTCACTTCCATTCTCCCTAACAGTGATCTTGTCTGGCAGAGGCTTTGGTGGAGTATACAAAGTACGATCCCCTTTCCCCCCTTCAGCTGGCATGCCATTGTGAGGCAGGATCCTGGTTTTCAGTGTCTACATAGAGTCATTTTCCGTGTTTCTGTCTGGCCATGTCCGTGCCCTGCTGCTTTTTATAGGAATCATCGCCATAGAGGTTTATTTGCACTGTAGCTGCATGAATCTAAGCCAACATCAGTTTGCTTTATGGACATTGACATAGATGCAAGTTTATTTTTAAAAAATTGTAGGGTTTGTTTTTTTTTAAAAAAACCCAGATTCATTGTCTAGTAAGATTCCATGCTACCACCTCCCTTCAAAAGCCACTGGTGTTTTGTGCCATTAGAATGCAATCTGTGGGGAAGGAGGTAAGATGGGAATACAATTCACAGCAGAAATAGGACATGAATGCTACTGAGAATTCCTTTAAAAGAGCCTTGACATTTTCTGTCCCCCTTCTACCCCCTCCCTTGTATTTATTTTGTTAAACTGATCCATGAAAAATTCATTGTGTTAGTTGTTTTTGGTTTACACTGAAGAAAATGATGCTTGCTGCTCTGCATCCTAGTCAGATGGAAATTTTTAAGCATTTTAAAGCTGTGTGCAAAGTAATTCAAGACAAGTTTCAAGTATATTTTGGACTCTTGAGTAGCTGTCATCTTCTTGCTTAGACGACTGGCTATCCTAGACAAGGGTTCACTTTGAATTTATAGTTCTGCTAAGTAGGACGGAATGTTTTGATTCCTAATTTAGAGTATTCATCCTGACAGGTTCCAACCTTCCAGTCTCCTGCTGAGACAGGCTGGGAGAGACTGAAGGGTGCTCAGAGGGCCCCTGCAGCAAATTTACCTGTCACCAAGAGCTCATGGGCTGTGCTAATATTTTCATTTTGAAACTTTACTCTCTTTAGACTTAGGCTCTTTTTTCTCCTCCTTGCTCTTTTTTTTTTTTTTTTTTGTACAGGGTTTCCCGCCCCCCCAGGATTTTTGTTATTTGTGGAGAGGGGTGAATTTTTTTATGCCCATAAAATATAGGCCATCACCAAATACAAGTTTAATCCCCGTGCAGATCACACCAGGGAAGTTGCTATCTGGTAACATATGGCGTTGGTATCATTCGCTTACTCAGCATGGACCCGATCCAGCAAAGCGCTTAAGTGTTAAAACATAGACATCAGTAGGACTACCTGTGTGCCTAAAGTTAAGTACGTGCTTAAGTGCTTTGCTGGATTAAGGCCCGTAAAAGCAATGGCCCTTCAACAAATGTTGGAATTGGAGGCAATATTCTAGCAAATCTGGAATCCTGCCTGCAAGACCATATGATTGCTCCCTTTGCACTTGCAAGGTGCAAGGTTCATAGTGTGACCTCTCTGCCCTAAACCCCAGCAATTTGCTAGCTGTAAGTAGGATAGGGAACATGCCCAGAACTGTTGTATGTGTTTGTGGAAGTGTTAGGGGGATTTCAGCTGTTAAACAGAAGAATGGGGGGATGTGTGATGTGCCCCAGCCAGAACCAAGATATGAGAGGAGAATTTTGGGTTTTCTGAGTGTTCCAGTGTTCAACACTCAGCAAGAACCTGCTTGGACTGCATGCTAGCTGGAACATCAGACTGGCATTTCAGCTTATCCTGCATGAGGTGGGTCCCCCGGAGCCTTATGTTGCAGATGTGACTGCATTGTCCCAATAAACCCTGAGAAGAGAAACCAGAGAATTATCCTAAAATGGTTGTATTTGTTGTCTAAAATTAAAGATATCAAATGAGTTAAATTATAATTATTCCCTTGGAAATCTATCTAGCTGTCTGGTAAGGTTTTATCCTGCTGTCCATCACTGTAATATCTGGGTGCTTCCAAGCACCAATAGCAATAGTAGAATGATCAGGAGACAGATTAAAAGGATATTTCTATCTATGGTAATTCTCAGGATTTATGTGGAGGTTCCTAGAGTCACATGCAGTCAAGCAGTAGAACATTTCCAGAGAGTCTTGTAAAAATATCCCCGTCTCCCCAGTTTGTAACATACCCTCTGCTGCAAGCTGTGGGAATAAAGACATGTTGCAGTAGTGTGGTATGCAGAGATATGTGGGGGTCAGGGTACTGAGACATGGTTGAGAGCAAGGGTGTCTGGTGTGTCAGGATGACTTGTTGCCAAGAAGGCTAACGGCGTTTTGGGCTGCATAAGTAGGAGCATTGCCAGCAGATCGAGGCACGTGATTGTTCCCCTGTATTCGGCATTGGTGAGGCCTCATCTGGAGTACAGTGTCCAGTTTTGGGGCCCACAGTACAAGAAGGATGTGGAAAAACTGGGAAGAGTCCAGAGGAGGGCAACAAAAATGATTAGGGGCCTGGAGCACATGACTTATGAGGAGAGGCTGAAAGAACTGGGATTGCTTAGTCTACAGAAGAGAAGACTGAGGGGAGATTTGATAGCTGCTTTCAACTACCTGAAAGGGGGTTCCAAAGAGGATGGATCTAGACTGTTCTCAGTGGTAGCAGATGACAGAACAAGGAGTAATGGTCTCAAGTTGCAAAGGGGGAGGTTTAGGTTGGATATTAGGAAAATCTTTTTCACTAAGAGGGTGGTGAAGCACTGGAGTGGGTTACCTAGGGAGGTGGTAGAATCTCCTTCCCTAGAGATTTTTAAGGCCCGGCTCGACAAAGCCCTGGCTGGGATGATTTAGTTGGGGTTAGTCCTGCTTTAATCAGGGAGTTGGACTAGATGACCTCCTGAGGTCCCTTCCAACCCATATTCTATGATTCTATGACTTTGCAGTAAGGCACCAATGGTGAAGAGCCATAGGGTGCCAGGTGCAAGGGCTATCTGTGGGTATTAGGATTCAGTTCCACTGGGGCGTCCGTTGCCTGGGGGTACAATGTGCTGCAGTTTACAAGGGTTGGAGTACAGTCTGGTGATGTTTATGACTGACTCTCATTTCACAACAGCCACTGATCAGCTTTCAGGTGATGATATTTTTGCATCATTAACTGTTTACCTTAGGGTGGAGTCCCAGATATAATTTAGGTGCATAGGTACTATAGTGATGGACCTGATGTTGGAATCTGTAACCATAAACTGACCTAGGACTAAAGATCAAAAGTTCTGTATCAGTTCTAATACCCCAAGACATCTAATCCAAATCTGCTTTTTACCCTTAACTTTTTATTTCATTTGTCTGTTTTGTTTTCCATGGGTCTGGGCTTTGATTGTGGCTTTTTAAAGAGTATGATGTCAGAACTGAACTTCTTTTCCACATTCATTAGTGCAGCTCTCACAAAAGAACATCACATTCCCCAGCATTGGCTCCATTTCCTCCTTGGTTAATAATGCTCCGCTGCTCTTGCCGCGCTGGCCAGGTTCACAGAGAAAAAGCCAGGAGCACCTTTTGGTACAATAGGCAGATGACACTATTTTCAGATTGCTCTTAAAAGAAACATTAATTCAAAGAGAGCACGCAGTGACATTGCTGTGTGTTAGACGTCAGAAGGTACAGTAATGCATCGGGGGAACAGCAAATTGGTCTGCATTAAAACTTGGTCTCATATGTCTGTCTCTCTGAGCCCTTGAAAGAGACTCTGACTTCACATGGTCGGTTTTCCTTTCAGAAATTAGTTCTAATAGCAGTCTTCCTCTTTCTTCTCCTTACCCTCCTTCCTGAGGATGTCTCTAAAGAAACATCCATTTCATGTGCAGAGCTGAGGCCTAGCTATAATGAGATTGTTGATAATAGGGTTCAGCAGTGTGGGTGAAGGGATGAGACACAAGAGATCCATGCGGGAAGGGAGAATTAGGAGTGAGTGACTGATGCAGCAGGGACTCAGGACATAATGAGTGCTAAAGGAATACGTGCCACTGGAGTTTGGTTTAGTTGGAACTGGATGGTTACTGCTTCCTAGTCCGTCCCTCAGCTCCACCTTCATTGTAAAATCGGATGTGCTTCTGTAGCAAGCCATTGTCCAATTCAGGGATAGATCTAGGAGGAGTGCAGGCATGCAGGTCAGGACTGATGTTAACCAGGGACCTAGGGAGGTTCAGAGGCAAAATTTTAGAAGGTATCTGAGTGAGCTAGGAACCTCAGTGCCATTTTCAGATGTGACTTGAGCACGTAGGAGCCTGAGTCTCATTGGGATGGAGGCTCCTAAGTGCCTGTGTCTTGTTCGAAAATAAGACTCAGGCACTTTTGAAAATTTTACCCCAGGCCTACTGGTTAGTCATT
The DNA here is from genome assembly GCA_007922305.1 of Dermatemys mawii. Classification (NCBI taxonomy): domain Eukaryota; kingdom Metazoa; phylum Chordata; order Testudines; family Dermatemydidae; genus Dermatemys; species Dermatemys mawii. Next base: position 30,976,452 of record ML677381.1, read on the forward strand.
AAGGGTAGCAGCAGGAGGATCTGTGGTGAGGAGTGAAGGGGTTAGTAGGTAGAGTCAGGTGCCCCCTTTTCAGTACACACAACACAAGGGCACCAGTGGCAGTGGGGTTCTACAGGGAAACTGCTTTACAGCTGCCATCGGAGGCCAGTGTTAGCCTGTCATGGAGTCACTGGGGTGATGCTCTGGAACTACACCATATGAAGCCAGTCAGGTCTTTGGGGAAGCCTCCTCCCACTGAGCATACTGTCTCCAGGGCAAGAAGCTTACATAGCTTCGACCTTCCTGGGTCTGACCTCGGAGCATTCAGCATTCCCTTTTCACACCGTGTGTTTCCCAAGTCAGTCTGCCCAGGGGGAGCTCCTGGGGAAGCCAGAGGGCCCTGCACCCCAACTCCGCAGCCAGCTGGTAAAACAGAAGGTTTAACAGTCAACAGGAACACAACGTAGGGCAGAACTTGTTAGCACAGAAATCAGTGACTTTCAGCCAAGTCCATCTTGGGGGGGGGAGACCCCAGAGCCAGGGCTCAGGTCCTCCCCCTGCGCCCCAAGTCAGGTGAGACTGACTCGCTTCCAGCTGCCTGGCCCCTGCCCTGCCCATTGCGCCTCCTCTGGCCTTTGACTCTCTTTTGGTGCCAAGAATCACCTGGTCGCATTCCTCTCCTGGGTCTCAGGTTGCGAAGGGGCGGCCATAGCATCCCTGCAGGCAGCTGGAGCAGCCTCCACAAAAGTGACAAACAGTATCCACGCAAAACAGCAGGGGACACACAAAATAACAAGGGGAGATCCCCACTTCGTCACGTAGACGTTTCAGGAACATTGTGACACCATAGCTGAGCGAGGGCCCAAGGATGGTAGTTCTGAAGTTCTGGTTGCAACAGTATTAAGAAAAAGACTAGCTACTTTCCCAGAATCATTGCTGTGAAAATCCAAACTCAGCTGATGGCCCAAGAAGTCTGGAGAAGTGAGAACCAGAGAGCACTGTCAAGTTCACAGGGGCCAGGAGCTTATCTAAACCCAAGCCATATTATTAGTGAGGCTGTTCTTATTGATTATCAAGAACAAGGTGACCCTGCAGAGGCTAGTGTTCAGCTCAGACTCCTGTCCAGAGATCAGGGAGAGCCAGACTCCATGTGCTGGCTTAGCTAGAAAACCTGCACAACCTTCCTTGACCTTTCTGCCCCTTGTAGGGACTTTATCCTTTCAGGTTGCAAAGTTGGGTACTAGAGTCACCCAGATAATGAGGGCCACAACCTTAGCTGGTGCAAATCAGCATAACTCTGTTGGCTATGCCATTTTACACCCCTTGAGGATTGGGCCCTAAAAGTGTGTGATGATTATAGAGTGTGGGATCTCTCTTTGTTTCCCCATGATTATAAGTTCTGTTCTGACCAAGCTATCTGTTTATCAGACTCCCAGGTTTCTGATCCTGCAGCTGTTGCTTACAGATGCACCCTAATGCTAGCTATATAGTCTAGGCATGCCACCATAGGTGTACTTGTTCAAGATGTCAGCAAAGTGAAGATCAGGAAAATGTGCCTTTCTGCTCTGACTTTGAAGGTCAGGGCAGCAGTTTGTCTGGTGAGAGCCACCTCCCTTCACTGTGGAGGAGAAATGGCTAGTGGAAAGATCACCGTCATCAAACTGAAATGGACTAGGCCAAGCTTTACAAGTGTGATGTTCTGGATCTGTGTGAACAGCTCACTATTCTTACCTTTCCTTGCCTTGAGGCCACCATGCAGATTGCAATAGACCGCTACTGGTACTCTTGCCTGGTGCCTGAGATGCCTCAAATGAGCTTTCTTGTGGCACTGGTGACCATATCTGGAGTATTGTGTCCAGTTTTGCCCCCTCCCCCCCACTACAGAAAGGATGGGGACAAATTGGAGAGAATCTAGCGGAGGGCATCAAAAATGATTAGGTGGCTGGGGCACATGACTTAAGAGGAGAGACTGAGAGAACTGGATTTATTTCATCTGTAGAAGAGAAGAGTGAGGTGGGATAGGATAGCAGTCTTCTGCTAACTGAAGGGGGGTTCCAAACAGGATGGAGCTCGGCTATTCTCAGTGGTGGCAAATGACAGAACAAGGAGCAACGGTCTCAAGTTGTAGTCGGGGAGGCCTAGGTTGGATATTAGGAACCACTGTTTCACTAGCAGGGTGGTGAAGCACTGGAATGGGTTACCTAGGGAGGTGGTGGAATCTCCATCCTTAGAGGTTTGAAGGCCCAACTTGACAAAGCCTTGGCTGGGATGATTTAGTTGGGGTTGGTCCTGCTTTCAGCAGGGGATTGGACTAGATGACCTCCTGAGGTCTCTTCCAACTCTAAACTTCTATGATTCTATGATCCTGGCACAACTTGACAAAAAGCAAGTCTTCTTCCCTAGATCCCCAGGAGGATACCTCAAAAAGGCAGCACCAGTGAGACTGGTTGACTCATCAGTAGGTTGGCCAAGTAGTCACTTTTGCTAAGTTTTGAAAGCATTTGGTCTTGGATATCTTCAACAGTGTCACCAATGTAGTGTGAACCATGTTATTTCACAATGTGGCTGCTTTCAGTTTGGTACCTGCTGTAGGGACTATAACTTTTGAACCAGGTCTAATGCATATTCTGTTCCATATATGTTTTATACCACACTCATCACGTTAGTACCTTAGATTGCCCCCCGCCCTCCACAGTGTACTTAACAATGTGACTACACATCTGCCATCCACTGAAGAAAGTTGCTGGGATTAGAGCCTAGACAGTCTATCTCCTAACCCCAGGTGGGCAAACTACAGCCTGGGGGGGCCGCGTCCGGCCCTTCAGATGTTTTAATTTGTTCCTCCAGCTCCCGATGGGGAGCAGGGTCCGGGGTTTGTCCTACTCCGCACATGCCATGGCTCCGCGTAACTCCCAGAAACAGTGGCATGTCTCCCCTCTGGCTCCTACATGTAGGGGCAGCCAGGGGGCTCCGAATGCTGCCCCTGCCCCAAGCACCACCCCCGCAGCTTCCATTAGCCGGGACTATGAGCATTCATGGCCCACCATACAATTTCCATACCCAGATGTGGCCCTCAGGCCAAAAAGTTTGCCCACCCCTGTCCTAACCCCATATTGTTAACCACTTGACCATTCTACCTTCTTTCACTGAAAGGCAAGATTTCTGGAATGGCTTTCCACTGCTCGGTGACTTGTAGAAATAGCAAGTAAGGTGCCTAAAGGGTGTTGGTGGTGACATTGCTAGTATGAATAATCAAGCCTTGTTGATTCTTCATGACTACAAGTTTTCTCTGGGAAAATCTCCAGTTTACCTTTCAGTGCTGAATGTTTGATTTCTAAGTTGCAACAACTTTGAAGGCTTCAAGCTCTTGGCAGCCAGCACTTCAGAACACACCACACACTGTGGTTTCGACTCGGTCAATGCAAAGTGATATATTTGTCATCATGATTGTGCATCGTATCTTGTTAGGTGAACAAATAATGTCCAACGGTGGAGTGGTCTTGCACGGCCATAGTGCAGCCTCCCATTCTGAAGTGAGCCCTTCACCCCTGATGAAAGGAGTCTGGTTAGAAGGTCACCCAGCATGGTCTGACTCTTCCAGAGCTGCTGTGCCAAGCGGTCGTGATTTACACTATGAGACTATTTGGTTGGCAATGGAAGTGTACATCAGTGTCTATTCCGGTCCACTTTTAAGTCACTGTGGTGTGTTAATGTTCATATTCTGTGTGCTTTTCCCAGTCAGCTGTTTTCAGAAGAATTCTTTATGGCTTTCTTGCTATATTGCTCTTTGCTGCCGTTAAATTCCTTTTCAACTAGTGTTTCCTCTTTCTCGCGTTTCTCTTGCTGCCATGGCTAGTTCAGGGCAAAGTTCAGTCCTCATACTCCCAAGCCCACTGCTGCCACTGTCAAGATAGGCTAGCTGAGGTAATATCTTTTATTGGACCAATTTCTGGTCCCGATATTACCTCACCCACCTTGTCTCTCATATCCTGGGACCAGCATGGCTATGACTACACTGCATGCTGTCTGTAATGACACTTCAAGTGGAGGGACTCCATTCACAACAAGCTCCTACCTGCTGTTACTGGGAGTTGAGCTTTAGGAAGCCCAGAGTGAGCAGGGTTCTGTCTGTGAGGGAAGGGGAGAGAGGCCTGGGAACTGGCAGTTGGATTTGGGATACAGGAGATGGCTGAGGTGTCTCCTGTGATGTGTGGGGCTTTATTAGAAAGAGCATGTTAAGTGCCCTGTTTGTTTTCTTGTTGTGAGGTAACTCTTGTCCGTGAAGAGACATTTGCACTGAAATAAAACACCTTTCATTGACCTAACTTGTGCTTCAGTCCTTTGCCCAGATTATGTAGAATCCTAGGCAACAGGTCTGGTAACAATGTAATGACACTAGACATATGCCACATGCATGGCCTTTATCTGAAGCTCTCAGCATGCCTTGCAGGCATTTTGTTAGCCAAGCCTCACAACAGCCCTTTCAGGTAGGTGTGTATGATTACCAGGGAAACTGAAGCGCAGTGTTTGAAGTGACTTGTCCAGGACGTCACAATGAGTCTGTGACATAGGCCAGCACTGAGCCCAAGACACCTGAATCCCTGGCCCTTTCTCTAACCTCTAAGCTGTCTGCCCTCCTAGAACTTGGTATAGAACTCGTTCCTTTGAATTCCCAAGCCCCTTCTCCAGGCACTAAACAGCACAGGGCACACACATTCCAGCTCAGGGGAATTGATTGTTGACTAATGACATCCCTGCTACGTTGCATATGTGCATGATGAGGGGAAAGGACTAGATCTGACCCAGTGCACTTTGCTAGTCATTCGGCAAATTGTTCCAGCAAATAGTTGCTTCTCTACTTTTTCACTGATCAGCTTGTATCTAGTACCCTGTCTTGAAGGCCACACATACCTCTCTCTCTCTCTCTCTTTTTGGAATCCCTCATGGCCTAGACGCCAAGGAGCTCTCCTCTCAGTTGGCTGCAGAAATGTGCTTGGAATCCCAGAATTTCAGGCTTTAATGTGTGAGCCAGTAGTCACACAGCGTTCATCCAGAAACTATCATTATCGGCTCCTTTTTTTTTCTTTCTTGGTTTCTTTGAACTACAGCTCCCAGGATGCCTGAAGATATGCAGACATCCGAAGACAGTGGTTTCCTATAAACTTTTGGGGTTTCATGCTTTGCAGGCAGGAATGTTTTTATTGCATCACAAATCCCTTCAAGTCCCTCAAACCTCAATGGTGTTTATCAACCATGGAGGGGAAAAAACGGTGTCTGGAGGTTCCAGTCATGGACAGAGGGTGGAGGGAGACTGGGCTGGAGGGTGAATGAATACTGCACAGAAGTAGCTCTTGGGAAAGGTACAGAGTGGATGTCTGGCTTGTTTTCCCTCCCTTTTCTCTCCAAAGGGTCACTGCTAATGCTCTTTAAAAAAGACTTTCATGCTGGGGAGAGTATTGGAATAGCTACTATTTCCACATAGGTCCATTTATCTTTTGCTTGCCTGCGGCATTTCTGGGCCTAGTCACATTTAAAAAGAGCTTATCATCCTCTCAGCTCCAGATCTCCTCTCGCCAGAGCCTGCCAGGAATGTTAGAAGGCTGAAGTTGTGAACTGGGAAACACTTGCCGTGCAAAACCCAATGTGATGTCATCAATCCTGGTGATGACCTCACTGTTAGATAAAGCCACAAGAGATGTTGGGGAGCGGGGATGAGAGGTTTTATTCCAGCAGAGCAATGAGGTGTAAATTGTAAAATTTTGTAAAATTAAAATAAAACTTGTTTTCAGGTCTTCAGCTGTAGGCAGGGAGCGCACAGTGCACCTCAAGAGGGAAGGGCTTCCAGATTCCCTGATCCTGGACTGCTTGTGTGCTGGACTAATCTCCCAGTTGCCCCATAGGGTCAATATACAAGTCAGGGATCAATGGGACATACTGAAGCCCTGGCCGTGTTCCCTTGCCTCCTAGCCACATTCCCTATGCTGTCAGCAGGGCCTTGTGAGGGGTGGCAGCTTAAGAGCTGCTATGCTGCCGGTATCCGACCAGAAGATCCCTCCAATACCACATCCCCAGATCCTGGCCATTTTTTTAAACTCAATGAAGCTTCTAAGAACTCCTAGGGAGACTGAAATCACTTTCTCCTACATGTAGCAGTGTGTCTGGAAGAAGGAAGGGCTGATCCCATGCTCACTGCACCTCCGGGTTTCCCAGTCCAGATCTGATCAGTGTAGAGGCCAGAAAGGGATTTGTTTTCAAGCTTCCAGCAGTGCAAATGCTACCAGTGACCTGAAACCCCAGATTTATCCCTCCTGTCTCATCCAGTGACCAGTAACAAAGATTTTGTGAGCAGAACTTGGCCAATCCGTGCGTCGCTGCTGCACAAGGCAGATTAGAATCTAGCTCAAAGTCCCAGAACCACATTGGCGCTGCTGAACTCTAACAGTTGTAACATCTTGTTTTTGCCAGTAGATGTGACTCACAAGATACACAAGGAGCAGATATGTTGAGTAACAAGGTGCCATTTTTATATAGTAATTTTACTGTCTATAACCGCACTCTAACTAGTTTTTTTCCCTCCATTTCTGGTGTATGCCAGTTTGTCGTTTTAGCACTGGGCTAGTGCATTGACCCTTTTTGTGTGTATGTAGAAAAATGAGCTTTGAAGTCCTGGATTTAATATAGTGATGATCACACAGACTTTGCAAACAGAAAATGCACGAAGACAGGTGGTATTTTGGGCCCAAAATAGCTGATTGCCTCATTCTCAGCAGCAAGATACAAATCCTGGAGATGGGTGAATTGATAGCCACAGGAGGGATACGGTAATGCTGTGGGCTCATGGTACATTAGCCCTCTTGTGTCAGGTGAAGGGTATTTGTAGCTGATATGCCAGTTCCTTGGGCTCGGTCCTCTGCAGAGTTATCTGAAGTTGTCTGATATGTTTGACTAGTGTGCTTGACTAAGCTAATAGCTTGCGGTACAGTTTTAAATAGAGGGGAATTGCAGGAGGCAGCACTGGGAGCTCATTTCATAGGGATAAGGCGGGTTTATATTACTTTCCTCCAGCTCACCAGCAGAAAAGGACATTTCCACAGTGAATATGGGAATTCAGGAAGCCACGGTGCCTGGGGTGGAAATGTTAACTTTCCCAAATTCTTTCGATGCTTATTATTCTCTGTTTGCTTCTCTGTTCTGCTCATGGTGACTGTTCACCCCTCTTTGCCTTTATTCCTTCCTTCTCCTCAGCTCTTCTTTCATGCCAGCTACATTGTCACAGATGATGTGGAAAAAAGCTGAAGTTCTCAATTATTTTTTTGTCTCGGTCTTCACAGACAAGGTCAGCTCCTACACTGCTGTCCTGCGCAACACAGTATGGAGAGGAGGTGAGCAGCCCTCAGTAGTGAAAGAACAGGTTAAGGACTATTTAGAAAAGCTGAATATGCACAAGTCCATGGGTGCAGATCTAATGCATTGAGGGAACTGGCAGATATGATTGCAGAGCCATTGGCCATTATCTTTGAAAACTCCTGGTGATCAGGGGAGGTCCTGGATTATTAGAAAAAGGCTAATGTAGTGCCCATCTTTAAAAAAGGGAAGAAGGAGGATCCAGGGAATTACAGGCCAGTCAGCCTCACCTCAGTCCCTGGAAAAATCATGGAGTGGGTCCTCAAGGAATCAATTCTGAAGCATGTAAAGGAGAGGAAAGTGATCAGGAACAGTCAGCATGGATTCACCAAGGGCAAGTCATGCCTGACTAACTTAATTCCTTCTGTGATGAGATAACTGGCTCTGTGGATGAGGGGAAAGCAGTGGACATATTATTCCTTGACTTTAGCAAAGCTTTTGATATGGTCTCCCACAGTATTCTTGCCAGGAAGTTAAAGAAGTATGGGCTGGATGAATGGACTACGAAGTACACAGAAAGCTGGCTAGATTGTCACATTCAACGGGTAGTGATTAACGGCTTGATGTCTAGTTGGCAGCCGGTATCAACGGGAGTGGCAAAAGGGTTGATCCTGGGGCCGGTTTTGTTCAACATCTTTATTAATGATCTGGATGATGGGATAGATTGCACCCTCAGCAAGGTAGAGGTAAAGACGTTGAAAGTAGGGATAAGATTCAGAGTGGCCTCGACAAATTGGAGGATTGGGCCAAAAGAAATCTGAGGAGGTTCAACAAGGACAAGTGCAGAGTCTTGCTTTTAGGATGGAAGAATCCCATGCACTGCTACAGGCTGGGACTGACTGGTTAAGCAGCAAGTTCTGCAGAAAAGGACCTGGGGATTTCAGTGAAAGAGAAGCTGGATATGAGTCAGCAGTGTGCCCTTGTTGCCAAGAAGGCTTATGGCATATTGGGCTTCATTAGTAGGAACATTGCCAGCAGATCAAGGGAAGTGATTATTCCCCTCTATTCGGCACTAGTGAGGCCACAACTGAAGTATTGCATCTAGTTTTGGCCCCCTACTACAGAAAGGATATAGACAAATTGGAGAGAGTCCAGTGGAGGGCAATGAAAATGATTAGGGGACTGGGGCACATGATTTGCAAGGAGAGGCTGAGGGAACTGGGGTTATTTAGTCTGCAGAAGAGAAGAGCGAGGGGCAATTTGATAGCAGCCTTCAGCTACCTGAAAGGGGGTTGCAAAGAGGATGGAGCTCGGCTATTTTCAGGGGTGGCAGATGACAGAACAAGGAGTAACGGTCTCAAGTTGCTGTGGGGGAGATCTAGCTTGGATATTAGGAAACACTATTTCACTAGGGAGGTGGTGGAATCTCCATCCTTAGAGGTTTTTAAGGTCGGCTTGACACATATCCTGGCACCTGCCCTGAGTCCCAGATAGTGACTGATTATATTAGGCAGTGTGGTCCACTAAAGGTTGATGCCAGTCCAAAAAGGAAAACCATCACAGTTCTGTGGCCAACTCACTTTAACCACATCACTTCTTTCCTGAACTTGGAAAACTCTGGCTGACTGGAGTCCCAGAATAACAAGGTTTTCCATTCCTGAGAGGAGCATTGGACACTCGGCCATTTAAAACAAGAAGAGGCTCCACTGCAAGTACTAGGTTCAGACTAAACAATAGCAGAACACCCCCTAAGGTTTTTCCTGTTAAGGGAGTGTCTGGAAATATTTTAGACACGTATGTTGCTGCAGGATTAAGATGCATCAGTGGAGCTGTTCGCTGGCTTAAATTTTGAATAGTGGGAGTCCTGCATGCTAGCATGGTGGTGCATCAGTGGAGCTGAGTGCTCCGTAGTGGAACAGCAGGGATGCTGTGGGTCAGGACAGAAGTCAGTCCGCAGAGGGGCCTGTGGGCTAGCCTGGACTAGGAGGAGTGTTGGAGTTGAGTTTGGAGGCACATTAGCGGTTCTGTTACGATTAGCCAGTTTTGTGACAGCCTTAAATTCCAGCAGCAGCTCCTCGTTCCTCTGCCATTGCAATGAAGTCTTTACCTTTTCTTGCCGGCTTTACTTTCTGCACCTTCCCACACACCCTGCATTGCTCGGTAGGAGAAAATCTGGTCGATATGTTCAGAGGCATGCAGCTGGCACATGGGAAATGTGCTGAGGTTGGCAAAGCCTTTTAGCATGCTAGGTCAACCTTTGTTGTTCTCTAGTGAGCAGCTTTGGAGGGTCAAAGCAGCCACAGGAATTCTGAACCCTCTGAGTGAGTGTTCAGGCAAATCCACTGGTCACCCATTAAAATGATATAAGGAGACAGAAGTTTGCTGTTCTCTCAGGTCACTGGTATCTTTTAATTAATGATAAAAGCTTTAATTACACATGGGCACATTTTCAAAGTTTGCCTGCCCAACAGCTTATGAAACTCACATTTCCTGGCAAGAAGGGACTTGGGAACAACTATCCATTCCATATAGTATGTGTGTATAGATAGATGTATGAATTGCAAGCACAGTTAGGTGGCCAAGTTGGAAAATTGAGCCCAGAATCACAGTGCTCGTGCTAGGAAGGAATCCGCTGTACTATCTACTTGATCTTATCATTTTAAAATAATAAGAAAAGGAAACATTAAATAGACTTTATAAAAATCAGCAAGATAGTAAACTTTTCACCTTTAAAAGAAAAAAAGCTTTTCTATTTTATGAGCTTTATACATCTCTCTGCTATTGCCTTGCTGATCAGAAACACATAATAGTCTGATGTCTGAAAGCTGTATGTTGATAGGAATCACTAACTCTATAATCACTACGATCCAAGTCAGTAATAAATCACATGGTAAATACTCAGGAGCAGATTCTCATTTGCACCCTCTTTAAGGGCATTTTACACCACCAGAGAGGGGTAAAGGGTTCTCAGTGCAAATGAGAATTCAAGCTTCTCCTTCAAGTGATGGTCCCTATATGTATTCCATACTTGGGTGCACATGCGTGTCATGCGCCTGAGTCTGGAAGAGTTTCTTAGCAGCATCAGTTGACTCACACATGCATCGCGCGTCCCCTATGCTTGCAACTGAGGGTATAACAGACAGTGCTCCATTTTCCTCTTACTGCCACATAGGGTAACCAGACAGCAAGTGTGAAAAACTGGGATGGGGTGGGGGATAATAAGAGCCTATATAAGAAAAAGACCCAAAAATCAGGACTGTCCCTATAAAATTGGGACATCTGGTCACCCTACTGCCGCATGGCCTGAGCCAAGTGGACTCCCTCACATGGTGGATGGATCCTTCCAAGGTTGTGGTCAGTACCCCCTTCGCCCCTCTCACCCCACAACGCCACATTTGCAACAGACACCTCCCTTGTTGGCTGCTGGGAGCCCATCTAAACCATCAGATGGCCCAAGGGATCTGGATGCTAAAAGAGGCCAGGATACACATAAAGGTGCTAGAACTGAGGGCAGTCCGTTTCGTGTGTCAGGTGTTTCTTCCTCTCATCCGGTCCCGGCATGTTCAATTACTCTCCAGGAACATCTCAGGGCTTGTGTACATGTACAAGCAGGGCAATGCCAAGTCTCCCTCCCTCTGTTCTGAGTACATCCACCTTTGGAGCTGGTGCACCAAACACCCCGTAATGCTCCAAGTCACGTACCTTCCGGGCACCCAGAATTCTCAGGCTGACACACTCAGCAGGACTCTCTACGTCAACCACGAGTGGGAGTTAATCGATGCCACAATCCGATTCCTCTTCCACAAATGGGGCACCTGACAATGGGACCTCTTTGACACTTGTGAAAACCAAAAGCTTCTCCTTTGTTGTTCCAGGGGAGCCATAGAGGACCACATAGAGGCTGATGCTCCTTCCCTGGATGGGTGACTTCTGCTATGATTTCCCCCCTATTCCTCTCCTCCCATAAGTGTCATGCAAGATCCTCTTGGACTGAGCTACTATAAACCCCATTGTGGTCATGCCAGTTCTGGTTCATGGACCTCCTGAGACTTTCCACCCTCTCACCATTCCACTTCCAAATGCTCCCAGATCTCCTCACGCAGGATCAGGACCAGGTATGGCACCCCAGCCCGGTCCCTCTTCACCTCACAGCCTGATATTTGGATGAGGTAATAGAGCATGCTCCATTCCAGTGTGACACATCCTTACCCAAAGCAGGAGCGTATCCGCCAGATCCTGCTGCTGTGCTAAGTGGCAACACTTCACCTCGTGGACTCATGGACAGACCACGTTATCTGTACCTATCATCCTTGACTACATGCTCGATCTCAAAACATCAGCCTTACCCTCAGCTCTATACAAGTCCACCAGCAGCACTGGGTGCCTTTCTTTCCCCTGCAGATGGTGCCTCCATGTTTACACCCCCTCCCACGGTCCCCTTCATGAAGGGTTAATTCAGTACCTTCCCACCAATACTCAAGCCCACACCCTTTGAGGTGCTGGCAACATGCTCCCTCTCCCACCTCTCTACGCAGACAGGATCCTAGACTCCCTCGACCACCGTGCACTGGCATTCTACCTCCTCAGGGCTCGCTCCTTTCAAACATAGCCAAAACTATTTGTGGCCATTGCAACCAATCCAAGGGCCAAGTCCTCTTCTCCCAACGAATCTCCAAATGAGTCTCCAGGTCCATCCACAAATGCTATACACAATCCAGTGTCCCACCGCCTCGTGGAGTCATGACACACACCACACAAGCAGCCACATCAGCCTGCACGCCGACATCTCGTGTCTAGATATCTATCATGCAGCGACTTGGTGCTCTGTCCACGTGGTCACATCCCACTATGCCATTGCCCAGGCAGTGATTGCAGATGCTGCTGTAGGTCAGGCTGTACCGCAGACTGCCTGTCCTATTGCATCCTGTCACCCACCTCCACACTGCTCACTAATCACCCACGTATGGACGACACATAGGGACCATTACTTAAAGGAGAAAGGGAGGTTACTTACCTGTAACTGGAGATTCTTCAAGATGTGTGATCCCTATCTGTATTCCAATATCTGTCCTCTGTCCCCACTGCTGAGGATTGGACTACCCAGCAGTCAGAGGGACATTGGAGTGGTGTCAAACTGCACAACCTGTTATAGCCTTGGCTACGAGTATGAGGGGACGCATGACGCATGGGTGGATCAGTGGACACTGCTGAAAAACACTTCCAGACTCAGGCATATAGTGTGTGTGTACCCAAGTATGGAATACAAATAGGGACGGCGTATCTTGAAGAACCTTCAGTTATAGGTAAATAACCTCCTTTCTTGAGGTCTATCCTGAATCAGTGGCACTGCTCACTGCAGTAAGTCTCATATAGTACTGCCAATAGCAAACATTCAAAAATTAGGCCCCAAACAATCCTGAGTGGCTGAAAAATCACAAGATCTTTTTAACTATATGTACATATTGGGTTTTTTGTATGTATCATTTGGTTTCTGAGCTTTAGATCACACTCAGGTCATGACTTCATTCCTTTCCCTGAAGCCATGAGGGCTAGAAACTTCCTTTTTTTAAAATGAAAACTGAGATTCTCACATAGCCCTAGGATTGCCAAGCTGGGGTTCTATGAAAAACACTTTATCATGTGACTTATGATAAAATCTGAGGAGTTGGCAACACTGGGCCTGATTCTCGTTTATGCTAAGGTCCCTGATCACCGCTCTGGCAGTGTAAAAGAGCAGTAAAGTTGGTATAAATATAACACCCCCCGCCCCCATTGAAATCAGTGGAAACTTTGCTATTCATTCCAATGGGCACAAAGTCTCTGATTTGGGAATAATGAATCTTCTTGCTGTTTGGCATGTCAGTTCATTTCCTTCTTGCTGGCCTCTCTTTTCCAGAGGAAAAGGTTGCTGACAACAACAAAGAAAGGAATCTCCAAAAGGCCTCTTATGCCTAACAAGGCAAGAAGTCTGGGCTGTAATCACTGTCTTTCTAAGCTTCAATATATTACCACCCGCCCAGCCGTTCCTGGCTAACATTTGCATGAACTCCGGTGTACACAACTGAAGCAGCACACAATACACATTCCGGAGGAATGGGGAAAGGAGCTAAATCATTAGAACTCACGCAGGCAGCTGCCAAGCGCCTCAGGTTCCAGCTTTCTTGCTGCTGTAGCTAACAGGCTTGGTTTCTCCATCATTCCTTCATCTGTCTCTGGGGACTTTTGCCTGGTTCTTCCACTGATGCTGGGTTCCTCCCCTTGACAAAATTACATTTTAACATTGAAAAGTCAATCAGAGCCTTTCTGGACACACAAGGGCTCCTCTTGTAATGTTTTCCTTGCAACCTGCAGATCCTTCTCACTGCCTGTGTAATGCTTTTTATGTCTGGGAAGAAAAATCTTCTGCATGTGTTTTTGATGATCTTTTGCTACTTGCAGGATCCCTTCTCGTTCCCACCTATCAGCTTCAGGTTTTGTTGCAAATCCTCCTTCTGCTTAGCTTGTGGAGCCTTGTAGGCCAGAGTATCCTACTGTGAAGGCCTCAACGAAAGCAGAAGGGTCATTGGCCTCCTCTGCTTCTGGCAGGCCTGTGTAATTCCGTCTTAGTCTGTTATCCCAGGCATGTTTTCAACATACAGACCTTTGGTATTGCAAATGCTGGTGAAGTTAAATTCTCTGATCTGGAGTTCTTGTTGCTAGTCCATGCGCTTACCCACTGCTCCAGACCTGGTTCCCTTTGGCTTGTGTTGTGCTACAGGCCAGCTGGTACTTGGCCAGCTTCTCATCTACTAAATGCTTCTGGTATTTCTTTCAGAGCAGCCAGCCTGGCTGGTGATCCCAGATTTTCTGGGACAGAGGCTGCATTTGAAGATGATGTCCCTGGCAAAAAGGTTGTACTTTGGAAGTGAGGCATGAGGAGCAGGGGGTAGTATCCTTGTGACTTTCAGTGTGATGCACGGAGAGACAGACAAGTGATTCCCTTCCATTTTAATTCCAGAGAGAAGGGAAACTGAGACTTAGAGCGGGATAAAGTGAGACAGAACTCAGCTTCAGACGTTGAGTGCCTCTGACCCTCAAGAACCAAGCCTTTTAAATAGCCGTCCTACTATACACTTCCAGGGAGAATATGCACTGGACATCCTTGCAGGAGCCTGGTACTTGCAACACTTGCCATGGCATTCTTTTACGCACCTCAGTTTGGGGCATGTATACCTTTCCCATGTTCTAAGCATGTTTAGGCCACACCTGTGAGCATCTCTTGAGCAAAAAAATGGGAGATGTTGAGATGATGGACAGCCTTGGAGTGAACCTTGTGACAAAGCTCCGAGTTTGTACTTGTGGGTCCTGTGCTTCCTGGCAGATTTAGGGGCTTCAGAAACTCATCTAGGCCCCAGAGTGACCTCCCTTTCTCGGTATAATTGGCAAGAGTCACCGCCTAGTGAGTTACCTTCATCACAGGCCAGTATGGAAGATGGAAAATGCGGGAAGCCCGGGCCCGCCCTCTACTCTGGACTCCAGCCCAGGGACCCTAATAGTATCAGCTAAGATGGCTGACCTTTTAGGCACAAAACACAATACAATTCCCTGGGCTACTTCCCCACAGCAGTCCCTGCTTCTTCAAACCCCACTTCACCCTTACCTCAGGGCCTCCTTCCTTCAGTATGATATGTTGTCCACCACTCAGTCTCACCAACAGCACAGCTTCCTCTCACAGCTCCTGACACCCACACCCACCTGACTAACTGGGAGGTTTTTATCTGGTTTCAGCCAGTCCCTGATTGGCTTCAGGTGTCCCAATTAGGCTAGCTGTTTCTACTCCTTTCTAGAAGGTTCTTAATTGGCCCCAGGTGTCTTGATTGGTCTGGAGTAGCCTTTGTTTGGCTATCCAGGGAACAGGGACCTGCACATCCTGAGACTAATATACCTGCCTTCCAGCACTCTCCTATATCCTTCTGGTCTGACTCCGTCACAACCTGGAATTCAACACAAAACTGATTAAAAAGGAATGGTTTTTCATGCAATGCACCATTGGTCTGTGGAACTCACTGCCACAATGTATCTCTGAGGCCAGGCCAAGAAAAGTCTGGACATTTATATGAGAAATAAGAACATCCAGAGTTATAATAATAAAGATTGAAAATAAACATGAAGAGATAGAAACCCTCATTGCTCATAGCACAAGTCAACTTCTCCCTATTGGGGTCAGGAAGAAACTTTGTCCAGTTCTCCCAGAACTGCAGGGTTTCTTGCACCTTCCTCTGAAGCAACTGCCACTGGCTGCTATCAGACATGGCATGCTGGACTAGCTGGCCTATGCAGCTGCACCTACAGATCAAGAAGTTTTGCAATCAGCAGCAGTGCAGCTCAGGTACAGATTCATCCTCTTCTCTGCCCTCTCTCCCTACCCCATCTTTTCTGCTTCTCCATCTTACTCCTCGTTTGCTCCTCCTCCCCACTGTTCTGTCACCATAGGACAGCCCAGCCCAGGGTGGCTCCGGAATCAGTGGCACGCGGGTGTGGTTTTCAAGCCCAGGGAATCGTGGCGATGGGGAGTTGTCAGTTGAATGTATACTCTTCTTTGTTCCTGCTCCTGGTCAAAGGGCTTGGGTCAATTCCCTGGGTCAGCATGGGCGGGAAAGGGCACCACACAGTTCCCATCTGAACTTCGCAGCAAAGTGAATCTGCCAAGGACCGTCATTCCTGCCAGCATCACTCAGCGCTTCCTTGTGAGCCTTGTTACCACCAGCTGTCTCTGAGGCTCTGTCTCTGCACGGTGGCCAGGCATGGAGAGCCACGCTCTGGGGTTTTCCTTCCAGTAAGGCAGTTCAGGAGACCCACACTGGGTGGTTTTGAGCCTTGCCTGTCTATAGGCTGGGGACACTCACTCTGTCTTAGAATTTCCGGTGACACCACTTCCCTCCTTATGCACCCTCGTGACAGCCAGGGTCAGTCCATGTGCTTGTGCTAATGGGTCCTCGTACTACCCAGCTGGTGACTCGGAGCATGGTGTTCTTGGTGGAAGGCACCATGGTCTGTGAAAACACGCTTCCCCCAGGACTTCAGCCCAAGTAGGCATGGTATAGACTAGCTGTTCATTCAGGATTTTCCCTTGGGGAGAGAGGATGGGATCAGAACAATGGTGCCAAACCTGCAGGGTGCTCCTGTAAGCCAGAATGACTCTGCCCTATCAGGGGCAGTGTGCTGTGGGGGGATTTAACTGCTTGTGCTCCATTGTTGCAGAGTATAGGATAGGGCTGCTTCTTGATGACTCAGAGCTCTGCGGGGAAAGCAACATGAGCCCTCTGTAGAATAAGGATGGGTTTCCCTAGCACCTAGGCCCTAGTGAGGCGAATCACATGTTTCTCTCCTCTACCCCTTTTGTCCAGCCTCTATCCACTATTCCCCTAATACTCATCCATAAGGCCCCTGCTCTGGGCTCCTTAGAAATAGCTAAGGCAGATGGAGCTAGGTTAGACAGTGCTAGAGATAGCAGAGTCATGAGAAAAGGTTGTCCACTGAATCTTGGGTGATATAGCATGGGACCCACTTCACTGGTAAGTCCGGGACCTCCTGCATTGCTTAAACCAGCCTTGGCTGGGAATATTTATTCTTAGAACTGGTTGAAACCTCCACATTAATTTCTGCAAAGAAAAATTCATTTTGTTCACTGAACAAATTTTAAAGGAAATGACACAAAAATTTGTGTTTGATTTTGAATTGAAAATTTCAGTTGGGCTTTTGAAAACCAAAACAACAGGAAAATTTCTATTTGAATTTATATAAAAATGTCTCTTTTTGAATTTTTCTGTGAAAAATTGAAAACTGCATGGAAATCAACTTTGCCAAACATTTCAATTTTCATAAAGTTGCCTTTTTTATTCTAAAAATTCATAGTTTTTTGTTCTAAAAAGTTCAGCCAACTCTGGTTATCATTGTATGTCATTTTCTGAGCCGTCTATATCCCTAATCACAGTTAGTTAATTGACCGAGCAGTTTTCGGTGTGCATGTCCTAGAGCCAGGAGTGATGGGTACATTCAATGAAATCAATCTGAGAATGCAGAGTTGGATTTCCTCAATTACGTCTAACTCCCTAGATGTAGTCCAAGGGAGACAACACAAGGGCTTCACTGACAGGAACTAAGATGGGTGTTAACAAAGTAATGTGCCCACCTGCAGGGGCTTGTGAACTCACCCCATAGGCAGCTGAGACCCAAGCCATGAGGAAGTCAGGTAGAAGGAAGAAGCCAGTAGTAAAGACCTCAGGCTGCGTTGCCCACTGACATAAATCCTTCAAAGCAAGTTGGAGTGAGGGTCTTAGCACTGAACTCCACCCAGGTCTGGAGGGGTGTGAAATTGGCAACACTAGGTATGGAGACCAGGAGCTGCATGGAAATTTTGCAATGAGTTTATTTTCCGGTCCTTGTTATAAATACCCTCATTCTAAAACCCACTTTGCCGTAATGCTCAAGCACAGCTGCGCTACATTTTTAGACCTACGTGTAAGGTATCTCCGTCCTTCCACCCCCCTCAACTCCCCCTCGGGTGCACCTAAGGGCCCCATGTCTGTGATCAGAAATAGATAGTATCCACTGACTTGCTAATTGTAATGCATCCTGATAATGCCAGCTATAATTAGCTATGTGTATCAGAGCTGGTTGGTTTGCGGAAGTTTTCCTGACCCCATTATTCCACTTTAAATAGAGGACTTTGCACGGGGCCTGGAGTGCCTCACAAAGCTCAGTGTTTCAGAGCCAGATCTTGCTATGTCTAACTTCGCCATCTCTGCAGAGGCCATTGTGGGTTCAGTTTAACTGGCTGTGTGTCCATACAGAGATAATGGCATAAGCTGCTTTTTATAAAACACTGCTCAGATCACAGTGTACGTGGTAAATAAACATAAGGGCAGGTGGGTTCACTGCTGCAGGGCATCTGCTCTATGCTCATCGACTCTGAAGGGCTCACTCTGCTAGCACGGAAGGAGTTAATGTTACTATGGCTTCACAACCCTGACTGATCTATCTGGGGTGACTCTAGGGCACTCATAAAATGCAACTTTTAGCCCTAACTGGAGCCAAGGATTGTATAGAGAGAGAACAGTGCAGGCTTCCCATACACACACTGCACCTGTATCCGGAGTTACAGCACCCCACTAGTCCAGTCATGAGCCCTTCACAGCTCTCCAATGTACCTATGGCTTGCCTTGCTGCTCCTCCCTCCGTTCCAGTCTCACCGTCTACCCCCCAGCAGATCCACAATGCACCCAATTCCCAGTTTGCAGCATCCCTGGGACTTACTGTTGGGCTTTAGGAAGTCTCCAAGTGCAAGCTGTTCCTAACCTGCAGTATAAATCCTGTCCCAGTCTGGAACTCTCTCTGAGCAGAAACAGCCAGCTGTGCTTAGCTGTGCCAAATTAACTACTTTGTGATATGAACCAGCTTCTCTCAGGTACTCAAGTGAGACTATTAAACTGATATGATCTTTGATCTAAACTTCTGAGGCAGTTTAAAGAGTATGATCTTACTCTGCCCTGCCTTGCCTTGCCTCCTTGACTGTGTAGCAAACTCGCCCTAAGCATATAGGTGCAAAAGCCCATAGCTTCCTTTTCCTGCAGTCCCACCCAACTTCATATGTTATAACACAGGACACATAGATAAACCCTCCAAGATGGTACCTTGAGAAGGTTGTACCAACTGAATACTCTGGGACCAACTATTTCTGCATATAGTTCGACAACCACGGTTCTGTCTCTCCAATCTATCCTGAGCACATCAGCATGGTAAAGAAGCACCTATTTTGACAGTTGTGCAATTTGATAACATTACAC
Source organism: Dermatemys mawii (assembly GCA_007922305.1). NCBI lineage: Eukaryota > Metazoa > Chordata > Testudines > Dermatemydidae > Dermatemys > Dermatemys mawii. The sequence goes on from ML677381.1 coordinate 30,995,600, forward strand.
ACAAGGAGGAGAAAACACTTCATGTAATAGCCTGCAACCAGACCCCAGGCTATGATATCATTGGATCTTACAAGCTAATCAGAGTTGAGTCAGGTCAGCAGATGGATGGGAAATTAGGCTTTTCAGGAAGAAGTGCTAGTGAGTTCTTCCATCAGAGTCAGTGCTAGACCAATGCCTTATTATGGAATTGGGGGCATTGCTTTGCTAGAGACATCTGATTTTCAAATGAATTATAAAGCTGAGGTCCTGATTGCTTCTTGTCATTAAATATCTTTTGTCGCTTTTTGTGATGGTAAACATGTAACCCCATTGTTTTGGCTACATTCCAATAGTACCTGTATTGCACCTTCCATTTCAGTTTCAGTTGGATGCAGTGTTTTCTCCCCTTTCTGTCCTAACCTACCACATAGTGTTGCTGTTTGTTGTTAAACTGCTGGTGTGTTCTAGCTGAAATTAACCAAGAACTGCTACTGCCATCACTGCAAACTCTCTTGGCCTCACCTAGACACTGGTAGATGGGGTTTCTGAAATTCAACAGATTAGCATTAGTCCCTTAAGCTCATATGGAATAAATGGGGGGGAGACCCATTGCTTGGCCAAATGCTGGTTTGATCTGACATTTGCAGCATGTATATAACCTAGCCATTACATATATGGCAGCGTGTGCCAGCCTCTGGCTGTCAGTAGGCATGGGAGCTGGGCCGATGCGCACGATGGAGAAGGGGATGGAATGGAACAAGAAAGGAGGTACAAATATGATGTGTATTTGTCATCTGAAGTTTCTGGTGCATAAAACTGCAAAGGAATGGTCGTTGTGCATGATGTGTCCTGAAGAAAGGTTGGAAGGGACCTCAGGAGGTCATCTAGTCCAACCCCCTGCTCAAAGAGATAGTGAATAGAACACAATGGGGTGGGGGGAGTTTTGGCTGTCTGCTACCCAGTAAAGTCCCCCAAAGATTAACTAGGACAATCGGCTCTTCGACTGTGGGATCCCACACCAACACGGAAACCGAAGAGTTCAGCTGTCCCAGGTAGCTGAGTTATCAGCTGCTTCAAGAGCGTCACCTGCTGCTGAATGTAACTGTGTGAAGAACTGCACGCAGGGCATTTCAGGCTCAGGGAATCACATGGGCTTTAGAAGATCGTATGCCATAGGGCTCAATCCTGCAAGGTGCTGAGCACCTTCTGCTGCCCTTTACTTCAGTGGAAGTTGTGTGTGCTCAGTGTTTGTACATGATCAGACTCCCCAGTCCTCCATCTGCCCTATGCCGGGTTCTGATGTCCCTAACCCTTCTGCAGGCCGTGCCTCATTTAGCTACCACTGCAGCCCACGGAGAGGAGCATGGTATGTAATGGCTACGGTTGGCTATTGGTGCCGACAATATAAGTAGGCTACCAATGGTTCCCTCTTGTTAGCCCATTAACTTTTTATTACTTAAAAGTTCAAATAAGACTTGGATAAATTCTTAGAGGATCGGTCCAGCCAGGATGGCCAGGGATGGTGTCCCTAGCCTCTGTTTGCCAGAAGCTGGGAATAGGCGACAGGGGATGAATCACTTGGTAGTTACCTGTTCTGTTCATTCTCTTTGGATCACTTGGCATTGACCACTGTCGGAATACAGGAATCTGGGCTAGATGGACCTTTGGTCAGACCCAATATAGTCATTTTTATGTTCTCATCACCCACATCTTTTTGTTGGGTAATGAGAACATAAGATTTCCAGGTGGAAGCGGGTTGTCAGACCAGATTTCTATGGGAAGCTGGTAGTCCCACAGATAAGAGGACATTGTAGCCAAGTGGTTTCATCTCTGGGTGTGCCCCCAGCAGTGAAATTGGTCAAAAGCTGACTGCAAGGGTGTTTTGTGACTTCCTGCAGGTTACGCTGAAAGTTTCTGAGAAGCAGGGAGCTAGCAGCCCCCCACAGGCCCTGCTGCTGAGCTGAAGGTATCATTTGCTTTTGACTCTCTCTCTCTTTGCCTCTTTTTTTTTTTCTGAGTCTGCACAATGACTTGTTGTTATGTAAAACACCAGTGAGAGTGAACCAGACAGAGAGAGGGAGAGAGATTCTTTAATGTCGGAATCTGAGTCACATGGGCCTGTTTTATATCCCCCTCTGCTAATCTCGTTTCTATAGAAACAAGATTGAAAAAAAAAAAAGTCGAGCTGAGAGCGAGAGAACTGAGGTGATGGGCGAGGGAAATATAGGTGGCGAATGAGGAGGAAGGGCCAGCGTGTGTGAGGGACGCGTAGGCAGGAGAGGCTTGAGGGGGGATCTGGCAGTTGCAAAGTGGGGACAGGGACCAACGGACGCTATTTCCAGCATGAGTGATTAGCTGTGACGGAGCACTCGTGCACACGCGCGGATGGGTGTTGGGGGGGGGGGGAAGGTGTTTGTTTGTTTGTTTGTTTGTTTGAAACATTTTCTAAAATGAACTGATCCTTCCAAGAAGGGGAATCAGGAGAGACCGAAAGAAAGGGACCAGAGCATTGGCAGGTGAGTGAGCAAACGGGGTAACAGGCACCTACCTAGAGGGCTCCAGTGCCAGCTAGTTTGTGTGTGCTTTTGGCATTCTTTCCTAAGTGGGAGGTCCACCGGCGGTGCAGCCTGCTGGCATGGGGTCCCACTCCCCAGGATGCCAAGTCAGAGACATTTTCCCCAAGTACTGAGCTTGCCACAGTGAGAATAAATAGTGGCGAACGGGACCCAGGGCACACTGCCGCTCAAAGGCATCAGCATGTGTAAGCACATGCCATTCCGGGCAGCCAGGTGAGAGGGGTTTTGCAGTAAGAAACCTGCATTAGACTGTTTGAGTGGAGGGCTGTTTGGTGTTGTTTCCTTCCGAAGCCTGAGGAATGTTAAGCCCTGGCTCCCTAAAAGGATGCTGCTGCGTGGGAAGCAGCTCCCGGTGTTAATGGTCGGGTTTGATTTTTGATTCCGATTGCATCCAAGTAAATAAAGAGCCTGGTGAGTCGAATCTCTCTGGAACGTAACTCATGCAGTGAGCAATGCTCTCTCCCTTCCTGCTCCTGTGCGATGAGTCCTCCCGAGTCCCAGCATGAGGGGTGTGTGCCCATCAGGTTGACCCCAGTTAGAAAGCTGGCGCCTATAGCGACAGAATTGTGATTGGAGAGTTGAGGGGGCAGCAAAATCATTCAACTGCTGTGAGAGTCTGGACTGCTCATAACCATTGCACCAGCGTGTGCACTGCTTCCCAGGACCTTAGCCTATCTATAAGCACGTGTGCTGCCTCTTGAGATACAGTGCTGTCTGTAACCGTAGAGCACGAGAATATCTGCTGCCTTCCTGAACCATAACCATTGCATAAGCACATGGCTTGTCTTTGGCTTGTCTCTAGTCAGTGCACAAGTGTAAGTGTTTCCTATCTAAAATATGGGTTCTCAGTTTTGATTGCACAAATGCACATGCTCTCTCCAGCCTATCTACTGCCACTGTACATGTCTTGGTATGTGTCTTGCAGGGCTTGACTTGTCTGCAGGCATTGTACAAGGGTGAGTGCTGCCTACACCTTATTGTGGAGTTGTGGAGTTCTGGTCTGGCTGTAGCTATTGGACAAATGCAAGTGCTGCCTCCTTGCAAGCTGGTCTTTCTGTAACCACTGCATGGAGGTGAGTTCTGCCTACCGGGACCCCCGTTTATCTGTAATCATTGGAGCGAGCCTGAATGTTGCCCGCGTGGTTTCCAGTGTATCCTGAAATGCTGCACTTGAAACTCTGGGCTGGGCTTAACCACCGCACAAACACACCTGTTTCTTCCTGAGACTTGGGACTTTCTGCAATGATTGTATAATCAAGCACGTGACCTTCTGTAAATACAAATTGCAATAACTCTTCCAGTCTCCCATTCATGAGGGCCTAGTGTAGAATTCAGAAGAGGGGGTCGTTAGCAGGTGTCTGTTCTGGCAGGTAGAGCACGAGAGTGAGCTGGCGAGATGTGATCAGGTTGTAGGTTACAGGAGGAATGGTCTGTCTGAGTAGCTGGGATATGGTGCACATTTGCTCTTGTAGTCTGTTTGCTGGGATTTCTCTTCTAGTAACTTTCCTCTCACTGTACTGCTAGGGCAATACACTTTGGGCCCAGTTCATTTCTGATGTAAACACAGTGAAGCCATTAGGATGAATTGGGCCCACTATGTTTTGGTTTCAACTGACCTTTGCCAAATGTCACTCAGCCATTCCCACAGACTAGCGAGCGAGCGAGTCAAACACAATTTTTGAAAAATTCGCCATCCCCTTTATAAAGGGCAAGTGAGTTGACTTTGTGTCTGGGCTGGTACATACTTGTGGCAACTTAGCAAGACTCTGCTAACTGAGAAGCGTGTCAGAACCAAGGCATCCAGGTCTCACCATGCATCCTCTTGGTTGTCTCCTCTTTCACTCGCTAATGCTCCTATTGCCTGTGAGCATTCGCTTGACCAATCTGATTTTGGAAGAGTCATCCATTGTGGTGGTAGAATCAGAGAACACTGTCGGTCAGATAAGGAGCTCCCTGGCTTGAGCGTTGAGGCAATATCATTAATGTTTTCCCTGCCTGTGCTGTGCAGGAGAAGAGGCTGGAAGAGAGTGAGCAGGTTGGGGAGCAGATAGCTACTTGTTGTAGCCAGGAACAAGACACTAGCTTTGAGCCTGAGCAGACGGTGCTTTGGGAAAGGGTTTGACTGGGTTGCTTTCAGATTCTCTCTGCTCCCTCCACCTGTGCCAGGGGACCATACCAGTGAGTAGCTGTAGGAAGAACAGAACAAATAATGAAAATATACCAGGTTTTGAGACTGTTGCTAAAGCCATAGCAGCACCAGGATCCTGCCAGCAGTGGTTGTGTCTAGCCTGTTCCAGGTGACTTTTTCTAATGTCAAGGAGCAGGCATTGAGGCTGGTGTGATGGCCACATTTACCATGTGGCGTTCCTGCTGTGCACTTATGTGCATGAAGCTGTACTTTTATATGAGAGCAAACATGATGCCTTTGAAACCCCCTTCCCTCATATCCGTTCATAGCTCTGATAATTCCCATGTCCCCATCATGTTTTCTGCTGATTTTATTTAGTTGCCTTCTTAAACTAAAGGCTTTTTTGAGGGAAGTGGAATTAGGGTGATATTAGGAAGAAATAGCTGCAAGCTTCTCCGTAGCTGATAAATATTTTCGTAGACAGGATGAAATGTTCTGATTTAAATGCTGAAATGGGGCAGTGAGCATGTTTAATCTGGCTGGCAGATGGTAAATCCTGGAGGTGTGATTGACGATACACCACGGTAACTGAACAGCCTTCTCTGATAGGTAGGAGAGGATTCTTTCCACCGCTGCGGTTGATGCTTCGTCTGATGGTTTTCTCTGTGTGCTCCATTAGCTTCTCTGAGGCAAAGAGAAAACAAATCTAAACCCTTTGCAGGTGCAGAACTGAAGGAAGAAGCGCTGGAAATTCCAAACTTTGCTTCCAAGAAGAGTTCTTCTGCTGGAAGGCACGTTAGGCTTCTACTGCATTTGGGAGCAGTCACTGAGGAAAGGTGACATTCAGTAAAGCATTGGGTTTCTCCTTTATAGTGGGTGGATAATGGATGTGGCTCACTTCAGTCCCCTTTCCTTGGGTTGGGATTAAATTGAGCTAGCACCCACTTGGTCTGCTGTATGCTCTAAAGGGCTGCATCCAAGCAGGAAGTTGTAAAGTTGTGTAGGATGCTCTGCATGGCCACATTTCCAGCTGGGCCCTTGGCCCTCTCACATGTTGGGGCAGGAACCAGCTGCTGAGACTGAGACTACTGGGCTGGATTACAGCAGCATCAGCACTATATTTAGTTTATATGTTATTTCCTGTTGTTAGGCAAGTTACTCTAAAGCCCACCTCAGTTATCCTTCAAATATCACATCTGTGATAGCTCTGCCACAACCTGTCAGTCAGAAAGAGGAGGACAGTGTCCCTCAAACTGTGGTCTGTGAATCACCAGTGTTCGTTGGAGCTCTTCGTAGAGGTTCATAGGGGGACATGATTTGAGAAGCAAGGAGTGACAGGAGAGGGGGCTTCCCTATGCGCTCCATGCAATGCAAAAGCTGGAGATCGCTTCTGATCTCCATTCTCACCCAGCTCCCATTCCTGCTTTCTGAGTGACGTCCTAGTCTGCGTGTGCTGAGGCTGCAGAAGGTCCATCTTAAAACATTGAATGAAACCTCCGGCTATGGCAGCAGGACTCGGCTGGAATGGTATGGATATGAGTGCATCACCCTGGAGAAGGTTAGCCATTATGTTATGCATAATCCTATAGGCCAGGCTGATGAGGGCAATAGAGTCTCATCAGTTTTTCAGCAGCTGATCATTGAACAAAAAGTAACTGTCCCTTTTTAGGTCTTTCGTGCACACTTAGATCAACTGTTGCTAAGCTTCTGGAATGATATTCATGTCAATTTCTTCTGAGACGTGCAGCACCTCAGTGTTCCCTTCTATGTATTGAGGGTCTGTAGCGGAGTTAAAAGCAGTCCTGGAGAGGGCTGCGACTGGGAAGAGAAGTGAGAGCAGCTGAGTGAGTAGCTGACCACAGCTGTGGCCAGCTCAGTCAGGGCCCAGTTGGTCCTGATAAGAGGGTTGTGGTCCAGGAGCTGAAGGAGTCTCACTCTACCCTGCAGTGGGAAGGGCTAGCTGCCTAGGAGCAAGGTACCTGAAGTGGAGCAGTGCTGGGGAAGGGCAAAGGGAGCTGGGGAGCTCTAGCCTGGTAAACCCCCAGGCTGCAGGGGGTTGAAGGCCTATGAAAGGTACTGGGGCTGCAGAGGGGCAGCCTGGGGATAGGTAAAGGCAGCAGGTCCTACCTCCTTGCCAGTGATGAGTGGCTGTTACAGACTGCAGTCTAACCCCAGTGCTCTGAGCTAATTCCCAAATGACTAGCAGGTGGTGCTATGCTGGTGAGTCTGTGGTCTGCTACAGGGTCCTAATACCAGCAGTACATCGCAGGGGGCTTGTAGGGATTAATTCAGTCAATTTGTGAAGTGCTGTGAGATCCTCGCATGGAAGGTGCTTTGAAAATGAAGATATTAGTGGTGGTGATGGTTGCTTTACTGTGATGGTCTCTTCTGCTATGCGAGAGGAGGAAGAGGGGTCACCCCTTTGCACTGCTAGGTAGGTTGTGACTAGTCACCACACACCATGCCACAAGAAATGTACAAAGTTGCATTTAAGCAGAGGTTATCAAGGCATTTACAGATGCTTCAGTGGAACCAGACAATTTCCCAATCAGTCTATCAGAGCACTTGGGGTCCTCATTTCCAAGCAATAAAAAAGCAACTAACTCTCACCCACACACGGTATAGTTCATAGATTCCAAGGACCAAAGGGACCGCTGTGATCATCTAGTCAGACTTCTTGTAAAGAGGGAGGGAGGCAGGCCAGCCAACCCCCAGGGGCCAAGTGAGAGCCTTGCCCCATGCAGTAGAAGAATGGTGATTGGACTGATGGTGGTAACCCAGCCTTTGAAGCAATTGATGCTGAAGCCTTTCTGCCTATCACTTGCTGCATATAAGTTAATTGCATTGGGTTATGCATTTCTGGTGATGGGGATACTGCAAATGCCTGATTTATCTGCATATAGTCATAGTGTAGCAGGTATGATTCATCCCCCTACTGCAGCACAGTTTATATAAACCAATACTGTATAAATAGCCAGATGATACTGTAACATTCTCCTAGGTTTCTAATTGAAAAAATACCATTGGAACTTTCAGATCCACACAGGAAGCAGGAGTTTGCTTTAATGAGTTGTGGAAAAGATGTTTCTCCAGAACTGCAATAGCCCGATAGCTGGAAATGGTTATGCTAATAACATTTTCAGATGATGCTGAACTGGGAAAGGTCATCAATATCAGTGAGGAAACAGTGCTGGTATAAGAACGATGGCCTACTGGGAAGGGCACTGGACTGGGTCTCAAAAGATCAGGGTTCAAGTTCTGGTTCAGGTAAAGGCTCTCTGTGTAACTGTGGGTAAGTCATTTAATAGATTCATACGTTTTTAAGGCCTCCTAACACAGGCCATAGAATTCTACCTCATTACCCCTGTGTTGAGCCAGTAACTTGTGTTTAGCTAAGGCGCATCTTCCAGAAAAGCATCTGGTCGTGATTCAAAGACTTCAGGAGATGGAGAACTGACTATTTCCCTTGGTAGTTTGCTACAATGGTTAATCACCCTCACTGTCAAAAATGTGGGCCTTCTTTCCAACTCGAATTATTTGTTTGGCTTTCACTTCCAGCTGCTTGACTTTGCCCTGGGCCTCAGGTCCATATCTGTAAAGTGGGACTAGAAGAGACCTAGCTTACAGGGATGTTGTGAGGATAAAATTCCTTAGTGATTGTGAGATGCTGAAGGCTACATAAATATCTAGATAGATCATCCAAAGGGATCTAGGGAGGTATAAACATGATCCAAAAAGAATGAAATGTGAATCGACTGGGCGGGCCATGGTGAATGTTACAGAGTATAGGAAGGAGAAACTCAGAGTGCTGTTGTGATGATGAAAGTGACCTAGGATTGAGAGTGACCGCAGGTTAGGTGAGTTTGCAATGTCATATGACAGCAAAAAAGGCCTGTGCAATTTGGGGCTCTAGGTGCAAAGGCATCAGGCAGCAGACCAGCAAGGTGACTGTGATGAGCTCTGTGGGGATTCGTGGTCACTTCTGGGCACTAGAAATTGACTAACTGGAGAAATCCTAGAGGTTGGGAGGAACTGATTGAAGAAAGAAGATTTTAAAAGTTCTGTATGTTGCAGCGTGGTCTGGTCTGGTGACTTTGCGGGGATGCGATGACTGTACAGTGTAAGCAGCAAGAAGAGAGTGTAATTCTGTGGAGGGGACCTAGAGGGAATTACTAGGAATAATGAGATGAAATTAAGAGCAACATTTAGGCTGAATAGCATCTAAAACCTCCACACAGTAGGATCTGTTGGGCTGCAAAATAGTCTCAGGTGGGGAATGCAAGAAGACTTATTGCTTAAGATTGCTTAAAACTAAACAGCAAAAGCATGAGTAGGTATAGTGTGAGGAAAACTGCTGTGCTGGCAGACACATGGCTAGATCAGGCATGGGCAAACTTTTTGGCCCGAGGGCCACATCGGGGTCACAAAATTGTACGCAGGGCCGGGTAGGGAAGGCTGTGCCTCCCCAAACAGCCTGGCCCTACCTCTATGTGATCCCCTCCCACTTTCCTCCCCCGACTGCCCTCCTCAGAATCCCTGACCCATCCAACCCCCCCTGCTCCTTGTCCCCTGATCGCCCACTCCCTCCAGAGACCCCCTCCCCTAACCAGGCCTCCCCGGGACCCCACACCCTATCTAAGCCCTCGCCCTGCTCCTTGTATCTTGACTGTCCCCCTCCCGAGACCCTCCACGCTAACTGCCCTCCCCAGGACCTCAACCCCCAACCCAACCCCCTCTGCTCTTTGTCCCCTGACCGCCCTGCCCCTAACCACCCCACCCCCACTGCTCCTTGTCCCCTTTCTGCCCCCTGGGACTCCCTGCCCCTTATCCAACCCCCTGGCCCCGGCTCCGACCCTCTTAGCATGCCGCTCAGAGCAGCAGCCTAGATGGAGCTAGACGCTTTGCTGCGCAGCTCCGCCCCCAGAGCGCTGCCTGCGTGGTGATGTGGCTCTGAGGGAGGGGGGAAGGTGGAGGAGGGGGAGGGGCTGAGGAGAGTTCCCCAGCTGGGAGCTCAGGAGCTGGGCACGATGGTTTCCCGGGCTGGATCTGGCCCGCAGGCCGTAGTTTACCCACCCCTGGGCTAGATGATCAGAGGGTCTTTCCTACCTCTGTGGTTCTTTGGGCCCAATCCTACCATTTGATGCATGTTTCCTGATAGGTGCTGAAAGCCCTCCACTCCTATTGAGTGCAGTGGGAGCTGCAGGTGCTCTGTACCACTCAGATGGCCCCCAGCCTCTTGCAGGACCCGGTGCTCTGTCAGTAGAGAGTGCTGAGGACAGCTGGGAGAGGAGGCAAGGGCAGGTGACGTAGGATGGCAGCTCTACCAGTGCAGCATCCACCTGGGACTCCATGCTAGTAGGTGACTAAACAGAATAGGGGAAAATGCAGCACAAGAACCGGGAAGTCAAAGGTAGTTACATCCACTTTACGCCAGGCTTGAATTTGGTACAAAATGTCCCATTTCTGAAGGTCATCGCTACAGAGCCTTTACTTCCACGTTCCCTCTTTCCCTGTCTCAGCTTTGAACACAGAAACCGCCTGAGAGATGAGAGATCACTTCACCAAGCCTCAGCTATTTGACATAGTACCCATTTCAATATGAGCTTTGACATGGAATCAAAGGAGAGTGTTTAATGACAGCACTGGTGTTTGTGCAATGCATTCTATTAGACAGATTTAATGAGAGGCTTAAATTGTTCCTAATCTAACTCCTTTTCCCCCAGTGGTTTCTTCAGCATGGTGAAAAATCTATATTTTTTAAAAGATAAAGTTCCATCCCTTACATCAAAGCCAATGATTTTTTTTAAAATGTAAAGAATGACCCCAGAAGGTCTGACCGACTCTTTCCCAGTGGTGATATTTACAGAGACGTCTTCTCCTTCCAAAAAACCATCTCCACCCTGTCCCAAGCAACAGCAATTTGTAAACTGAAAAATAAATCAGTAACCAGAGTTAATGCATTGAAGATGTCTGTGTTTAAAATATATTTGGAAAAAAGGCTAGCCATTCATGGTCTGTGTGCCTCTCTTGCTGTACAATAATTAAAGAGCTCACATTTCTGAGAAGTACCTTTTTTGGGGGTATTTTGTTCCATTTAAGTCAGGTGAGAAATGTATTAACTTAAAAAAATATAGCTACGCTAACTGGCATAGAGGCTATATGAGCAGATTAGAGACACCGTGAGGGAAGTGGTATCTTTTTTCTTGGACCAACCTCTCTTGGTGAGAGACAAGCTTCTGAGCCACACCAAACTCTTTGTCAGAGCTGGGAAAGGTACTCCCATAATCACAGCAAAATGCACGGATCTGTGACTCTGGGAGTAGCTTTCCCAGACCTGAAGAAGAGGTCTGTGTAGCTTGAAAACTTCTCTTTCACCAGCAGAAGATGATCCAATAAAATATATTGCCTCCCCCACTTGTCTCTTCAATATCCAGGGACTGGCACAGCTAAACTGCATACACATAGAGTGACCAGACAGTAAATGTAAAAAATCGGGAGAGGGGGTGGAGGATAATAGGAGCCTATATAAGAAAAAGATCCAAAAATCGGGACATCTGGTCATCCTATATACACAGGTTGGAGTTTGTTTCTTTGCTGTACAGATCTTTGCGGGCGGTTCTCATTCAGATATGTCAGATCGCCAGGGCCTCTGTCCATATGGTTTACACCTTTGCAGCCAGACTTACCACTTGCCCTGGTTTTTCCACATTAGCTTTGTGTCCCACTTTTTCTTTCTCCCCACCCCACACACAGCACAGAAGAAGCGGGAGAGAGTGAGAACTGTTAAGGCTGAAGCTGTCGCAGGACATTGCACATCATCTTGCAGCATTCTTGTTAAGAGAGAGAAGATTGATTGTTCTTAGAGAAGCAGTGTGGCCTAGCAGATTGGCTACTGGACCAGCAGTCAAGATACGTGGGTTCTACTTTCAGCTCTGCCATTTGCTTGGGCTAGTCACTTCAGTTCTGTACCCCTGGGTATCCTTGCTCTGCCTTGTCTGCTTAGATTGTAAGTTCATTGGGGCAGGGTCTGTCTCTTGCAGTGTGCATGCCAGGTGCAGTGGGGCCCTGGTATCATTAAGCACTAATAATGACAGCAGTACATTTTAGGGTTTTAAATGTCAAATGCTGTTGCTTGATGCTCAGCTTACAAGAAGAAAGGGTGGAGGGTTTGGCTGGGGTGCTAGGCACTGCCAGCGCTGCAAGCTGAACTTGGGATCTGAAAGCCAACGTGGTTTTTTTCTGGCCTGTGCTTCACCAGTGATCACCAGTAGTAAAGCTTCTGCAGGACAAATTCTACCCTGAGCTACACCTCTAGAGCCCCACAATCCTCATTCTGCCTTCAGTTTATACCAGTGCAGCTCCATGGAAGATGGAGTGGCACAGAGGTAACCAATGGCTGAATTTATTTGACTTTCATGACCTTCATGATGTGCAAGCAGTCCAGCAGAGGGCAATGAAAATGATCGGGGGGCTGGGACACATGATTTACCAGGAGAGGCTGAGGGAACTGGGATTGTTTAGTCTGCAGAAGAGAAGAATGAGGGGGGATTTGATAGCTGCTTTCAACTACCTGAAGGGGTGTTCCAGAGAGGATGGAGCTTGGCTGTTCTCAGTTGTGGCAGATGACAGAACAAGGAGCAATTGTCTCAAGTGACAGTGGGAGAGGTCTAGGTTGGATATTAGGAAACACTATTTCACTAGGAGGGTGGTGAAGCACTGGAATGGGTTCCCATGGAGGTGGTGGAATCTCCATCCTTAGAGGTTTTGAAGGCCTAGCTTGACAAAGCCATGACTGGGATGATTTAGTTGGTGTTGGTCCTGCTTTGAGCCGGGGATTGGACTAGATGACTTCCTGAGGTCCCTTCCAACCCTAATCTTCTATGATTCTATGATGCAATATAGTAGCAGCAATGCAGGGGTGTCTCACTGCTGGAGGTTCTGTAATGTAGCAGAGGGGATTCAGGGGTGTCTTGGTGCTGGAGGTTCCCGGGGGCTGTAACAGAGCAGAAGGGATGCAGGAGTGTCTCAGTGTTGGGCATTCCCAGGGGCTGTAACAGAGCAGAAGGGATGCAGGGATGTCTCGGTGCTGGGCATTCCCCGGGGCTGTAACAGAGCAGAGGGGATGCAGGTGTGTTTCAGTGCCAGGGGTTCCTGGGGCTGTAATGTAGCAATGGGGACATGGTTTTCTCAATACTTCAGATTCTTGAGGGCTGTAATGTAGCAGAGGAGATGCAGGGGTGGCTCAGTGCTGGGGACTCCTGGGGGCTGTAATGTAGCAGAGGGGATGCAGTCACATCTTGGCTATGGATCCTCAGAGGTGCCGTTCTTTAAAACTGAGTGGCTGCCACCCTGGCCTGTTGCTTTCCATCCATGCGGGAAAGAGGCATGGCCAGTGCAAAGACCTCACATTTGAACTTATGTGCAGACATATGAGTTCTATTTGCTGTTCCAAAATGTCTCCCCAGTGGGTTTGTTTCCAAATGAACCCCCAGATGAAAGCTGCTCAGTGTTTCCAGGCGCAGGCCGGGGATGTGCAAGTGCTCTGGTCTTTTTGTGAATGGGAGTGTGATTGTGACAGAAATTTCACATGTGCCATTCCCAGCTGCCTTTGTTTTACTGAACCTCTGGCTTGCACTGACCATCTTGCTGAGCAGTGAGACAGGGCAGCATGCCAGTAGCCCAGAACAGCCAGTTTCCATCCCTTTGCTACTGCCTTGCCCATCACAGGAACTCTCCAGTTCAGCAATGAAGCAAAACATTCACACCTTACAGGGTTGCTTTATTTCTGCTTGAGCAGGAAGCTGCAGCCGACGAGGACTTAGAACCTCATGTTGTCGGGGTTGCAGATCCACCATGGCAAGAAGGATTCCTCAGCTGCTGAACTGCAATCGCTCTACAGATAGGGGTGCATCTTGCTCACCATGCTCTTGTTCTCTGATTTACCTAACTGCATTCTGCTCCAGACAGGGCTCAGGAACCCTTTCTCTTACACTGATTAGGGACTAAAGGAACAGCTCTGATTCTGTATCCAGATGGATAGAATCATGCCTAATGCTATGGAGCCAAGACCTGGTCCTCCATCTTACCCACGCAATACTGCAGGCCTCAGTAGGGCTGTGCAGATGCAAACGATAGACTTTGTTTGGCTAAATCAATTCTAAAACTGTTGCTGCTTCATACCTGCCTCTTTGAGCCTCCTGCTGCTTCACTTCTGCCTTCTATGAGCATGCCTTGCCCTGAACCTGCCTCTGGTCCCTAAGGCACTGCAGCAAAGTTAACACCTCTCCTTTCCCCCTCCCCAGGTCACAGAGCAGCCTTTCTAAGTTTGCCCACCGCTTGTCAGTTAAGCAGAAGCAGGAGAAGAGGAGGAAAGCTGAGTATGCCTCAGCTGAGCTGCCTGCATTCCGTCCCAGGTCTCTGAGCGTTGAATGGTAAGAGCTTCAGGGCAGGGTTGAGAGGAAAGGAGCTTTGAACCCCAGCCCTCAGCTTTCTGCTGAGATCCCCGCAGAGCAGGGAGCTCTTTGGAGTTGTCTGAGCCCCATCACAGTTGCTGTTGTCTGGTAGTGCTGAGTGATGTTGGGGGTGTATAGAAAGGGTAGTGGGGGGCTATCCTTTCACACTCCACCTCCCAGCACTGGAAGATACCCTCCAGCAGAGAGAACGTTGAAAGTCACTTGCAGTACAGGCCTGGGGTGCAGCCGCTGTCTCCCAGCCTGTGCTGTACTGGCTCGCTGGGGTCTTGGACCCTTCCCCAGTGATGTGAGGCAGAGGGGACACCATGACTGGCTTCTGCCAGCATGTGAGCCAGGGGTAACCCCCAACCTCCCAACAGACCCTTCCCAGTGTGAGGCAGAGGGGACTCACCCATCATAGACCCCTCCCAGAATGTGAGGCACAGGGGACCCCCCTCCAACAGGCCCCTGTAGTGTGTGAGGCAGAGTCCCACACAAGGCCCCTGTAGCATGTGAAGCAGAGGTTGACCTCGGGGGTTAAGTGGTATAGGACATAGAAAGCTGCTAGGCCTTCCCAGGATGGAACACAGAGGATGGTGAGAGTTAAAGGTGCCAAAGGAAGACAGCTCTATGCCCGTGTTGGGAGAGGAGACTTGGGGGGATAAAACGAGCTTTGCAAGGTTGGGAGTCAGCACTGGGTTCCTGTTTGGCCTGCTAGCCCATGAATGTATCTCAGGGGGAGCAGTGAGCATGCTCCAGGAGGTGTGTGGGAGGCAGACGATGAGTGCTAACTATGTGGGATGGATATAGCTTCAGCAAAAACTTTTAATTAAGACAATTATTTGAGTGAATAAACAAACACCCTGCCTGGTAGTGTTGCAAAAAACAAAAAAAGGGATCCAGGCTCCAATGCCGAATCCTTTGGAAGGGGCTAAAGGGAAGCCAGGAAACCAGGGAAAGGAAGTCTTATGCTTGAACAGCCTCTAGACACCTTTGCATTCTTGCTCCTTTAAGAGCTTTGGAGGGGTGGAGCAGGATGCTGAAGTCATGGCTTCCACCCCTTCATTCCACATGCAGGCCCCACCCAGCCTCCCTCACCAGCTGTCAGGGGATCAGTGCAACTGGCACCTTGTCAGCCAGCTACCCATCCACCTAATGCATATAAACTGGAGCAGGCTGCAGTTATAGCAGGCAGTTGTGTCTGATGGTTAGAGCATGGTGTGAGGTGTCAGGAGACTTGGGATCTATTCCTAGCTCTGCCATGGACTTGCTCTAGGTAAGTGACTTTGCTTCACGGTGCCTCATTTCCTCCTCTGTAAAATGAGGGTCATGATCCGTGCCTCCCTTTGTAAATGCTTTGGGTGACATATTTTGCACTGATAGAGCACGTTATTATTGTGGTGTTCTGTAGATGTGACACCCCCAAGGCTCCGCATGTAGTGCTCCAGCTTGAGCTACTGACAACTTTATTCTGAGACTGCTCCCCTGTTTGAAATGGAAATAATTTATCCATGGTTTGTGTGTCTTGATGTGATAGTCTTGGAGCCCACTCATAGCTCAGTCCTCTCCGCATTAAGGAAAGATTTTTCTCAAAATGGGAATTGAGCCCCCTTTTTTGTATTATTCCTGATTGGATAAAAAAAAAAATTCCTCAGGATTGTCATGTCTGTTTTTCCCCTGCTTTTGCTGGAGAATTCCGGGCCATTTATTATAAGCTCTAACTGCTTAACGGAAGGAGTGAGGGTGTTGAATCCTTTCAGATAGTCTGCCTTTCTCCATAATTGTAATTAGGCATCAAAGTTAAACAGGTATTAACAAACCCACAGTGTTTTAAACAACCTGACTAAAAATCCCTTTCCTTTCCAATTGCTCAGCTTTCACCCTCATAGCTCTTCTGATGTCCTCATTCCATCCTTCAACCACCATGGAATTTTCCAAACCAGACAAGACCTAAATTTCTAATGTACAAACCAAAAAACAAACAAAAAACCCAGTTCAGACCTTCTTTTTCCAGTATAAAGAAGCAAAAAAGGCACAAGCCCAATTCCCACCCATTTGCTGGTCACCTTTAACCATTTAATTCTTACTGAATTTCCATATTATCTCTAGGATATATTTCAGCTTCAGCTGTCAGTGCTGGGAGGAGCCAGCTGTCTCAGGTTTGTTTGGCAATAATAAATGATAATATTTCACAGGGTTTTTGAGACAGCCTGGAAACAAATACTTAGTGAGGAGTAATCCCCCTTAGGTAAAACTTGCGAAACACAATCATTTTCGAGACCAAGGATAGACAATCTGTGGCTCAAAATGAGAATTTCTCTAATATCAGGGGGTAGCCGTGTTAGTCTGTATCCACAAACAAGGAGTCCAGTGGCACCTTAAAGACTAACAGATTTATTTGGGCATAACCTTTTGTGGGTAAAACATCCACTTGGGGGGTTTTACCCATGAAAGCTCATGCCCAAATAAATCTGTTAGTCTTTAAGGTGCCACTGGACTCCTTGTAATTTTTCTAATGTTGTCCCACTTGTCGGGGGGTTCTAATGTCTGAGTGTAATCTGGAATGTACAATGGAGTGTAACAATCATCCTGCATTCACGTTGTACCCAGCAGTTTGCAATACCTGTGGCTCACTTACACCTTCCTCCCGGCACAGGTATGCTGAGAGTACTTCCTGTCAACCCACCATAATGCGCCCGTAGAGATCAGGCATAGTCTGACTCCCAGCATTGCCAGAGCAAAGTGGGTGGAGGCAGCCACTGACCGCTGCTGGCAGCACACTGCAGCATGAGGTGGGCCATTTCTAGGTGGGGAAGACCCAGCTCTCGGGTTCAGGCTGGGGTGATACTGTAGGAAAGCACTAACTTCACTTGTGAAGGTGTAGCTAAGGGCTGCACTTCTCGTTCTTCTCCCAGGCCTCTAGACAGAGGTACTATGTCTTTCCAAAGCACCCCATCCTCAGGCATCGCAGCAGGGCACTTTGCTTCTTCCTCTTCTTTTGGGAGGCCAGGTTCACAAGTGTTCAGTTGAGCAGTGTGAATAATGGGGCTTGCAAGTCACTACCAAGTCACCGGGGTGGGAGAAATAAATGTTTTGGGCCAACCCAAGAGATTTTTTCAAAATGTTTGGAAAATCCAAAAATAAAAAAAATGTTTTGGGTCAAACACAATATTTTGTGTCAATTTTGCCCATTTTAAAATGGTTTTGGTTGTATTTTTAATCAAATTAAAGGAAGTTTCAAAACAAAGTCATATTGAACCAAAACATTAAAACATTTAATTTAGAAAAATGTCAGAACAGAACAGATTTTTTTCAAAATTTTTGGGTGCTTGGGGGTTTTGACTGAAACAATTCAGCAAAACCAGCACAAATCTGCAAAAACATCTCAGTGTTGCTGAAGCTTCATTCCCCCCCACCCCACAAAAAATTGGCCAAAATATTTCACCTAGCTCTAATGTTCAATAGTCAAGTGTAAAAAGAAAGTGATCTAAGACAGCACAATATTCAGGCTTCATTCCTTCCTGCACATATTCTGACTTCTCTCAAGAACTTCCTGACAGGTCTCAAAGACATTACCCTATGCATAAGCTTGGAATGATTTAGATTTTTATTGGTAAATGTCAGCAAACATTGATTTCACCATACACACAAATGACAAAAAATATTTCCATCAATAATTAAAATGTGCATAGGCAAAGTAAGGAAAATGATGCCCGAGAACTTCTTGAGGTTTGATTTAAGGACATTTGCTTTGTCTGTTGACATTTTGTTTTAATGATTATAACTTTTTAACTTTTTGAAGCTCAAACTCTACTATCATTAAATAATTGTCTGATTTCCTGCCCCACCTCAATTTCCCACAACTGAAAATTTAAATAAATAAAAATAGAGGAAAATGCTTAAAACCCATAATTTTGCACAACTGCAAACATTTAAATTAAGAAAAATAGAAAAATGCTTTAATATAAACATTGATATTATCTGTCAAAATTATAACCTAAAAATTGAATTCTGCCAAACCTAGGTATATACATAAGCATACTGGAACACCCCCTATTGGGGAGCAATCTCCTGTAACAGTCAGAGCCATAATTGAGCCCCTAACCATCTTAATGTCTTCATAGGATATTGTTTGCATCTTCTACTAACCCCTTCTGCTGTTCTGGTTCAGTAGGAAATCCAGGAGCTGCAGTAGGCATGTTGGTCCAGTATAAGAATTTTATTTACTTTGAAACATACATGACCAAGTTTTCAAAGCCGCAGCAGGCCTTTGCAGATGCCCACGTACACACTGTTCAGCACTAACATGCACTGGCGAGAGATTCTAAAATAAGCATGTCCCGATGATAGCATTTTAAACCCGTCACCTAAGCATTGGGGTTGGTGCTGGAAAAGGATGTGTGCAGGTGCTCACATCCACAATATCGTGGACAGACACACATCTGCAGGCTGAATGGATGGCCATTTGAAAACATGGACCACATGTGGTGGTAACACATTGTATGCTAAAGCCAGGCCCTGCAAAGGGGACATTCGCTTGCTTGGTTTTGTAATGTCATTATTCCATTATTTCCCCCAGTCAGTGGGGTTTTGCTTGGACCTGGAGGTCTGCAGTTGTCCTTTAAATATCTGCCCATGGGTGATTAGCCCCCCCCAAGATCACACAGGCAGTCAGCGTCTGAGGAGAGTCTAAAACTCAGCTTGCTCGCCTCCCCTCGCCCTCTGTCCATGAGATGCAAAACATCAATAGTTCATGTCAGTCTTGTGGCACAGTACATGCTTTATTTAGACAAGACATATTTATGTACTCTAAAAAGCAAGTGAAACAAGATTTTGCTCCTGAGTTTAGTGGTAACTACACGATGCCTGCTATGTTCTACTTTTTAAGAAAAGCAGGGAGAGTGAAGTATTGAGAAAACACTTATTTCATTCATATGTTATTTACTAATATAAGTACTTCATTATTTGACTTTTTTTAGGCTATTTTTTTAAGCTGGTCCTACAAAGTCCCTTCTGTTAGGGACCTATGAATATGCCATACTGCCTCAGACCATTGGTCCTTCTCGTCTGGGATCGTGCTCATGGCAGATCCCAATACTTAATGCTTCAGAGGACAGGCTGGTTTTGGGGAAGTCTGATGTGTAGGGGGAGGGGTAATGCAGAGAGTGGAATAGCCATATAGTGGCTTTTGTAGGATATATAAAGAAGGCCTGAACAGTGTTTTTGTTTTTAACATTACTCTTTCCCTGATTATTTCTTGTATTAGAAATTCAGGTCTGTTGTGCTGAAAGATTGTATGGGCAGCTGGAGAAATTGTAAGATTGTGATATCACAGGTTCCAAGAGAGTGAAAGCTAGGAAATTGAGAGAGGAAGGGATTTTCAGTGATACTGTTATAACTCATTGATTTCTGTTTGTTTGTAATACCTGTTTTAACTCCAGTGACCAAGCAACACATGGGGGAAAAGATCTCTTTGTTAAAGATTCAGCACCTTCTCCTACTCAAGTAAGGACTGGGAAAATAAACATCCTACCTCTAACACCTTCAATGAGTCCTCTAGCAAACTGGAGATGACAAAATTTGACATTCTTGATATTTCATAGAATCTCAGAGTTGGAAGGGACCTCAGGAGATCATCTAGTCCAACCCCCTGCTCAAAGCAGGATCAATCCCTATTTTTGCCCCATATCCCTAAATGGCCCCCTCAAGGATAGAGCCCACCACCCTGGGTTTTGCAGGCCAATGCTCAAACCACTGAGCTATGCCTCTCCCTTCCTTTCTCAAGTTAAAAAAAATAATAAGCAGAAATCTTCCCACAAAAACCAATTTTATCCCTTTGCCACAGATCACCTTTATCTTTTTGCACACTTAGAAACTATCAGTTTTTTTCTCTATTTTACATCATCCCTTAACCAGCTTTTAATCCATAACAAAGTCTGTGTTCAGCTTGTCCTTTAACACCCTCTTGCGAGAGACCTCATCAGAAATTCTAGTGCCTTTGTCTCAGTTTCCATCTCCTTTGATTCTTCTTTTTTTCATGCTCCGGGCTTGTAATCTTTCTGTTCCATTTGATTTGGTTCATCTTTCGTTAATTCACTCTCTCATTTCCCATTTTTTTCCCTTTCTTTAGCCTTTGCTTCTTTCTGCTTCTCTTCCCTTCCCGCTTTTCCTTTCCTGCCCCTTTACCTCTGGGGTTTTTTTTGCATATCTCGCTGGTTTGTATATGTGGGTCTGGGGTATGTGCAGGTGCTTTGGCTAAACCTGTGACTGGTTCCTGTCACATGAGATTTCCAAAGCAGGCTTAGAGCTGAGGATGCCCAAAGCCCATTAAATTAATGGGAAGGGAGTATCCAGTTCCTGTAGGCGGCTTTGCAAATCTCAGCCACTATTCCTAAACGACGTAGGCCTTCCCGAGAATCTTAGGGTTGCTGGTCATGCTGAGCAGTGCATGCACTGCTCTGAATGGGGTAAGCGCAGCGTTGAAACAAACCTGGAGGCACTTTGTCTCGACTGGGAGCGCTTTAAGCCATCGCTCAGGAACAATGGCCAAGCTATGGGGTCATTTGTTCTGGTATTTCAGCAGCTTCTCATGATTTATGGGATGTTTTGTTCTGCTGCTTGTCTTAGCTCCCCCCTCTCCACCCTCCCTGTCTCTCTCCCTTCTCCATTTCAACTTTTCCTCCCCCCACTCTCAATTCCCCTAATAACTTTGGAGTCTCTCTGCCTTATGAAGTAATGGTATCTGTGACTTATTGAATTAGCTGTATGGATTTGGACTTTGACGCTGCACTTGCGGTTTGCTCCAGTGTGCAGTGCTGCTTTGTGAAGCTCAGGATTGCCAAATGCGAACACACAGTAGGGCCCGAGCCTGAGGTCTTCGTTACGGTTACACTCCCACTGGCTTTTCCAACAGAGTTTTGCTTTAATAAGCGATTCAGGATCAGGCTCCTGAAAACTAGGTTTGTGTTAAAGGAATGCGCAAAAGAGGAACTGCAGTCCAGAATCCAGGGAGGCTTCTGTAAGTGCTGAGCTCCCTCCTCCTCCTCTCACCACTCCCTGAAAGGGGGGACTTTGTGTTAAGGAGGGGGGTTAGCTGTTTACCTACCAGAATACCATTTTCCATATCAAGATCACCTTGGAGTCCCCTTCCATCTAGCTGCAAACCTCTTGACCCCATTCTCAATTCCCAGGTTGAGAACCTCTGGGGTTGAGGTATTAAAGTAGGAGCCAGGTGATTTTGTTTCAGCTCTGCCCCGGACTCCCTCTGTTACCGTGGACAAATCACTTGGCTCCAGATTCACAAAGGAATTTAGGCTTCTAACTTCCACCTATTTCAGTGGAAGTTAGGAACTGAAATACCTTTCATAACCTGGGCCTTATTTGCTGAGCCTCGATCCCCCCTCTATAAAATGAGGATAGCACTTCCCTGCCTTCCTGATGTTATGAGGATAATTCATTAATGACTGTGAGGTGCTCACATCCTGTGGTGAGATGGCTGATAAAGGGACCCAGAGAAAAACAAGCTCTGTCATTAGTAAATAATTTGCAGTGAATAATTTATTTGACAAATACCACCTTTTATCCTGTTTGCAAAGTTGTCTGCAAACAGCGTGAGCATCTCGGAGGTAATTGCTGTTTGAAATAATGCACATATTTCTGCAGCAGCTAATCCATCACCTGCAGATCACTCACAAATTGCAAACAAGTGACAATTTGCCCCATGTTGGTTCTGTAAGTCTCATTACCAGCAAAGAGCTGCGCATCAGGTCTGAAAATGCCACCCCTTTTTTTTCCATCATAGAACTTTAACCCTCACAGAAACAGGGTCATGAATGCCATTGAATCAAAATGCACTCTGGGATTCAAACCAGCATTTCTCCCCCTCTGTTTGCTCCATGGGGAGGAGCGAAGCAGGAGAATCTTCTAGGATCAATCCTATTCAACTTATTCATCAGTGATTTGGAGGAAGGGGTAAACAGTGAGGTGGCAAAGTTTGCAGATGATATTAAACTGCTCAAAATAGTTAAGACCCAAGCAGACTGTGAAGAACTTCAAAAAGATCTCACAAAACTAAATGATTGGGCAACAAAATGGCAAATGAAATTTAATGTGGATAAATGTAAAATAATGCACTTTGGAAAAAATAACCCCAACTATACATACAATATGATGGGGGCAAATTTAGCTACAACTAATCAGGAAAAAGATCTTGGCATCATCGTGGATCGTTCTCTGAAGACGTCCATGCAGTGTGCAGCGGCAGTCAAAAAAGCAAACAGGATGTTAGGAATCATTAAAAAAGGGATAGAGAATAAGACGGAGAATATCTTATTGCCCTTATACAAATCCATGGTGCGCCCACATCTTGAATACTGTGTACAAATGTGGTCTCCTGATCTCAAAAAGGATATACTGGCATTAGAAAAGGTTCAGAGAAGGGCAACTAAAATGATTAGAGAATTGGAACGGGTCCCATATGAGGAGAAATTAAAGAGGCTAGGACTTTTTAGCTTGGAAAAGAGGAGACTAAGGGGGGATATGATAGAGGTATATAAAATTATGAGTGGTGTGGAGAAAGTGAATAAGGAAAAGTTATTTACTTGTTCCCATAATAGAAGAACTAGGGGCCACCCATTGAAATTAGTGGGCAGCAGGTTTAAAACAAATAAAAGGAAGTTCTTCACACAGCGCACAGTCAACCTGTGGAACTCCTTGCCTGAGGAGGCTGTGAAGGCTAGGACTATAACAGGGTTTAAATGAGAACTGGATAAACTCATGGAGGTTAAGTTCATTAATGGCTATTAGCCAGGCTGGGTAAGGAATGGTGTCCCTAGCCTCTGTTTGTCAGAGGGGGATGATGGATGGCAGGAGAGAGATCACTTGATCTTTACCTGTTAGGTTCACTCACTCTGGGGCACCTGGCATTGGCCACTGTCGGTAGATAGGATACTGGGCTGGATGGACCTTTGGTCTGACCCAGTACGGCCTTTCTTATGTTCAAGTGACTTGGGAGATGCTAGGCAGCAGTTCTGCAGAAAAGGACCTGGGGGTTACAGTGGATGAGAAGCTGGATATGAGTCAATAGTGTGCCCTTGTTGCCAAGAAGGCTAACGGCATTTTGGGCTGTATAAGTAGGGTCATTGACAGCAGATCGAGGGACGTGATCATTCCCCTCTATTCAGCATTGGTGAGGCCTCATCTGGAGTACTGTGTCCAGTTTTGGGGCCCACGGTACAAGAAGGATGTGGAAAAATTGGAATGAGTCCAGAGAAGGGCAACAAAAATGATTAGGGGGCTGGAGCACATGACATATGAGGAAAGGCTGAGAGAACTGGGATTGTTTAGTCTACAGAAGAGAAGAATGAGGGGAGATTTGATAGCTGCTTTCAACTACCTGAAAGTGGGTTCCAAAGAGGATGGATCTAGACTGTTCTCAGTGGTAGCAGATGACAGAACAAGGAGTAATGGTCTCAAGTTGCAGTGGGGAAGGTTTAGGTTGGATATTAGGAAAACCTTTTTCACTAGGAGGGTGGTGAAGCACTGACATGGGTTACCTAGGGAGGTGGTGGAATCTCCTTCCTTAGAGGTTTTTAAAGTCAGGCTTGACAAAGCCCTGGCTGGGATGATTTAGTTGGGGATTGGTCCTGCTTTGAACAGGGGGTTGCACTAGATGACCTCCGAAGGTCCCTTCCAACCCTGATATTCTATGATTCTATGCTTTTATAAACTCATCTTGTATTTTAAGCCCAGTGAGTGAAATTAGGCCCTGTGCTGTGGACCATCACACAAGGCCAACACACTAGAAGTTCCACTTAAGGATTAAGTACCGCCTAGGCCTAATATGTGGTCCCATTTTGTGTGGGGAGGGAAGGGGGATTTCTCCCAGGATGAATAAAGCAGCAGTGAGCAAGATAGAAGCTGGTGCTGGAAAGCTTGTGAGAAAGTGGGTAGAGAAATGAGTGAACACCCATGTCTGCAATGAACCGGGAAGCCTTATGCAACAGCAGATAGCACCCTTCAGTGATGTGATGGAGCCACTTATAGTGTTCTCTTTGGACTGCCAGACAGTGGCTGCTTAATCTTAATATGCTGATGTTAGAGACCAGGGAGCCTTCATGATAAGTAGACCATGGCAATTAGAGCCTGGTCCAAAGCAATGGAGAGACTCACTTGATTCAGACCCTGCCTGTGTAGTAAATGTCCTCCACTGTTTGCAACCGTGCCAAATAACAGGCAGTGGCTTTTGAAAACTTTGGTTGAGGGATTGGTGAGTGGATGGTCAGGGGGGCTGAGCAGAAACACATGTAGGAGCAGGGGCTAAGACTACGGTTTAGACATACCCTAAGACAGGGATAGGCAAATTTTTTGGCCCGAGGGTCACATGGGGTTGTAAAATGGTATGGAGGGCCAAGTAGGGAAGGCTGTGCCTCCTCAAATAGCATGACCCCCACCCCTATCCACCCCTTCCCACTTTCTGCCCCCTGACTGCCCTCTCAGAATCCCTGACCCATCCAATCCCCCCGCTCCTTGTCCCCTGATCGCCACCTCTAGAGACCCCCGCAACTCCTAACCACCGCCTGGGACCTCGTCCCCCCCATCTAAGCTCCCCTGCTCCTTGTCCCCTGACTGCCCCCTCTAGTGACCTCCCCACCCTAACTGCCCACAGGGAACCCACTCCCTAACCAATCCCCCTGTCCCCTCACCGCCCCAAACTGTATCCACACCCCCGCCCCTAAATGCCCCCCCCCCCCGGAACCCTACCCTCCACTCCCCTTCCCTGACTGCTCTCCCCCCGAAGTCTCCACCCCATCCAACCTCCTGCCCCTTATCAAATCCCACCCGCCACTCACCTTAGCCAGTCACACAGCTGCAATGCTCCCTGGCAGGAGTAGCAGGCTGGAGCTCTAGAGGGGAGACAGTGTGGGTTTGCCCACGTCCTGTCTGGTCTGCCTGAGCTCCCACACGGGGAGGCAAGCCCCGGCCCCTCCTCCACTGTCTCCCCCGCAACCACGCTGCTAGTGCTCTGGCCTGCTGTTCCTGCTGTGGAGTGTTACAGCTGCGTGACTGGCTCCAGCGAGCGGTGGGGGCGGGGGGGGGGCAGGATTGGATAAAGGGCAGGAGGTTGCAGGGGGCAGTCGGGGAACAGGAAGCAGGGGGCATTGGATGGAGTGGAGACTTGGGGCGGGGGAGGGCTGTCAGGGGAGAGGGAGCGGGGGAGGGGCCCTCCCCGGCCGGGAGCTCAGGTGGGCCAGACAGGACGGTCCTGCAGGCCGGATGTGGCCTGCGGGCTGAAATTTGCCCACTCCTGCCGTAAGAAGTCAGTGTAAAAACCGAAACGTGTTCCACCAGGACTAATGGGCCTGATTTTCCTCTCCTTCACACCAGAGAAGATCAAGAGCACCTCCCTTGAACCCAGAGCAAAGGGTGGCCTGTGGTTAAAGCACCAGACTGGGACTTAGGAGACGTACAAATGGAAAAAGACAAAGGGCTGGGGTCAGTTTCTGTGTTTGTGCAGCACCAAGCACAGAGGCATCCTGGTCCATTGCTGGCACTGTGAGGCGCCAGCACAATATTACTGAGAGTCCCCACTTCGCGGAGTTCAGTGCCTCTACGGTAGTGTACAGCAGCAGGGGATCTGGCCCCAGATCTGTACTGAAGCCAGGTTCCCTGGGGACATTGCACTAAAAACAGCGGTTTAACAATCCTGTCCCATCCCCCCCTTTTAAATCCCTTTTGTTTGTTACCTGACAGCAGCAGGAGAAATGGGAACATGACAAAACAAAACAACTATTTTGAAGGAGTGTTTTCCAGGGTCTCAGCATTTGTGGGTCAGAGCCCTTGCTGGGACTTACATTTCCTTCCTGCAGCAGGACCATCTCCTTCCTGCTTGAAGGGTGACCTAAGCATCCAGAAGCTTCGTCCTCACTAGGGGATGCAGGTGTTTCCAGGGTAAGTCCTGGCATCAGAAGCTCTTGTATAGCGCTCTGGGTAAGGTTCATCCCATGGACCAGCACAGCAGTTCTGCACCACCTGTGTTGCTCTTCTGTCTGCCACCGGGAACTTCCCCTTCCCTGGTGTAACGGAGTCTGCTACTCACTGCTCAGCAGCACCTCCTCCTGGCTCATCTGGGGAATTAGCTCGCTACTCTCTGCACCCCATCCTGGGGTCGCTTAGCCCATTGCCTGAGTCACTCCCTCCACAGCGCCTCTCTCACTAGTCAGGAGTTGCAGCACCTCTCCTTTGTCTTTTAATCCTCCGTCCAACTCATACTCGTCCTCCCCTTCTGGGGTCTCACCAGTCTCTTTCCACAAAGTCTCATGCAATCTCCATATCCACTGGACTGACTGTGCCACTCCTGCAGTGGCTGGTAGGGGAACCAGGCCCACCTTCTACTCCAGGTTCCAGTCCAGAGACCCTCAAACCAGCAGCTGAGGTCTCTGCTCTCATGGACTTTACTGCTCCTTCCCTGGACAGCTTCCCACACTGCCTTTGTCAGGCTCCTACTCTCCGCCTTGTATCAGGGAGCGTGACTGCAGGCTCATGTTCCTGCAGCCCCTCCGCCCCAGGCTCAACACCTAGGTTATGTTCCTGCCCCAGAGGTGCAGCATATGACTCATTGGCCTCTCTTGTCACCTTAACTCCTTCAGTGCTGGTGTGTGGAGAGAACACCCCATCACACCTGTGTAGAGACCAAAGTGCTGTGAAAGTTTCACCAGATTTCCAGGACCAGCATGACTGCCCGAGTGCAGGGGAAGTCTTGGAACACTTACATCCTGATGGGCTCAGTTCAAAGAGCAGCAGAGCTAGTGCAGGTGAGAAGTAAGTGGAGCGACTGCACACCCGTCTCCATCCCATGATGCTCTGCGTCCTCTCCCTTGCTCAGCTGGCAGGCCAGGGAGCACTTGTGCAGCAAGTCCCCTTGGCCAGTAGTCCTCATGGACAATCCTCTCCTGGAGCTGCCCAGACAGTACTAGTTTAGGAGAAAACACTCACTGGGGAAATATTTTTTGCATAAACTTTTTATTTACAAAATATAGAGCATTTTGTAACATCAGTGCAGTATTTTAAACCACTTTTCTCTGCTTCCCCTTTTCTTCAGTGTTCCATAAAACAATGTTCAGCTATAAGACTCAGTTGCTGTCTAGTGAAGGTGTCAATGCCTCTAATTTCAGATAAGCCCTCACCCTTCTATCAAGGGCCTAAGAGCACTAGAGCTGGACCCAGCCCCAAATCAAATCTGGGAATCTGTCTCCTGACTCACCCAGATCCTTCAGTTACCATTCATTGTCAGAGAATCTGAGCATCCTGGCCTTCGGAATAGCTTGGATGTAGAGTTGCAGGAATTGCCATTCTTGTTGACTGGGAACCCCCTGCGAGGAAACCCGTTCACTCTGCCCTGCTGTTGAAGTACAGGCTGGTCCTGAACTCACATCAGTCATTCCAGACCATTGAAGTTCCTGCATTTTTCATCTAGAATTTATTCTTAAACCTTGTAAATCTGGGCTCAGACTCCAGAGTTGTTCGTAAACATTGCTATTGATTTCACAAAAAGCACCAGGGTTAGGGTTTCTACTCATTCCCTGTGTTGTGCCCTGTACTGCTTACACTTCTGGAGCTGACACTGCCCTGGGAGCAGAGACTGAAAAAGTCTCCTCTTCCCCCAAACTGTTGTTCTGTCCACTGGCATATTTCCCACAACAGAAACCTCTATTCTGTATGCTATGTGCTGAGAAGAAGAGGCATCTCAAAATGTCTGGTTCTAGCCAGAGGCAGTAAGACAAGAGGCAACTGAAATAGAATTCCCAAGTGTGTCTGTTGTTTGCCGCAGGTCTGTGGAGTTTCAAGCAAATGTATTACAACAAATAGTGAGCTTATTTGGGTTTTAAATGTCACTATAACAGCAGACACTGGAGCCAGAGGATTCGGACAGCTGTCATGTGACAGGGGGAATTAATCATGCCTGGCCCATGTTAGGTGACTGGAGCCAAGAAACAGAGACTTGCTCTCCTGTGTGTCCCACTTCTATTACATGGAGTCAGAAGAAAACTGACTCTTGCGCAGAAATGGAGCAAATGAAGTCACCTGAACCCCTCGGTCTGGCAGGGAGCGTGGGTGAGAACTGTAGAGCTTCCAAATTGTCCTGGAAGTCGGTGGTATTGAAGGGAAATCAGAGAGGGTGAAATCTTCCGCAGTGCACCATGCTTGCTCCAGGGATGGGGGAGATCAACAATAGATTAGAGTGTGGGCATGATGGGGACTACAAACAGCTGGAGTCTTTCACAGACGTCAAGAATACAGGGATGCCGGCAAAAACGTCACTTGGGAAAGGCACGTTTTCTCACAAGAAATCAGTGGCCAGTCGAGCCCATTGGTCCTGATGCTACAGATCTATCTAATAAAGCTCAATCCTGTGCCTCTCAACAGTTAACCACTATACTGATTCGAGACTACGGGATTTGTGGTATAGTTGATAACCAGGCCAAAGCAAAGCCATTGCATCCTGCCTCTTGGGGCTCCCCGGGCCGTGTGGCTGCAGAGGCTCTCATGATAGGCTTATTGCCTTTTACACAATCAGACTCTACGGGGACAGTTTGGAATTGGATCCTGAAATGTATGAGGTGGCGAGGATGTGTATGAATAGGAGTATTGTGGTCAAGTTTCCCTGTGGTAACATTTTGCCATTTGCTAACTCTTGCTTCCCTTTTCCTTGTCTACATCCAGTATCTATACCACAGAAAACTTGGCTTGAAGATGCATAGCTGAGGTCTCATCAAGAAAGGAAAAGGTTAACCAGTTGGAGTAGTTGCCTCCCTTTCTGTAAGCGACTCCATGCTAATGTTGCCAAGAGATCCTGTCCTCCCAGTGTTTTTCTGGCCTTTGCTTTACACAGGTCATTCGCTGCAAAAGGCACGTCGCAAGCAGAAATAGTGCTTCTTTCCTGTAAACGTGAAGTTTCTCGTGGGCCTTATCTTTGGCTGTTTCCCTCCTAGCCCAGGATCTGGAGACACTGAGAACAAGAATGTTGTGCTTTACAGGAACACCGGCAGGCCCTCCCTGAGTCTGACCGCAATATCCCTCACCCTCCTGCTCCTCTGCATGGGGGACATGGTGGCCTGACTGCAGGGTTAACACACAGCATGATTAAACTGGCGATAGCCTTCCAACATTTGGGAAAAAATGGCTATGAAACACAGATTAGGATTCACTGTTCCTGGGGTTTAAATGCATTAGTATGTAATGGGTCTCTTCACTCTTCATGGGACCTCAAACAGATGGATATTTTGTGGCTTTGGCTGCATTTTTCAGTGTGCTGGTGCAAGGTACTTACTCACAGCCTGGCACAACAAAGTGCTCACTCTGTCCTCTACAACACAGTGCAACTGTGCAAGCTTCTCTCCTGACACACGCACCAGTGAGCCTAGAGGCCTCACCTTGAGGAGCAGGAGAATAGTTTATTCCTCATGGCCCATTCGGCCTCTGGTCTCTCCTGGCACTGCCCACAAAGGAACTGTGGAAGGTACTTGCTGTGTGCGTTCTTTCCACTAGGAACTAGAATGAGGCAACCAATTCACTTTGTGTAGGCCACTGATCAGCCAATAGATGTCTTGTGCCAAATTTAGACTAGTCTGCTGGTTTCAAAAGGTCCCAACCCCCTGAGTTTTATCCAGGACCCCTCTCAAGGGAAGGCTTTGGATCACAGTGTGCATGAGGCAGTATGGGTTAAGCAAAAATTCCTAGGTTCTGTTCTTGACTCCAGGTGAACTTGGCAGGGTTAACTGCAAGAAATACAAGAAGCAGGGCCAAATTCTGGAGTAGTGTGCGAGGAGCTGTACATTACACATCAGTAACTGGGTCTATAGGAGTGCATGTTGTGTAACTTACATGCTAAGGCACCAGAAGTGAAAGATCTAGGAGGAAAAGCAACTAAGGAGAGGGCAAAGTTATACCAACTTGGACTCCTCGCTACTAACTGTCATGTAGCTTACCAAACCTCTGGCTCTGCTCGGTACTTTACTTACCTGTTTGTATCTGTGTGTTTGTAACATGACATCACTTTGTATTTAGGTATTTATGTGGTTCCCATCCCATACTATCTGAGCACCTCCTGAGCCTTTGTGTATTTATCTTCACAGCACACCTTGGTAGGTAGGAAAGTATATTCTCCCCATTTTATAGATGGGCTCCAAGTGAGTTGCCCAAGGTCACATAGGCAGTCTGTGGCAGACGGGAACAGAATCCACATCCCTCGAGTCCTACATCAGTGGCTTAACCCCAAGATCATGCTTCCTTGCTTCCACATCTGAGTTCAAGTTTTAGAGTTTATAAAATCTTTTCATTTATCACCAGGTGTCTGAGGAAAGGAGAGGGAGAATGGGGAGGGGAAGAGAAGATGAGAGGAGGGGAAAACTTACTGTACTGTCCCCCGAGCCAGGTTTTCTCTCTCTCTCTCTCTCTGCCTATACTTCTCAGCTTGATCAAAATCGATAGCTGAGAGGAGGCCCTACTGATAATAGGTGGGACCTTCATAAAACAGCTTATCCTACACTTAGCAATGAGCTGTTCATGGGACAGCCAAGGAAGGATGGGGAGAAGAAGAGCAGCATCAGTCCTGCCCATACTGAGGCAGGCTAAGTGTTAATACCCTGCAGGAGTGGAAGTGGCAGTGGTAGGTGAGATTTTCAAAAGTGATATAGGCAACCAATGTTCCCTCTTAATTTTTTCCATCCATGTGCAGAATAAATTTTGTTATGTGCACCACTATTGAGGTAAAGTGCAGATGTGTGCCACCAGTAGAAACAAAAAACCTAGATATAATATATTTTTTTAAAGTTACCATAGCTATGGAAGAAGAAGAAAGAATATTAAATAGGGCCGTTGATTCAATTGAAGTTAACTGACATGATTAACTCAAAAAAATTAATCGCAATTTAAATAATTAGTTGCGATCAATCACACTGCTAAATAATAGAATACCAATTGAAATTTATTAAATATTTTGGATGTTTTTCTATATTTTCAAATATATTGATTTGTATTGCAACACAAAATGCAAAATATACAGTACTCTCTTTATATTGTTAAATTACAAATATTTGCACTGTAAAAGTCATAAACAAAAGGAATAGTATTTTTAATTCACCTCATACAAGTACTGTGTGCAATCTCTTTATCATGAAAGTGCAACGTACAAAAAAAGTAGAAATGTTTTTGTTATATAACTGCACTCAAAAACAAAACAGTGCAAAACTTTAGAGCCTACAAGTCCACTCAGTCCTACTTCTCATTCAGCCAATCGCTAAGACAAACAAGTTTGTTTTCATTTATGAGAAATACTACTGCCCCCTTCTTATTTACAATTTCACCTGAAAGCGAGAACAGGCGTTTGCCTGGCACTTTTGTAGGCAACGCTGCAAGGTATTTATGTGTCAGATATGCTAAACATTCGTATACCCCTTCATGCTTCGACCACCATTCCAGAGGACATGCTTCCATGCTGATGATGCTCATTAAAAAAACAATGTGTTAATTAAATTTCTGACTGAGCTCCCTGGAGGGGAGAACTGTATGTTACGTGCATTCTGCCATATATTTCATGTTATAGCAGTCTTGGATGATGATCCAGCACGTTTGTTTTAAGAACACTTTCACTGCAAATTTG
This sequence comes from Dermatemys mawii, assembly GCA_007922305.1. Classification (NCBI taxonomy): domain Eukaryota; kingdom Metazoa; phylum Chordata; order Testudines; family Dermatemydidae; genus Dermatemys; species Dermatemys mawii. The sequence continues at coordinate 31,027,394 of ML677381.1, forward strand.
ACAAAATGCAAAGAAAATACCAATATGAAATTTCTAAAAATATGTACAGCATTTGACCCAAGGTTTAAGAATCCGAAGTGCCTTCCAAAATCTGAGAGGGAAGAGGTACAGAGCATGCTTTCAGAAGTCTTAATAGAACAACACTCAGATGCAGAAACTGCAGAACCTGAACCACCAAAAAAGAAAATCAACCTTCTGCTGTTGGCATCTGACTCGGATGATGAAAATGAACTTGTGTCGGTCCACTCTGCTTTGGATCGTTATCGAGCAGAACGCGTCATCAGCATGGACGCATATATTTTGGAATGGTGGTTGAAGCATGAAGGGGCATGTGAATGTTTGGCGTATCTGGCACATAAATATCTTGCAACGCCGGCTACAACAGTGAATGCCTGTTCTCACTTTCAGGTGACACTGTAAACAAGAAACAGGCAGCATTATCTCCTACAAATTATAACCAGATTGATTTGTCTGGTGCCCCCTTTGCTGGGCTGCTCTGGGCCGCTGGCCCTGTGCGGCACTTGTTGGACTGTTGCGTGGCAGTGCAGCCATGTAGCATAGAGGAAACACTGGCACCCAGGTCAATTAGATGGTTTTGAAACTCCCAGCCAGTACCTCTGTGTAAGTGTTTGATCTCATGAGTGCTGTGGGAGAATCCCAGAAGACAGCTGAACAGTTCTGGTCATAGAATCATAGAATATCAGGACTGGAAGGGATCTCAGGAGGTCGTCTAGTCCAACCTCCTGCTCAAAGCAGGAGCAATCCCCAGCTAAGTCATCCCAGCCAGGGCTCTGTCAAGCCTGACCTTAAGAACCTCTAAGGAAGGAGATTCCACCACCTCCCTGGATAACCCATTTCAGTACTTTACTATCTTCCTAGTGCAGACGTGGGCAAACTACGGCCCACGGGCCACATGTGGCCCGCCAGCCATTTTTATCCGGCCCACGAGCTTTGGCTGGGGCCCGTGGCCCCGCCCTCCTGGCCCAGGGCGCAGCGTGGCAAGCCACGCGGCCCCGCTTTTGGGACCCAGGGGGGCGGGACCAAGCGGCCCCGCGCTCCTGGCTGGGGAGCCGGGCAAAGCGGGGCAAGCCACGGGGTCCTGCGCTCCTGGCCTGGGGTGCCGGGCGGAGCACAGGAAGAGGCGTGCCCCAGCAGAGTGTTGAGAGTCGCGGGGCCCCCCACCCGGCTGATCAGATAAACCAGTTTGGGGTTGGGAGTGGTGGTTGGGGGGGGGTCTCAGGAGGGCGGTCAGGGAACAGGTGGGGGGCTAGATGGGGGTGGGGTCCTGAGGGGCAGTTAGAGTGAGGGGGGTAGTCAGGGGGCAGGAAGTGGGTGGGGCCCGGATAGGGGGCGGGGCCTTCCCTACACGGCCCTCTGCACAATTTTGAAGCCCAGTGTGGCCCTCTGGCCAAAAACTTTGCCCACCCCCGTCCTAGTGAAAAAGTTTTTCCTAATATCCACCCTAAACCTTCCCCATTGCAACTTGAGACCATTACTCCTTGTTCTGTCATCTGCTACCACTGAGAACAGTCTAGATCCATCCTCTTTGGAACCCCCTTTTAGGTAGTTGAAAGCAGATATCAAATCCCCCCTCATTCTTCTCTTCTGCAGACTAAATAATCCCCGTTCCCTCAGCCTCTCCTCATAAGTCGTGTGCTCCAGCCCCGTAATCATTTTTGTTGCCCTTCTCTGGACTCTTTCCAATTTTTCCACATCCTCCTTGTAGTGTAGGACCCCAAACTGGTCCACCATAGGTGAGATCATAAGAGACCCACTGGGACAGCACTTAGATTGCAAGCTCTTTGCGACAGGGACTGTCCTTTTGTTCTGTGTTTGTACTGCACCATGCAAAATGGGGTCCTGTTCCATGGCTGGGTCTCCTTGGTGCTATTGCAAAACAAATAATAAATAACATAATAAAAGACAACCTCTTTTGCTGCATCTCTGACTGAAAAGCCTTTTCCCTGCAGCACTCACATAGGAGCTAATAGGGGCCTATTAGCAATTCTTGCCCTTGTTAAGTCCTACAGCAGTACAGGATTTGTTTTCCAAATTAGCTGGTATCCTGCATGCACAATGCACCCCACCTTCCCTCCCCTCTCTCTCTGGAAGTATGTCTGCATTCTCCTTTTCTGTTGGACTGAAACGTGCTGTTCAGGTTGAGCAGGGTGAGATGACCCTTTAAAGCTGACCAAGTGTGAGGCCTGGCCTGGGCTCTAATTGATTAGCTGAGCACACATGTTTATTCACTTGCCTAGTGGGACTACATCTACTGACAGTCTTACAGCACCTCATCAGCTGCACTAAACCTAGACAAGATAGGGCTAACAATGGAGAGCTCTGCAATCACACCACCCCTGCCAACCGCTAAACTGCTGTCTTTCATGCTCCTAGGCCTATTGCAGCTGTTGACCTCTGACTCCTAGCTCCCGCCACCAATTCACCATTCTTTGCTCTAGCTAGACAATAGTCAGCCCGTCCAGCAGGGTATTCTGCACCAAGTGCTGTTGAGAAGCGGGTGGCCATGCAGAGGAGAAAGGGCAGGAATCGTATCTCTTGACACACTAGGTTGACCGGACAGCCAATGTGAAAAATCGGGACAAGGGGTGGGGGGCTAATGGGAGCCTATATAAGAAAAAGACCCAAAAATGGGAGCTGTCCCTAGAAAATCGGGACATCTGGTCGCCCTATGACACACACACACTTATTGTAGACAGAACTGGTAGACACCTGTTGTCAATGTTGTCCAACATTTTTCACTATAAGCTCCTGCGTACAGAAGCTTATACCTTTGCCAAACTTGAACTATTTAGGCTATTTCCCATGCTTGCTTTCTGCCTCAGGTAGAATGTTTACATAAAGTTTCAGCAGTGAGCCAGGGAAAATAGGTAGCTTTGCCGATGTTAAAATGTATTTTTCAGTCTCTCTTTGAAGACTTCTGGTGTGGAGCACAATCAGCTTTCCAGCCTTCTTCTGTCTAGCGAATACTTGTGTAAGCCACTGGCAAAATATTTGTTGTCACCTTCTATTGACTGGACCACAGACCACATAACCTACTAGTGCTGCCAGTGGGTCTTTTAGCCACTACATGCACTGAAGCAGCGTAGCTACAGCACTGTAACTATGTCGTTGTGACGCTGTAGTGTAGACAGGAACTACAGCAATGAGGGGTTTTTTCCATTACTGTAGGAACGCCACCTCTTGTTCCACCCTTGTTCTTCCATTGACCTAACTGCATCTACACCAGGGGTTAGGTTGACGTAATGAAGTCACTCCACGTGTGGATTTTTCACACCCCTGAGTATTATAGCTATGTCAATCCAAGTTTCAAGTGTGGCCCAGGCCTCAGTCATGGACAAAATGTTCTACCAGCCCCCTGCTTTGTGGAGTACACAGGATGATGAGTGAGGCAAAATGTTACAAGAAGAGAAGTGAATGTTTCCCTGTGTTGAAGGCATGGTGCTGGAACCTAAGATTTCTGGGTTCTGTCCCTAGCTCTGTCACAGACTTTGTGTGATGTCCATCAAGGCGATCATCATGCAAATGCAGCAGGTGTCCTAACTAAGTTCATGGGCAGCTTTAATTCTGGCATTGCCTAACTTGCAAGTGTTTTACTTCGCAACTATAACATTCTTTGAGCATAGTTTTGTGTAGGTGATGCTAGGAAAGGGTATCTTTCCTCTTGCTCGGTGTCCCTGTTGAAGCTGGAGAGTTCTTCCCCAGCAGCAGTTGCTTCTGTTGCATAGCCACCAGGCTTGTGGTGTTACAGCACCAAGTAGCATGAACCAGAACTGCCTGTCAGTGCTGCTTTTTAAATAGCCAGAGAGGGCCACTGCTCTTGGGGATGAGGAGCACAACAAAATCAAGTGGAGAGATGAGAAAGCATCAGTTGGTGAGAGTTTTAAACTGAACATTTTAGGGTTTGACACATGGAGAATGACTGGGAGAACAATGCATCCAGGTGCTATATAACCTGTGCAGCCTTGTTTATACCACGGTCTTGCAGGATTCAGATCCTTTGCACTAATAGACACTTAGCTATAGAGAAGTTTGCTGCAAAAAGATCTATTTAACAGTATGGTCGGTGTGCTGCGTAATGCCCTCGCCCCACGTTGTTGTAGTTTTATTAATTAGTATTACATTAACACCCAGGAACACCAATCAAGAATCAGGGCACTATTGCACTAGGGACAGATAAGCAACAAAGAAGACAGTCTCTGCCTGAGGGAGCTTACAATCTAGTGATACTTGGTGCCTCAAACTCTCGCTTGGTATAATGCCACTGGAGATACACCAGATACTCATCTGACCTAGTAACACCTATGTTCATTTTCATTGTTTGGTATCTATGGAAGGTAACAGTAGAGCAGTAGGTTCCTTTGGCCTTCTGTTCTGTATAGCCAAGTGGAGAGGGCACTGGAGTGGGATTCAGGGCACCTGCTCTCAGTTCCTGGTTTTGCCATGGGTCTGCTGGGTGATCTTGGGCAAGTCTTTACTTCTCTGTGCTTCTGTTTCTGTAAAATGGGGATAAAGATAATGACCTGCTTTATAAAGCACTTGGAGAGCTAAGGATGAAAAGCACAGTATAAGAGTTAGGCATTATTGTGTTTATATTTTAAACCTATTTCATAGAGGAAGGGACAGAGTTTGCTGAGTTCATGCAAATGCAAGGTGGTCGTGGTTTCATCAGTAGCATTGTCTCCTCTGGGGTCCCTTGTGTTTAGGCCACACCTCAGGAACCTGTCTGAGGCATTGTTAGTGTCTCAGACTGGTTGCATGTCCTCACAGCACAATCCCTTGAGGTGCCTTCTGTAGCCAGGAAGACTTGCAAATTAAGCTGCTGGCTCCAAGCAGCCTTATGTTACCACAGCAACTCCTGCAACAACTTGCTCCAGTGTCCTCCCCGTCCTGCTTTTAAGAACTGTCTCAGACCCCTTACCCTGGCCAGAGGAAGAAACTGAGCTGTAGATTAATGAGTCTCTGTCTCTCTCTGAACTCCTGTTAGCATGTGGTATCCAGGTGGTGACCAGGTGAGACTTCCCAAACTCATCTCTTTAGCCCTCACTGTGAATCTGCTCATTTCAGGCCTGATTCATGGCCCATTGAAGTCAGAAGCAGTTTGTTTGTTTTCTGTTGACTTCAACTGTCTTTGGATCAGACTCTTAACGATTCAGTGTCTGCATTTATACATTCCTCTGAGCATAGTTTTGCTCATGTCCTTTAACAACACAAAGCAGTGCTTCCTCCCAGCCGGCTGAGGGAGTAGGATTTCTTCCTGGAATGAGTGTAAGAATTCCCACCTCCCTTCCTGCCTTCCCACCCCCGACCATGTTTTATCTGCAGCTAATATGATTTATCCACTTAGGTGCTGGCAGGCCAGACTTTCCTTATGCAGCACTTGAAACCTCCTTTGGCATGCTGGGAATAGGGGTGAAGCACAGTTTATAATGCATAGCAGGTATTCAGGCCTGTCTGTCTCTCTCTGAGCTGGTCCTCACTAGGGCGGGGGATTGACTGCAGATACGCAACTTCAGCTACGTTAATAACGTAGCTGAAGTCGGCGTCTCTACAGCCGACTTACCTCCCTTCCTGGCGGCGGCGGCGGTTGGCGGCGTGCTCCCACGTCGACTCTGGCTTACTCCTCGCGGCGAGCGGGAGTTCCAGAGTCGACGGGGGTGCCGCTGGCGATCGATTTATCGCGTCCTGACAAGACACGATAAATCGATCGCCAAAAGACCGATTTCTGCCGCGCCAAGTGAGAACAAGCCCACAGTCTCGGCTGTAGTACCTGAATAGCTGGTATCTAAAGCTTTAGCCAGCGCCATCCCAGGTGACCCACGGCTATGGCCTTTTCATCAGGCTGGAGCCTGAGTTTGTAGCCATTCTGAAAGCCCCAAGACAGTCGTGGAACTACAGTGTTTCACACTATACTTACATGGAGGAGGGGGGGATGACGGCGTGGGAAGAGTTGGACCAGTTGTACTTGTTTCTTAGTCCTGTTTCCATCAGGTTCCATTTCAAAGCAAAAAAACCACTCACCAGTCTAATTATACTGTAGTTAAAACCCCTCCTAAATAAATAACTAAATAAAACAATGTCACATACTGTAATTCCAATTGCAGCCTCAATTAGGACTCCTTCCCAAAACAATCATAAAACTTTAGTACAAAAACAAACAACCAAACCAAGCCACATTCAAAGCCTAACAGGATCCTTTCAAATGCTTTTAAAATAACCCAGAGATGGAGGAGACATCAAGATGAAAGATATGTATGGGACTGGAGAAGAAGGGGAATGGTAGGGGATGGGATAGCAGCAATGGATGGGGATGAGGATTGGGGACTGAGGGGAATGATAGGGGATGAGATAGAGGCAAGAGCCCAGGAGGAGGATTGGGGTCTGTGAGGGGGGTGATAGGGAATGGGATAGTGGATAGGAGTAAGGAGAAGGATTGGGGTCTGAGGGGAATGGGATAACAGCAAGGGATGAGGATGAGAATTGGGGTCAGAGGAGGACAATACAGGTTGGGATAGCAACAGGGATTGGGGTCTGTGAGGGAGTGAGGGGGATGGGGTAGTGGCAAGGGTTAAGGCGGGGGTTGGGGGTCTGTGTGAGGGATGATAGGGGATGGGATGGGGTTTTGGGGTCTCTGAGGGGTACAATAGGGGATGGGATAGCAAGGGATGAGGAGGAGGATTGGGGGCAGAGGGGCTGATAGGGGATGGAATAGCAACAAACGGCGAGGAGGAGGATCAGGATCTGTGAGGGGGATGATATGGGATGGGATAGTGGCAAGGGATGAGGACGGGCTTGGGGTCTGTAATGAAAGGGAGGTGACTGAGTGGCTGGCCAGCTGCATTAGGCAGTAACTGGGTGGTGGCTTTGTTTGGAGCTGTGCTAGTGCCGGGATGTGGAGCATATTGAATGAGAGCAAGCGGGGACTGGAGGCTGTTTCCCACAGCCGTGTAGAGAAGGAGGCTTGCTTTTGCTTTTCAGCGTGGATCTAAGTGAGCTCAGCAGAGGGGTTGGAATGTGTGTCCCTGGCAGCTCTGGGTTGCACCATTTCCAGCCAGGCTGGTGCCGCGATTCAGGTTTCAGTGTGGACTTTAAAACCAGCCACATTTAGCATGTTCTTCTCTGGTCAGGGAGGGGATCCCACAGCACAACCAGTGAAAAACAAAAACAACGTAATTAAAGGGCCTCAGCACTGGATGTTCCCAGAGCAAGAACATTTATCCCAGGCTTCCTCACTCAGGTATTTAATACTGAGCAACAATTAGAGGCTGGAAGTGTGAGGAATGCAGTGGGGAGATCTTAGCCTCTCTGCTGTGTGCTGGTAGAGATGCCATGTATAGCTACAATATATCAGTGCTGGTCTCTTCTAGCCAGAGCTGCTGTGATGCTGGGTGTGGGAAGCGCCCAGCTCCTCCAGGGCTAGTCTTCCCCAGCAGGATGCGCTGTAGGGAACATACGGGAGTGCTGGCTGCGGGGAAGCTCTCACGCATATTAGGCCAACCAAATGGACCAAGCCAAGACTTGCAGCTGGGGGCATCTGAAGGAGCTCCCCTTGTCTACCATGAGCAGCCTCTCCCAGCAGGAGGCACTGTAGGGAATGATATGGGAGCTCCGCCTGTGCTCAGTGCTAGTCTAGTGCCCTCTGCACCAAGCAGCAGTTGCTGCAGGCAATGGCTCCCGCTTATGCCAATCTCAGAGCAGCTGAGAAACGACAGGCCAGATCTTCTTCTAGGATAAGTCAGCAATACTCTGCTGAAGCTGGTTGGAGCTGTACACCAGCTGAAGATCCGGCCTGACACCTTGACATTAATTCTTTGCTGCTGCATCTCCTGTCTGACCCAGATCTTTGGATAGAGCCATCAAGAGACTCTGGGGTTTTACTTTCCCTCACCCTTAAAGGCTGATTGAGGGAGCTGCCCTGAGGAGAAAATGCAGCATAGGGACTGTTTGTCAGCCAGTGCCTGGCTGTAACAAGAACCCACTGGTGGACAATATGATGAAGGCTTTCACGTTGAACAAAAGATCTAACTATTGCCTATAGTGCCTAGTCATTATCACTGCAGAGAAATTCTCCAGAATGCTGGAAGCAATGTTATCTACTGTGCACTGGTGCACCGGCTAGTTAGACTGTGGAATCCTCTATGCAGAGACTGTCTCTTACTATGTGTCTGCAGACCCCAAGCATGGTGGGGCCTTGATCTCAGCAGGGGGCTTCTATAAATAACAAACAAGGATAAAACAATAAGCAATTGCTACTAATTCTATAGACCCTACAAAAATGCAGTCGATTGTGCTGCTCCTGTTGGCTTTGCAGCAGCAGTGAATTAACAAACACTTCTCCCTGGTCTGAAACACAAACAAAAATGTTTCGGCATGACTACATCTATATAAGTTAAAGATGTTACTGCTAAACAAAACAGATATGTTAATTTCAGCTTCATTCTAAACAAAAACCAGACATGTTTGTCTAATGGGAAAAGGCGGAAGTCTGTATGAGACAGAATCCTAGACCTGATTTCCAATGTGCCTCATGTTCCCCTATGTAGGGGCAGTTTTTGATGCATGCCAATGGATTTTCCATTTTGAAATTCCAGCATCAGTGTCTACTAGTGTTAGAAGCCATCACTTGCTAGGAAGTAATTGGTGTTGCATATGGGAAGCGAGGGGAGATGTACACAAAATTGCATGTGTACAAGAGGGACCAGGTTCTGATAATCAGGCCCAGAATTGTCACATTTCCAGGATGGTTTGCCAACTGAAGAGTCTAAAAAGCAAAACGTCAGGGGACATTTTCACATGCCCTTATGCACATTGACTACTCCTGTACTGCCCACGATCTCATTGATGTCAACAGGACTACTAATGGAGTTAAGTGTTATTTGGTGTAAAGCGAGGTTACCGGAATGCGGCCCAAAGCTATTCAGCCTATTGGCCTGGTTCTCTTAAGGTTGTCTGGGGTTTTTCTTGGTGTCCAATAAAACACCACTAATTTAATTTTTTGGTTTGAATGTCTCAACTTTTATCTTTGTAGTTTACTTACACTGGAGAGAACCCTTTGATAAAAATGAAGCCAGAAGTTGCACAGTGGGGTAGGGTTTCTGCCATCTGTTACTCTGCACACATCTAGTGTGAAGACCCTGCCTTCCCAGTGGCTTTGGGATTACTCCGAAGTCCTGGTCTTGTCTGTGGTATGTGCGCAACTCAGGCTAGATAGCTGCAGAGGGAAAGCAGAGGAACATCCAGAGAGACTTAGGTGGGCCTGATCTCTCCAGAGCTGTTCCATCCTTATGGTGGGAAGGGTGGGAGGGTTGAGGATGGAGCAGAAAAGCCCTCTGTGAAGGCTTCAGTCACAGAGATCCCGTTGGGACTGTCGCCTGATGTGCTGAAGTTACCTCTGAGTTTCGGACTCCAGAACCCTGCTTTGTTGAGCCAGACACACTAGTCTGCTGCAACACAGACCCATGGTCTGGGCCACACCCCCAAAGCTGTAGTCTTTAACTAAAAATAGCCCAGCCAGTTACCTGTCTCCAGCACCGAGACACCCAGCTCCCAATGGGATCCAAACCCCAAATAAATCCATTTTACTCTGTATAAAGCTTATACAGGGTAAATTCATAAAATGTTCGCCCTCTATATCACTGATAGATGTGCACAGCTGTTTGCTCCCCCCAGGTATTAATCACTTACTCTGGATTTATTAATAAACAAAAGTTATTTTATTAAGTGTAAAAAGTAGGATTTAAGTGGTTTCAAGTAATAGACAGAACAAAGTAAGTCACCAAGCAAAATAAAGCAAAAACACACAAGTCTAAGCCTAACAGATTAAGAAACTGATGACAGGTAATATCTCACCCTCAGGGATGTTCCAATAAGCTTCTTTCACAGACTAGACTGGTCGAGAAAGGTGCATGACGCATGCATATTTCGGAAGACTGGCCTATTCAAGAAGCTGCAAGCAGGGACTTTCTTCCCTGACCAGAAGATCACCATAGGGGAAATTGAAATGCCCATTATGATTCTGGGAGACCTCGCCTACCCCTTAATGCTGTAGCTTATGAAGCCATACACAGGATGACTTGACAGCAGCAAAGAGCAGTTCAACAACAGGCTGAGCAAGTTCAGAATCACTGTGGAGTGTACATTTGACTGTTTAAAAGTCCACTGGCGATGCCTGTATGGAAAGCTGGACATGGCTGATGACAATATTCCTATGCTTATAGCCACATGCTGTTCGCTCCATAATATCTGTGAAGGGAAGTGTGAAAACTTCACTCAGGGTGGACCGCAGAGGCTCAGTGCCTGGAGGCTGATTTTGAACAGCCAGAGACCAGGGCTATTAGAGGGGCACAGAGGAGAGTCATAAGGATCAGGGATGCTTTGAGGCAGCAATTTGAAGCTGAAAGCCACTAATATTTGTTGCTATGCTCAGGACTGCAGTGCTTAGAATGCTAGGTGGTAATTGGTGCACATGATACAAGAAGGGGTCTTAACATAATTGTATGGTTTTTTGCAGTGCTCTTTTTGCTTTCACTTAATAGAATAAATATTGCTTTTAAACAAACACAATTCTTTTATTGAAAGACAACCAGAGGAGAGAGGCAAATGAAAAAAATCATCAGCAGAGAGGAGGATGAGGGAAGGGAAGGTCTCAGGAGTAGGAGGGGTCCCAGGATGGCTACAGATTTTGTATGTCCAGGGATCATACCCAACCTTCTCCTTTGGGGTACAATGCAGCGGGTGCTGTACTTCAGCAGGGCCAAATTGCAGAGAGATGGGTGTTGAATGCAGTGGGTAGTGGGAGTCCTCACTGCTATGAGACAGGAGGAGTGGAATGTGGGTAGAGAGTGGAGTGAGGAGGTTGATAAGAGTGTGTTGGCAGCGGGGGCACGGGAAAGAGTTTTGTGCCAGAAGCTGCAGGGGAAGGCGAGTGCGTAGCTTCTCGGTTTGAAAAGCCGGTATCATCTGGAGCATGTCCTCTTGGTGCTCCATAAGTGTTAAGAGCTGCTCCGTGGCTTCTCTCTGGTGTGTAGCGTTTTCCTTTTGGTCCCTCTTCTCACTGTTTGCCACTCCTTCAATTCTTTTTTCTCGGCTGCGGAGTGCATCATAACCTCATGCATAAAGTCGTCCTTAGTTCTTCGTGGCCGCTTCTGCACCGACAACAAAGAGGGAGGCTGTGCTCCCAAGGTGATCTCTGTGAAGTTTAAATGTAATATTTTACAGAAGCAGTATTGTTTGCAACACAGACAATACTGTTTCAGTGCTTTAAAACATAGCCAGTACTCACACACCTGTTGCTAACTAGCTGACGCCAAGCAAGCACACACAAGCTACAAGACCCCCCCAATGGTGAGTAGCCTCGGGGCAGGGTAAATCACTATTCCTGGACTCTGCTGTACACTGGGCACGTGGCTCTTGGGCACTTGGGAAGAGGCAGCAGAGTAGGGTGAGCCTGATAATCATTCCTGTCCCTACACTTTCCACAGGATGTGATCATTATGGAAGATATCTCGCTGCTGAGGATGAGCAGGGAATCAAGGGAGGATCTTCTCCAAGCCTGTGGCTTCTGCCCTGGCACCTGTGCGGCTGGCCTGTGTGCAGGAATGGTTCCCCCACCCATCATGGCAAAGTGGCATGGGAAAGTTACTTTTAACGGGGCAAGAAACAAAGCAGCTCTGCTGCAGAACCCGCAGCAGCGGATTGCCCATTATCTCCACCAGTTTCCTGGAGATCTCTGAGGGAGATTCCCATGAAGTGAGGGAGTGTATCAACAGCCTGTTCCGCTGTTCATGCTAAGCATGTGGTGGGAGACAAGCCTGCTTTCTGCAACCCTCCTGCCCCCAACAACTCACTTTGGCAATTCCCAAAATCAGATCCACTTACCAGGGACCCCCTCTCCTGTTTGCGCTTCACTAAGCTCCGACTACTGTGACTGGCTAGCCTTCTCCAGAGTAGAGAAGAGCTCCTGGCTGCCTGCATCTCTGGCCTCTGAGTCATCCTATGCCTCTGGGTCCATCTCCCCCTCTTCGTCCACGATTGCCTCCTCCTGGCTTGGTCCACTCTCAACTGGCACGCAAGCGAATGAAGTATCCACAGTGGTCTTTGCAGTGGAGGTGGGGTTGTGACCAAGTCTCACGTCCAGTTCTTTGTAGAACTGGCAGCTCGTGGGCGCAGCACCGTAGCAGTGGTTTGTCTTGTGGTAGGCATTCCACAGCTCCTTCACTTTGACCCTGCACTGCCGTGTGTCCCGGTCATGGCTTCTTTCTATCATGCATCATGAAATCTGTCCGCAGGTATCGTAATTCTGATGGCTGGAGCACAGCTGTGACTGTGCAGCCTCCTCTCCCCAAAGGCCGATGAGGTCCAGCAGTTCGGCGTTGCTCCACGTGGGGGATTGCCTAGACCATGGAGCAGGCATGACCACTTGGAAAGATGCACTGAAACTACTGTACACATCACAGAGCAAACAGGAAGGAGACTTTCAAATTTGCAAAGGAATGTATGGGTTGGGGCTGATGGTTGGTCAACTGAAGGCAGGGCAGTAGAGTTCAAACCAATGGCCAGAGAGGTGAGAGCAGGCATTGTGGGACACCTTCTGGAGGCCAATCGCAGCGCTGTAATCGCCAGTGTCTACACTGGCACCGCAGCGCTGTAGCCCCGGAGTGAAAAGCTCTACGCCTCTCATCAGGGTCATTTTTTTAGTGTGCAGAAACTGCGCAGATGCAGCACTCTAAGTGGCTTGGCAGTGTGTACACCTCAGGAGTTACAGCGCTCAAAGCTACTTTACTGCGCACAAACTTGCCAGTGTGGACGGAGCCATAGAGGAACCAAAAGAGAAAAGGCCCTTTTGATTCAGACTTCCTGTATCTTCTGTAGGAGCAGCATTGTACAGGGGGGCATGACGATTTTGACATCAGACTGCTCATTCACTGAAAGCTGGCAGTTCAGTGTATTGTGCATAGGGATATTTCCCCTGACATCTTATGGATTTTGAGGTTTGTCCTGCCACTTGTCTGTTCCTTTATTTAGTGACCTTCTCTGTTAGGCCCCCCATTCAAAAAAGTGTCCCTCGTCCTGGGAGCACTAAAATCAGGTGCTTACGTCCCATAGGTATCAATGGAACGTAAGCACATGCCTGAACTTAAGCATATGCTTTAGTGCTGTCATGAATCAGGACCTTGATTTTTTTGTCATCATAATCCCCGTAAACTCTGCAGAAAGAGAGAGAGTCTCCAACCTGTAGTGCTGGTATCTCTTCCAGATGAGATGGATCATTCATGAATCCGGTTCTCATCATCAAAGGAAGTTACAGATTAATTGTGGGTAACATGGATACCACTTCTGGAAATTTTGGCAGCACATTCTCCATGGCATTGACCTAATAGCTTACCTGACTGATGAGCTGTTCCACTGGAGAGTTCTCTGTCCACCTCCTCTCCACCCAAAGTCTTTTTCTACCTTCCAAAGCAGGGATGGGCAAGCTACGGCCTGCAGGCCACATCCAGCCTATGGGACTGTCCTGCCCGGCCCCTGAGCTCCCAGCTGGGGAAGCTAACTCCTGTCCCCTTCCCCGCTGTCCCCTATGCTCCGCAGTCTCAGCGTACCGCACTGCTAGCGCTCTGGCCCGCTGCTCCAGGGCAGCGCTGCAGTGATGTGGCTGGCTCCAGCAGGGCCTGAGCTCCTGCCTCTCTGAGCGGCTTGGTAAGGGGGCGGAGCTGCGAGCTCCTGCGGGGCGGTGTGTCTAGCTCCGGCAGGCCCTGCAGCCTCCAGACACGCTACTCCAGGGCCCGTGCAAGGATATTTCATGCCCTAGGTGAAACTTTCACCTTGCACCTGCTCCCCGAGCTCTGCTGCAGCTCCCCGCCCTTCCTCCCCGCCCTGGCCAGCAATGTCAGTTTCAGCCTGGAGCAGCTTCACCTGCACTGAGATAGAGAATCTGAGGATAAACTGACATTGCCAGTGGGAGGCGCCAGCAGCTGGGCAGAGCTCCACCTGCGGCTCTCAGACTCCCTCTCCCAGCGCCGGCAAAGCCACTCCCCTCCTGAGTGGCGTGGCTTTGTCTGCATTGGGAGAAGGAGTCTGAGGGCCGCAGGTGTCAGTGAGCTGCAAGCGGCCCAGCCCAGGAACGCTTTAAAAAAAATTGGGGGGGGCACCACTTTTTGGCGCCCCCAAATCTTGGCACCCTAGGCGACCGCCTAGTTTTCCTAGTGGGTTTCACCGGCCCTATGCTGCTCTGAGCAGCATGGTAAGGGGGCTGGGGGAAAAAGGGGCAGGGAGTTCCGGGGGCAGTCAGGGAACAGGGAGTGGTTGGATAGGGTGGAGGTACTGGGCGGGGGGCAGTCGGGACAGGGAATGGGGGGGATTGGATAGGGCATGGGAGTCCCGTGGGTCTGTCAGGAGGCAGGGTGGTGGATAGGGGACAGGGAGCATGAATGTTTGGGTAGGGGGTGGGTTCTTGGTGGGCAATTAGGGTGGGGACTCTCAGAAGGGGATGGTCAGGTGACAAGGAGCAGGGGGGTTAGATGGTGTGGGGTCCTGGGGGGGTGGCTAGGGGTACGGTGGGGTCTCTGAATAGGACAGTCAGGGGATAATGAGCGTGGGGGGTTATATGAGTTGCGGCCTCTCAGGGGGGCAGTCGGGGGCAAGAAGTGGGTGGGGGTTGGATATGGGGCAGAAGCCAGGCTGTTTGGGGAGGCACGGCCTTCCCTACCCAGCCCTCCACAATATCCTGCAAACCCCGATGTGGCTCTCGGGCCAGAAAGTTTGCCCATGCCTGTTCCACAGGGTTAATGCCCTGCTCTCTCACTTGCTCTCTCATTCTCCACAAAGCCTCACAACTTTTTTCATGCTGCATAAGGCTGTAGACAGCAGGGAGCAAATTCTCCAAGTAATGAGCTACCCACATTGGTTCTGCGGACAGAAGGGACAGCGTTGAGCTCATGTCTGCCACTCTGTTCTGGAATCTGCCCATTCTTGCCAGCACCAACAGGCGCAGGGATGAGCTAATCATTTCCAAGCCCAGTGTCTAAAAGGGGTGGGGGTGGAGAACATGGGAGAGCTAAACAAGTTAATTGAACTGCTCTAGTCTTTATTTTCATCTTTTGATCGCCTCCACCAGCCCCTGCAGAGATTCTTTCACCCCAGCCCATTCACATCCAGTCAGGAGAACCGGGCTGCAGATTGAACAAGCCACCAAGCAACATCCGGACATAGGTAGTCATATATATGGGCAGAGACAAGTCATTAGCCATGTAAGGCTTGATTTTCAAGGGTGTTGAGCACCTACAGCTCTCATTGACATCAGCCGGCATTAACACTGCTTGGTTTCTCTGATAATAAGGTCCTAGGTCTATCTGTAGGTTGCCAAGTCTGTATCTTCTTTCTTGGAACCTAGACGGCTCTCTCAGATGCCACAATACCAGGTCCCTTCTGTGTTACATCCCTCTATGTTTCTGGCTTGGTTTGGAATGAAACTGGTTCATTCTATTGTGCTCTCAACCTGTCTGTTTTGCTAGCAGAGTAAAACAGCCCTGCCTGAAACGGACTAGCTCTGTCGAAGAGGATCCAGCCTTAAATTAAATACAGTTAAAAATCCTATAATTACAACAACTATTAACACTGTTTACTAGGCCAAGTTCACAGAGCATCGGAACCATAAAAATGGAATATACAGAAGCCACATCGTTGTAAAGTACCCCATGGATTTGCTTGTGTTTGAGGGAAACTTTGTTACAGAGAAAGAGAGGGATTAAGTTGAAAGATCTTTTGCACGCCTGTTCTGAGGCCTGTTATTCAAAAAATTACACTGGCTAACTATCTGGCCGTCCCTTGTGCTTCATTTAAAAGGACCTCAGCCTTTTCATGGGTATAGGTTGATGTGACCCATCAGTAACTGATTTGTGCATGAGCTTATGTGTTACATCACTGCCATTCCATGCCGCCATGCGTGCACACACACACACAGCTGCCAGCGGTCCGAAGTCCTGGCTTGTGGGTGTATCCTTCCTGTTGTGCTTGGAGTGACTGTATTTACAAGTCTGGAGGCAAGTAATTAAAGCAAGAACTGATTGTGTCAGAGTAAGATGAATTTGGCTGACCTTCACTGAAACTGTGAGAGCAAGGAGCGCACTTGTCTGACTCCTCAGAAACCCCTCCTAACTAATTCTCCTCAGTAGGAGCAGACTACATTATCAGGAGGACCTCTTATTGGCTGATCATGCCCTAAGGGCATGACGCTTGTGTGCTGTTTTCACATAACTGCTCCACAGCAAGGCATAGCTCTGTCTAAATCAATATCTCTTCACCAAGTCCAGATGGCCCATAAGTATTGCACAGGATCCCTTTTTAGTTCTGGGGCAGTTAACTTATATAGATTCATCCTTCCTCTCCCTAATTCCAAATTATTTCTATCTCTTTAAAAGCAAATGAAGGAAAATAATAGATACATTTCTAGCATATGTTAACAGAGATTTCAAGTGTACCTGCTATAACATTCCTGTGGACTCCGTGCCATTTCTTTATTGGATCTTGTACAACATTCATTCTTTGGACCCTGCACAGCCAGCAGCAAAAGAAATGGAGCTTTCACTCCAAAACACCTTTCCTTAACAGAGTGTGGCCTCTGCAGTGATGGACACTTCAGAATTACATAGACAGGCTGCAGGGATCTATTGAGCAAAGGGCCTGATCCAGCTTCCACGTCAGTGGAAATTTTAGCATTTACTTAAGTGGGAATTGAACTGGGCCCTGATTTCTTTTTCCCTAGAGCGGGAAGATATTGGCGCTCACCAGGTTAAGAGCCACAAGCAAGGTTGACGTCTCACGCTGCAGCTAGCAGGCGATGCATGTGGGAATTAGGGTGAGGGGAAGGTTGCTGTCCAAGGCAAGTGTGCTTCAGATTTTTAGCGGGATTCATTAGTTATTTTTTCTAAAATACAATAAAAACACTCTGCCTTTCATCCATCTCCCAGCTCTGGCAGAATTCAGGTCGGCATCTGAATTTTGCAGCCCAGTCCTATTAGCACAAACAGACCAATTAATCTGTAGAATAAACCCAAACAAATGACATGACTGGCAGGAGCCAGCCAACTTTCCCATCATTTGCAATTTATAAAAAGCACAGTAATAAAAGGTAAAGTGGGTAAAGCAATTCTGCAACCCAGAGTGTAAAATCAGAATGATCATGTAAGTGCAGCAGGGCTGCTATTAATATCCTTATATTAGATGATAATTTCATTGATAACTCTCACAACTCTCTGTCTCTCCATCTTCAGAGCATTATCTTGACATAACCCGCTAGACATGTCACACTCTTTATAAAATTCACCCCTATTTGATTCTTAACCGATAAAGTGACCTGCACGGAAAATCAGTTAAAATTCAGCATCAACATTTCTCAGCTCATGTAGCAGAGTAGGAGGCCAACAATGAAATACGTTCAGTCCAATATAGAGAAACAAAATATACCACTGTCTCAATCCAGTTTAAGTGAAATCAATGGGAGTTTGGCCACTGATTGCAAAGGAAGTACGACTAGACCCTTTCTCTGTGACTGATTCACTAATAAAAACACTTATTCACATAACAGATGACTTACTTGTGAAGGACCCAGTCCTAAAGTATCTACTCAGGGAAAACTTGCATTGAAATCAAAGACAGGCTTAGCTGACATAAAATATGAGTAAAAATACAGAATCTGGTCCAGAAAGAGAGAAATCCCCAAATTCCAAGGATATCCTATAGTCCAAGATGAAAAGGATCTGTACATCCAAGCCATTTTTTAAATGTTGATCATGTTTTTAGAGGGGAGAAAAGACATTTTTACCCTCCTAAGGAGGCATCTAGGTAATGACTTATAGAGGTGAATAACAAGTTATAATGTACTAGTTTGCGAAGGATTAAAGGAGGCTAAGAAAGACAAACAATGATTAATCTTAAAGTAATCAATATTTTTGTCTTCGTCTAAGTAAAAATTGGTGTTTGTCCATGTGTTCCTGACATACACATAAAGAAATTAGATAGAAATATAAATACTCTTGCTAGAAGGTTACATTTATTTCTTAGAATTTAGAACAATAACACACACAAAAAAACCCAAAACAGAGAGACAAAACAGGCTGCTACCTAAAAACACTTTACTCTCAACCACTTTACTCTAGGCTGACTTTCAGCAGAGCAAACGGACTGTGATCACAGGCTTCCATATAGAGCCCTTTAGCCTGCGAGCAGGACAAAGAACCCCCACCCCGCCCCACCACCACACACACACACACAGAGATGTCCTCTACTCTGAAGAGTTTACAGTCTAAATGGACAAGACAGTACAAGAGTGGGACTAAAGAAGTATTATTGTCCTCGTTTCACAGGTTAGGGAACTGAGGTACAGAGCGATGAAGTGACTTGCTCATGGTCACACAGAGCAGGGAACTGACCGAGCACTCCTAATTCACAGTCCTGTATGTTATCCAAAAGGCCATCCTCCCTCTCTTATATTTTTTATTTTTAAAAAGAAATCACTTACTTAGCTGCCAAGTCCAGAATTCAGTTGTCCTTGTTTCACCCTGTGACAGGGCACTGACTCACCCCTGCGGTGCCTCCTGCTGGTTGTCCAGGGGATTAGCTTCCAGCCATTGGAGCACCCTCTGCAGGCCGCTGTCCTGCCTCTCGCTGGCCCCCCTGGACCCTGGTGCCTCTTTCCTTGGGGTTTTGCACCCATGCAGTACCCCGCAGTCTCACTGGGTCTCTCCCCCACAGGGTACCCCCTATCCCCACCTCACCTCAGTATAGGGCTACTGCCAGTCACCACCTAGCCCCCATTCACTGGGGCGGACTGCTGTTTAATTGCCACTCTTCACAGGCAAGGGGGGAATTTGGACCTGCTGCCTCTGTCTCCCCCTAGGCTGCCCCTGCTACCCCCATACCTATTTGGCCTTACACTAGGCCCACAGCCTGGGGGGTTTCCAGGCCAGAGCTCCCCAGCTTCTCTGGCCTTCCCCAGCTGCTCCAGACTAGGTAGCCTGCTCAGCTCCAGCAATCAGGTCCCTCCCTCTCAGAATGCTAGAGAGATAGAAAGTGCCCCTGTGCTCCTGGCCCACCGCCCCAGCTGTGCCTTTTTCCCCAAGCAGCCTGGGCTGCTTGCCTCAGCCACAGCCCTTCCCTGGGCTGTTTTAAGCCCTTCCGGGCAGGAGCAGGGTGACCACCGCTGATGTCACTGATGAAACTTCCACTTATAGGTCCATCACTTTAAGAAAATGTGTTCTCAGGAGTTGCAAGGAAACACTCAGTATTTCCAGTGCTTGCGATTTCATTGCGGGTCTTTTAATATTTGGTGTTTTCTTAAAGCCCCAGCTCCTGGAGTCATGCTATTTCATTTTCAAGGTTTCCCTTGTGGCTGGAGAGTAAAACTTGCAAATGTGAATCCAAAAGGCTCAATAAATAGAAGGGAAAAAAAATCCTCACAGTTTATTTTTTCTTAGTAATCTCTTGATCACTAAGAAAAATCCTTTCGAGATGTCTCCATCATAAAAAGGAACAGTTCATCCGAACTAGTTTGGGACTTGGTCCTGCAGTCCTCAGTCAACCCACGCTGACTTCCCTTGAATGTCTGATGCAGAAAAAGGCTGCCTAACTCAGCTCGGCCATCTGAAAATATTGGAAACCTGAGTGCTCCCGAGTTGTTTGGAAGGTAACAGTGGTTTTAAAGATGCTCGGTTAATGTTCCAAGGTGTTAAATCAACTCTTAAGTGCAATAAAGAGCCTAATTCACAATGACTTTTAAGCATCCAGGTCTGTGTTTTCTAACAGCAAAGCAGATTCTTTCGCTCCCCCTCTGTATTATCAAAGGGATTGGTTACACTGGCACTTTATAGCGCTATAAAGCCCCCACGAGCGCTATAACCTCCTCCCTGTCCACACTGGCAAGGCACGTAGAGCGCTATAACCGTGGAGTTATAGCGCTCCTTGTAATCCACCTCTGCATGGGGAATAACGGCTGTAGCGCAGCTGCTGTAGCGCTACAGCAAGAATGTGGACACTCACTGCGCTACAAGTGATCTCTTGAGATGCCTAGAGCCATTTAAGGCAATTGACGTCTCTTCCCTTTGTTTTGAACTCGGCTGGAGGAATGCGGAAGTACCTCTTCAGAGTTTCTCTCTTAACTCGGCAGATAAGCAATGCAAATGTTTAAGGAGGGAACCTGTGTGAAAACAAAGCCTTTCAGAAGAACGGAAAAACCACTGTCTCTCTCCCTCCACATACACACAACGCGTCCCCCCTCACCCCCCTCGTTTAAAAAGCACGTTGCACCCAGCTGAATGCTGGGATACCTGCCCTAATGCGCTGCTCTTAATGCCGCATTAAGTGCCCCAAATGTGCCCATGCTATACTGCTGGCGCATCTGAGTGTGGACATACAATAGCGCTATACATATTACTGTATAAGGGGACCGCTATAACCAATAGCGCTATAATCTTGTGAGTGTAACCATACCCAAAGTGGGCCTTGCTTAGGCTGCGTTTATACTGCAGACTTCTGCTGGCATAGTACATCAGTCCTCGAGCAAAGGGTTCTGATCACTGACTGTGCTGACAGAGGTCCCTTGTGTAGATGCAGCTTTATTAGCAAAGTTGTGCTTTTAGCAGTATAGATCGTTTTGCTTATTGAGGGAAGTTTTATTATATAACTAAGTGCAGCCTTGCCATATAGCAGCATTCACAGTAGGAGCACTTTGCCAGTGTAGTATACCTGTACTCCTATACTGACAGAGCACTCCTAGCGTAGATGTAGCCTTAGAAGTCTCATTGGAAGTGTTTGCTGCCAGCGAGAGGTTGGAATAATGACAGATATTTCTAAACACTATTGAGAAAAGTACCTTATTCTACAAGCAGTTTCACTGATGATTTCTGAAGGACTTTGCAGACCAAGGCACTCCTCAGCTTGAGTGAAAGTGGCACAGTTGGGTCCTTGCCACTTATCTAGCTACAAAGTCTCAGGTCACTGGAGTTTTCCTTGAATGATTTGGGATCTTTGCAAACTCTTAATTTTTATTGTATATAAGCTTTCCCCTTATTCGGAGATGAAGGGGTAACTGAGCACAAGCCCCTTTTGCCACGCTTTTCAGTAAATCCCATATTTTGCACATGCAAGTGCGTGCTCCATTTTCAGCTGTCAGATTGCTCCAGTGAAAATATTCCAGTGTATTTGCCCATGTGCTTGCACCTAACTACATGCGCTTGTGCCTGTCCTCTCTCCGCGACTGTACTCACATGATTAGCCCAAGCCAGTGCCCAGGCCACAACATCCATTATGCTGTTTGTAGTGCACTAACTCCAGCTGAGCTAATACACATTTGTCTGTCCGGGTTGGGAGGTTCCCTCCCTGCTGCAGTGGAAACAGACTCTTCTAAACCTCAACCAGTTCTGCTTCTATTGCATTTCTGGTAACTTCTACTGCAGTTAGAGAAATCATGATCACCCACAGAAGATTAGACATTAGACCAGGGATCGGCAACCTTTCAGATGTGGTGTGCCGAGTCTTCATTTATTCATTCTTATATAAGGTTTAGTGTGCCAGTAATACATGTTAACGTTTTTAGAAGGTCTCTTTCTGCAAGTCTATAATATAGAACTAAACTATTGTTGTATGTGAAGTAAATAAGGTTTTTAAAATGTTTAAGAAGCTTCATTTAAAATTAAATTAAGATGCAGAGCCCCCCAAGACAGGTGGCCAGGACCCCGGGGCAGTGTGAGTGCCACTGAAAATCAGCTCCCGTGCTGCCTTTTGCATGTGTGCCATAGGTTGCCTACCCCTGCACTAGACACTGCTGCACCTTGGAGTTAAAGGGAGGGATGGGCAGATAAATAATTATTCAGACTTCCTATACTTCTATATAACCTTTTCTTTTAAAAAAATCTTTTCATCTTCATTTATCTCAGCCTCTTTGGGTTCTGACCATACGAGAAAGACGTGGAAATCAGGCATGAAATTTCACCCGATTTGTTAGTCCAGTTTAGCACTCTAGATGTTTAATAGGAATCCAAACTTTTGGATGCTTGTTTGCATGGAATCTTGGAGCATTTGTTATGGAGTTCTGTTCCGTGTAAATTCTTCCATGTGAGTGGAAAAAACTAGTCAGGAAAAAATGTGAATTTTTGGCTGTGATGGTTTTAATTTGAGATTATTGTAACATTTTCAAACACCAAATGATGCAATACAAATTAATGTTCAAAGCAGAAATTAATTAGGGTCTGCTAAAAATTAGCTCACTGTGACTCAGTTGTCTGTTTTGGGTCTGATTCTCCTTTTCCTCAGCGGTGTAAATCAGGATTGACTCCAGTTAAGTCAATGGAGTTACACTAATGTAAACAGAGAAGGGAAATCAGGCTGCATGTTCTCAAACTTGACTATGTTTGACAGCAAAGGTCTAGATGGGTAGATAAATCATTGTAAATAGATGGATTCTCAGGTTTTTAGAAGTGCACAGCACTGCGCTAACTTCTTTCTCTTTGAAGACAATGGGAACAGATTTAGGCCAACTGAGTGCTTTTGAAAATCCCACCCTAATAGTGAACGATGGGCTTATGGTCCGGGTGCTGGACGAGGACCCTGGAGATCTAGGTCCAATTCCGGGCTCTGCCACAACCTTCCCATGTGACCTTAAGTAATCAGTCTGCATCCCATGCTTGTGGCAGAGGCCAACACTTCCCCGGGCTGTTATATAGGTTCAGGGGTGTAGGTGAGGTTCCCAGAAGCTGTGATAATGGGGCCAACATAAACCCACTAATGTTCCTGGTAGTGTTTACAGGCCAGATTTTTGCCAGCTGCTCCTTCTCCATTGTGCATCATTATCTCACTCTCTCTTGTTCCTCCATTTGCCAGGTCTTCCTCACCTAAGATGACACAACAGATGCGGGACATTCAGCTGGCCCAGGCCAGGAAGCCGTCAGGACCCTCCTCCCCGAACGCCGCCAAGAGGCTTTACCGCAACCTCTCGGGGAAGTTCCGCGTTAACTACACTTCATTCGACGAGGGCAGCTTGCCAGGGAGGAGTGAGAAGGAGAAGCTACGCAAGGCCTATCTAGTGAGTGCTTTGGGCTTGCGGGTGTTCAGACCAAAATGCAGCCCTCTGGTAATGCTGGGTGTACCCCGGTGTGACTCCATTGGTGGCGGAGTCGAGCGGGGGTGGGTGGGTGGGCAGATCCCTGGCTGTACTCCATCTTTCGTGCACACATCCTAGCAAAAGAGCTGGCTGGATGTCTGGGGGGCTGTGACCCACAGTAAATTCTGTCCCTCTTGGAGCAGGCAAATGCAGTCAGTACTAATCATTACAGGCCTAGGTCTCTGTGTGCTGTGTTGGGCATGGAACAGCTGTGGATAACAAGCCTCTTTGCCTAAGGGTGTTGTGACATTAAAGATCAGCCCTTCTGATGGAGATTGGCAATAGA
Source organism: Dermatemys mawii (assembly GCA_007922305.1). Taxonomy (NCBI): domain Eukaryota; kingdom Metazoa; phylum Chordata; order Testudines; family Dermatemydidae; genus Dermatemys; species Dermatemys mawii. The sequence goes on from ML677381.1 coordinate 31,050,847, forward strand.
CCCCATCCCGTTCCTACTGTCCTTTCAGAGTCTGTTTTGTGGATGTGTGTGAGGTTTGGCTCTCCATCCACCTGGCACTAAATACACTGAGATGACTTGGAGCCTGGCCACATATCAGCGAGGAAAGCAGGATGAGGCTGCAATGCCCAGCACTCCGGGCTCAGTAGGCCCATTTCTTGTGTCATAGAATCATAGAATATCAGGGTTGGAAGGGACCTCAGGAGGTCATCTAGTCCAACCCCCTGATCAAAGCAGGACCAACCCCAGCTAAGTCATCTCAGCCAGGGCTTTGTCAAGCCGACCTTAAAAACATCTAAGGAAGAAGATTCCACCACCTCTCTAGCTAACACATTCCAGTGCTTCATCACCCACCTAGTGAAAAAGTTTTTCCTAATATCCAACCTAAACGTCCCGCACTGCAACTTAAGACCATTACTCCTTGTGTCATTGCAGTTTCAGAGCAATGTGGCTCTCTTTGAGGCTGTTGAGCTGCAGGATCTGGACAGGGTGCAGGAGCTGCTAAAACAGTACAGCCTAGAGGAGCTGGACCTTAACACCCCAAACAGTGAGGGGCTGCTGCCGCTGGATATCGCTATCATGACCAACAATGCCCCCATTGCCAGGATGCTGCTGCAGGCCGGAGCAAAGGAGAGTCCACACTGTAAGGCACCATTATAGGGTATTTTTCTCACCCCCTCCTGCTCTGCTGTGTCTCATGCACTCTGTCTTAGATGCTAATGGAGATCCGCTTACCGTAGCATCTAGGCACCCTAGTGCCTGGGCCAGTGTCTTCCTCCACTGCCCCAAAGGAAGAAGACAGTGAGGACCTGGGGAAGGCTGATGGGAGGAGGCTTGTAGTGCAAGGAGTGGTGCAAAGGGAAATGTGTTGATGCATTAGGATGACACAAGTCCCCAAACCCAGTGGCATGATCTAAAACTGGGAGGAAGCTAGACAGCAGGAGAGCTCGGGAGAGATTTCTGTAAGGCCCTTCTGTGGAATGGACAGACACGGACTGTAGGACAGGCTGAGCTGGGAGCAGAGTAGGAATTAAAAACGGGCAGCTGTTGCATTGGGGGAGGCCATAGGAGGAGGCCTGTGTTCCCCTTCTGTCATAGGTGATTGCCCTCCTGAGACGGGCAGCATGTGTTTCCTGAGGAAGGGGCAAATGTATGTCTCTTTGCAGTGCCCCTCTCAGAGCTTGCCCCTTGCTACCCTTTGCTGGCCTCAAGGCACTTTCAGCTGCTTGGTGAGGTGGAAGGGGACTGCTCTGGACAGCAGAGGGTGGGAAGATGGAGCTAGGAGATCGCCCCAGCCTCTCCTGGACCTCTTGTGATCTCGCAGTCTCTGCTGGATGAAGGAGCTGGTGGGTAAAGACCTCCTGTGTTGTTTGCTCAGCACAGCGGTATGGGGATTGAGTGTCCCGTAAAGAGCCATGGAGGAATGAGGTTCCCCTGTTTAAATGAAGTCACTTAGTTTAATCTGTACAGAAGGTGCCCTGTTAAGCATTTATCACTCTGCCTTCAGGGATAGAGGAATTTTCTGTCCCCCAGCAACAAGGCTTTGCTGTATTGGGGCCTTTGCTGGGAGTGGGCTCATGCAGACAGCATGTAGTGGGGATAGCTGGCAGAAGAGCAGAGAGACCAGGAGTTCAGACAGACTGGTGGACTCCTTTGCCTTCAGTGGAATCAGGAAAGCTCTCAGGAAGGGTGAACATGGCTTAGAGCACCTGTCCATATCAGAAGGTATCATTCCATGTGGATAGCCAAGTCACTCTCACAGGCGGGAGGGTTGAAGGCAGGTTGTTCTGTGGCTTGTTAACTCATCTGCTTGGCTTGATGGAGGTCTCATTTCATACAATGGCCTCTGTTCTCAGCAGGGGGAAATACCAGCTAGCAGCAGGGAAGGGGGCTGGCTTCATGTTTTAAGGGGGTAATAGAAGAATGGTCACAGTTGTTTTCTGCAGACAAACAGCACGACTCCCACTTTTCTTGGATTTTCTTGGTGGGCAAATCTCAGAAGGGTCAGAGACCATAATCAGTTGTGACTGGCACCCAGTCATTCAGATGCTGATCCAAGTTCTCCAAGCCAGCTGAGTTTGTGTAATAGGGCCAGGGGAGCTGGTGGGAAGAGGCTGTCTCAAAGTTGCTCACCCTGCTACTCGCCCTGAAAAGTGGCCAAGTGCCTGGGAAGACACAGAAACCCTTTACTGTCCAGAAAGCTTTAGTTTGGAGCCATGGTCCAGCTCCTGCAACCTGAAGGAAGGACATGAGCATTAGTCTGGGACACTGCACGGAGGGGTGGGGACGGGGAGGCAGCCTGGCCAGTAGATCTGTGACCACATGGCTCTCCTGGCTGAAGGGACAGCACAGGGATCAGCTCTGTGCCATTCCATCCCTCCTAAAGCCCTGTTCAAAGCCCACTCATTCCAGCTGTGTGCATGGGAGTGAGGATTTGACCATGGGGACATTGCTCCTCACCACTGCTGATGCTGCTGCCTGGAGGATGTGAATCAGGCTGAGTAGCTGACTGACATATCACAGTATAGCTAAGGGAGGAGCACAGAGCATAGTATAGAGTCAAAGATGTGTTGGGGGCTTGTGTGCAGTGGGTTGGACCTAACTGCCCTGTCTTCATTCCCTCTCACTTCCTTCCCCCTGGCAGTCATGAGCCTGGAGAGCCGTGCCTTGCATCTGGCGACGCTGGTGCGGGAGGCAGAGCAGCGAGTCAATGAGTTCACAGCACAGGTGGCGAATGAGACGCCCAGCACTGACTGCTCGGAGAAGGAGAAGCACTTGAAGTCCTGGGAGTGGCGCTACCGGCTTTACAAGCGCATGAAAGCTGGGTTCGAGCATGCCCGTGAGTGCCCCATGGACCTGCCCGTGGCACAGGGTGGGGGTGGCATGCACCAGCACAGGGAGCAGGAGGGAAGCTGTGCAAGGCTGGGGAGTAGGCCTCTGGGGAGAGGGCTGCATGGAGCTGGGGGCATTGCCATGGGAGCTGCAGATTGATACTCTCCGGGATAGTCACAGCGGAATGCACGCCGCCCTGAGCCTCCCCATGACTGGACATTGCTGTACCTATCCCTGTCCTTTCTGTTTCTAGGTGCGCCGGACCCACCAGCTAACGTGCACCTGTCTGTGGCCAGCAGCAGTTCTGTGCAGGTGACCTTCAGGGAGCCCCTAAGTGTCAACTCAGCCGTTGTCACCAAATACAAAGGTGAGGCCATAGGAGAACCGCACACCCGTGGCCCCTACAGGATTCCAGAACAGGGCAGGCCCAATGCTCCTGTGCTCAGGGGTACAAAGCAGCATGGTTTAATAGTTAGGACACCAGGTTAGGAGTCAGGAGAGCTGGGTTTTATTTCCAGCTCTGCCAGTGACTCTCAGTGACCTGAGGTGAGTCATTTCCCCCTGCCTGACTGTACATGATAGTGGTATTAAAGGACTTGGGAACTATAGATGGAAAGAGCCCCTGTGATGTCAGAGCCTGTGATATTTCACTGCGGACCAGTGATCTCTGCTATGGCTTGAGGCAAGGGTTTTTTTGTCTCCCACCCCTCTTCTTCGACACAACTATTGATGAGGAGTAAAAATCCACAGGGGAACCTGGTTACTGCTGAATGATACCGGACACTGCAAAGACCAGTAGGCATTAATGTCCACAGGAATAACATTTGTAATGACATTATGAAGTCTGTGTTAGGGAATCTGAAATTCCAACTCAGGATGGGCCCCGAGCAAAACCCTGGTCCAAACACCCTGGAAACGTCAGGAAGTTTGTTTGTATATTTGAACTTTGCAGCTGGCCCGAACCTACTCCGGGCTGAACCAGGATTCGTACACACCCAGACAGAGGAGAAGTTTGGGTCTGGAGCTGAACTTTGCAACCCTGTCTCTTCCTCGGGTTGATCTCTGGATTCCACAGGAACAAGGCCCATTTGGTGCTAGCACCTGCTCCTGCATAGGGATTTCCGATCCCTCCTTTTCAATCTGGTGTGTCCTCTAATATCTTTGGCTTTCCACAAGAGTTTTCTTTTACCAGGCACCACCAACTCCTGATGTTTAATCTACTTTATCTGCTCCCACTCTATGCCTTTCTCTTGCCTTTGTCTGGTTCCTGTGTCTGTCTTTTTATCTCCGGGCTCATCTGGCTGTCTGTCCATTTAGCCTGTCTGTCTGTCTCCATCTCTCTCCCCATATGCTCCATGCTCAGTCTCTGCTATGTCCAGTTTAGCAAGCGGGAGCACCTGTATTGTGCTGAATGCCTGGGGGCTTTCCAGGCAGTTGGTTTCTGCTCCATATCATACCTTCTCCCATTCACCCCGCTGTGCCTTTTCTCGAACATCTCTGCAGCATATGCAGCTGGCCTGGCTGCATCTAGTTCTTTGATTTCATAGTCAATCCCCCTACAGCAGCTGTACCATCCATGGCAGCCTGACACTGTAAGCTAGCCGAGTCCGCCTGCCAAGCGCTACATCCCTCTTCTTGTCCGTGAACGCCTCCCAGTTACTGACAAGGCCGTGGGGCTCTCTTTGTTTGCAGTTGAGTGGAGCTGTTCCCCAACCTTCTCCCCTCCCCTAGGGGAGGTGGTGATTGACAAACTGAGGAACCTACACTTCACCATCCGGGGGCTCATGTCGGTAAGTGAGCAAAGCGCCACATCCCTTCACTCTGAGCCGTGGCAACGAGGCTGCGGTGTAAGGGGTGAAGAGGGGTGACAGGCCCCCAGGAAGAGCTGCCCTGCCCCAATAGGGATAGTGCTAGAGTCATCTGAGGGCAGCTGAGCATGGCCGCAGCCTGTTCTTTAGCCAGCATCGCCATCTCCAGGATTACTCCCCACAGGAACCTGGCTCCATTCAGAGTGACGGTCACCTTTGTGTGAGGTGAATTTCAGCCTGAGAGAGACCCTGCACAAAACCCCATATGTGCCCTCTACGGGAGTACCCATACTGTGCCCTGTGGGCACGGCACCACGTTGGGAGTCACAGAGCCCCTGGCAGTGCCAAGCAGCCATGTGGCGAGTGCGTTCCCCCAGGGTTCTGTATTACAGGTGCCGTATTTAGTCAGTTTGGGGCCAAGTTTTCCAAAGACAGGCAAGGTACGTCTTCTACCCGCAGTTTTGAATTATGAGTTCACATGTGGGCACTTGCCTCTCTGGCTCCGCTAAAACATAGCTGCCAGTTGTACCCGTAAATAAGGTACTGAGTCTTTGCTCTTCTGCACAAATGCCCATGGTGCTTTTCTCCAAGAGACAAGACGAAGGAGAAGGAGCCTTAAATAGCCAAGAGACAGAACAGCACATCCCCGTACGCCACCATACATATTTGAACACACATGCATACAGGGATCTTCCCTACCTGACACTACTAGCTGCAGGGCACAGGGTTAATGGAAGAGGTGAGTGCAGGACTCCTTGTTAGTGCTGGGGAATGGTTCTGGACTGAGAGCCCAGCGCTAGGTTCAGTGCAGGATCTATACCAGTGTAAGGCACAGGCCCCTGAGGGTGGAAAGGTCACTGGGGGAAGAGGTCATAGCAGCGCAAAACTGCCGCCACTTCCATTGCAGTTAGAGAGCTGTTGGGAGTGGAGAGAGTAAGCAGCACTCTCCAGAAAGGGGGCAGCCAGAAGTCATGCTGGTTCCGATTTTCCTCTGGGCGGCCATGCAGCCACATTTGCTGCTGATCCTGAGGAGAGCACTCTAGATCAATTTGTCCCTCAGCCCTAGTGCCATGCAGGACTCCTGCTCTTTGACATGCTGCCAGCAGTTTGGGGAAGCGCCCCATCTCTCCCCAAACCACCCCCTGGGAGGGGATGGCTTATCCCTGTTCACAGGCAAGATGAGATCCACCAGTTTACCCTTGTGGGTGGCATCTTCCATAGAGCCCCTAGACCCCATGAAATGATAAATACTCAGGGAAATGGAGAGGCTTATGTCTTCCATGGCACGGCCTTGACTACTTTGTACGCTACGTCATTCATTTGGCCCCTCACCTCCCAGCTTGCGCACTCTCCTCTGTGTAACAAGAGCAGGGGATGGGTAAAGCCATGGAGACGCTCCAGGGGAAGGAAGGCTGCAGGGAGCCCTCCTCCCTTACAAGTGCTGGGAGAAGTGGGATGCTATGAGTCTGTGAGACTTTCCAGTCATATTTACTCTGCTTACTTCCCCATTCTCTGCAGGGCACAGCCTACTACGTCCAAGTGTCGGCCTACAACATGAAGGGCTGGGGACCCCCACAAGCCTCAGTGCCACCTTTTGCTATCCCCTCCAGTAAGTATGAGCATGGGGGACTGTGCCTATGGGGGCTGCTGTCTGCCTCGTGTGAACTGGCTTGGACTTTTGAGGGTGGTTGCGGATGTTACAGGCTTGACTCCCATCTATAGCGAGAGCTCACTTTGCAGCGCTCCGGCAGGCAAAAGGGGCCTGAAAGTGGGAGCAAATGACTTCTATTCACTTTAAGGTCCCTTTACACTCTCCAGGCAATGTAAAGCAGCTTTATGGTGAATGAAACGTGGAATCTAGATATCTCTCTACGTCTAGATCTCGAGATGTATGTGTAATGATGTATATGGAAATCATGTAGAGATCTAGATCCAGTTTTAGATTGGTGTGTATAATAATATAGAGAGATTTGGATGTAGATGTGTAATGTGTTTATGTGTTGATCTATATATAAATCTAGATGTAGCTCTGTATATAGAACATATGTATAAATAATAAATGGATCTACATTCTGCTATGTGTGTATAATAAGGGGTGCCTACATGTACAGTAATGAGTATAAATAGTATAGATAGTGCATCTGATTACCGTTTACACTGAAATGGCTGTACACTGTTCTGGCAATGAGTATAAATTACATTTAGACTCACTTCAAAGCCTCTTTACAGTGCAGGAGCCGTGTAACGCTGCCTTAGCATAATGAGAATCAGACTGTGCATGTGTTTGCTTTAGATGTGTGCATATTGATATAGCAGGTATGTATAAATGCAGTTGAAGTTAAGCAGACTACTTGTTTATTTTTATCTTCTTTAATATTATTCCCCTGTATACAAATCCCTCGCGTTCCCAGTGTAATATAGCCAGGCACCTCCCTGGGTGTTTTTAAAGCTCCTAAAAATAGTGCCAAGTCCCAGCCAAAGTTAACAGAGCTGAACTTTCCATGGAAAACAGCAGTGTGCCAGACGGAGGTTTAAACCAATTTAACATACAGCTAATGTAAAAGACTGGTCAGCCCTGGTTCCCCCTCGCTCTGTTGCTCTGCCACCTCATAACCAGCTGGAGCTGGCCAGAGGGATTATTTATTTATTTGTCTAGGTGCGTTGTGCTCTCAGCATTGACTGGTCTGAGGAAGCTTCAGCTCCAGGGAAATCCCAGAGGAAGACACTGGAGAGATTTTTAAACAAACAGTCAAGAGCAGCAGCAGACATGACCTTGTTCTTTACCTTGATTTGTCATCTCCTCCTGCTGGCCACAGCTGTTAAAGTCTGACCACTTGCAGTTACTGCTGGGTGGGTGGGCGGCACAGGGGTGCTAACCATGACCAGTGTCTCTCCAAAACCTGAACTGACCCAGAGAGAAAGAGAGAGAGACAGGGCGAGATGGGGAGCGAAAGACAGATCTGTGCTGTCTCTGAAGAATGACCCAAGATCGGTCTCCAAAGCCTACTTCCTGCCATGGGACAGTGCAGGTTTTGCATGGCCGTCACAAAATGGGCTCCCAGTTCCAACGTCTGCCTGTCCCATCTATTCATAAGAGAAAGGAACATCTGTGGTATTGTTCCACTGAATCTTGGCTCCCCTCTTCTGTACTCTGTAGCTGTACAAAATATTGGTCCTGATCCTCTGCCGGTGTCAATGTGCACGGCTCCAGTGAAGACAACAGAGTTGCATCCATTTGCATCCTCTAGGGATCTGGCCCAATATCCTATGGAAGGCATGTCGTTTCTCCAGTCCAGTGAGCCATGCTAGTGACTTCTGGTTTTCTCTAGGCAGCAATGCCTCCCAGCTAGCATCACTAACTGAGCTCCAAGGGTTGCTCACTTCATCCCATCCATCTTGGGAAAGCCTAGCTGTGAGTGGCCTGTGGGCAAGAGAAAAGGAGACAAAGAAGGCTTTCTCACAGGCTCCATAGATTCCTACCCCATGACTTGACTATGGTAGTTTGCTCCTGCCTATGGAGTGGGCAGATGAGGCAGCCATGAGGTCAAGAGCTATGTAGCATGCTGTGACTTCATGGAGACCTGACGCTGGAGGGTGGGGTAGAAAATAGAAGGAAACAGCTGTTCCTGTACGATAGCTGTGAGGCTGAAAGGGAGTAGCTGAGGATCCATCAGCCTGAGGCAGCTTCAGCACTGGTCAAACCTACACTGGGGTAATAGTCACCCTCCTTCCCCACAGACTGGCGGGAATATGATGGAAGAGCACCAAGGCGCAGGGGACAAGCTGAAGCCTTAGATCACCTTCTCAGCCAGGTGAAGACTGTGCACCAGCATTGTGTCTGCCATGGTGAGTCTGGGTCTGCAGGCCACTGCAAAGCTCATGGTTTCTACAGCACAGGGTAGCATTTGAGCTACCCTCTACTAGTTAGGAGGAGTTTCTGCAAGGGAGGAAATCAGACTAGATAGGCGCAAGAGGGGTAGTTCTGGTAGCTGCGTTTTAACACTAGAATCAATACAGCTTGTCCTTCCCTACAACATGTTCCTTTGCACATGCCAGTGCTGTTCTTGGTGGGGTGGTGCCACTTCAGAAGGTGTTAGATGGCTTTGGGGTGGGCCTGTCCCACTCCACTTACATTGCTGCTTAGCAAAGGGAGCTTCTGGGAATCCTGGTACACCACTGGTATCAGCAGGGTCAGAGGAAAGTGGGAGACAAAGCCATTGCCAGGGTCCTGTCTGAAAAGATATGAAGGAGGCAGCCAGTGAATGCATGAACAAGGAGATTGTAACCAGCTTCTCTTTAATGGTGAGGAACATCCAGAGGTTCTGGGGTGACTGAGATC
>ML677381.1:31059853-31210408 GCA_007922305.1 Dermatemys mawii
CTCTTTAATGGTGAGGAACATCCAGAGGTTCTGGGGTGACTGAGATCTGTACCCCAGTCCTTGTGTGTCACAGAGGCTCCTCAGAGAGTGTCTCCTCAGGGTGTCCCTAAACCTCTGCCTGCCAGAAGCTGAGACAGCGAATGGATCACTCAATAAATTGCCCAGTTCAGTTCACTTCAGCTGAAGCATTTGGCACTGGCCACTGTCAGACGACACAGTGCTGGGCTAGCTGGACCGTTGGTCTGACCTAATATGGCTGATCTGATGTTCTAATGTCTGGGAGCGTGTCTCCCATCGTAGACTCATACTCCCCCCGCCCCCATCATGGCATAAAGCGGCCTGAACTCAGCTTCCTGCATGTGATAAAAACAACAGCAAAACTGAATGAAAACCTGAGCTTCAATAGGAAAAGCTGTTTCTCTTCTTGGAGGAGATGGGTTCGTCCTCAGGGATGAGCCAGTCAGCCAGGGGAGCTGGCTGCTGGCTTGCACTCAGCACCGGGGACAGTGGAGCTCTGAGAGGCTGCAAAAAACACAGTCATTTAGGAAGTCTCTCCCCTTGTTTTTACACGCAACTTCCCTGCTTTCCTGCATCTCGTTATCCCTGCTCCTAGGCTCCCCTGTGCACCCTGGGAGAAAGGCATCTTTGGAAACTAACCTACCTCCCAGCGATAACGGGCTTTCTCCCCAAATCTGTCTCCTCTCTCACCACAGGGGCCTGTATCTCACCTCCATCTTCTACAAAGATGACAACATCCTGGTGACGCCCGAGGATCAGATCCCTGTGGTGGAGATAGATGACACCTATTCCTGCCTACTCATGCAGGACTTCCTCTGGTTCACCAAGGTAACACAGGTGGCTGCTCTGTCCTATCTGCTATGGCCTCAGCACCTGTGATAGCAGGCCACCTTCCCTATGCCGCCCCTGTACAGGCACTGGTGAAATTAGGGCTCAGGGCAGTGCACCATCCAGTTAAGTGCTTTGTGGCGGGATTCTTTTAACAGGATCAAGGAAAGACTCAGATTTTTCCCGCCAGTGTCTGAAGCCAGCCTTGTTCCATTTCTATTGCTGAGTAGATGTAGTAGCCCCACAGTGATTTACCACGGCAGTTCTTTCGCCCTCAGCTAACGGGATCCGAGTTTGTCCTGAGGGCTGAGGTTTAGCTGGGCTGAGAACAGTTGTACCATGTCAGTGGCAGCCTAGGTGGATGAAATTAGTGAGTGCTACTTTTGTGACTTACACCAAGGATTCAGACCACCGCACATTTGGCAGCTCCTGGGCTTCCCGATGTTGCCTTTGGGCATTTCTTTGTGATGCTACCCTCATGTGCTCTACACAGCATGGCTATAGAATACCAAGGAGAGGTCGTTGCCATGAGACACTGGCAGAGCCAACATGAATCAAGCTCTACACTAGTGCCAACCTCCAATTGGCAGCCACTGGCACCAGTTGGGGTGATGGAGCTCAATGGCACGTGCAATTTCCAGGACTGTAGCTCATCCCACTTTCTGTACTAATGGAGAAACCTCTTGGAAGATGCTTCCACACATCCCAAGCACTAACGACATGTCTGAAGCCTTTAATGGAGAAGAAGCACAACATATCCGCTGCAGTGGCTTGCATAGACCCCTCTCCTGTGTGTGCCCACTGTGTGCCACCCATCTGTGCTGCTGTGGATTTCTACCACCTTTCTCTGAAGGGATATTCTTCCTCTTTGTCAGCAGCCTTGTGTCTGTCTGTGTCACTGCTGCCTTTTGCTGCAGCAGCAGCATTGAAGGACCAGCGATGTCACGTCGACAGTCTCATGCAGAACCAGGCATACAGGATATCACTGTAGTGCAGCGTGTTCCGGAGGCAGCACTGAAGTGGTAGAAAGGGATGCTGCCAAGTAGTTCAAGCCCATATCTTAACATGGTTCTAATCTGCTGAGGAGCATCCTCTAGGATGTCCCAGATGTAGGTCTTGACTGCAGAGATGTTCAAATGCACGGACGACATTTATGTCAGACCTACACAAATCCAGTGTTTTATTTTTGCTCTTGTGTTGTGTAGCTGTCCTCATCTCTGAGCTGTGCCAACATTACTGGGGGTTGAACGGTCTCCTGGGTAACGGGTGTGGTGTAAAATCCTACTTGGGGGCATGTTGTTGACGGTTCTGCTCCGTATACTGCAGGTTGCCTGCATGTGGGATGAGATCTTGTGGCTGCGTCAGTGTCTCACTGTCTCCCAGTCATCCTGTTCCTGCGTCCTGCAGACACGCTTCAAGATGCTGCTGGCCATCTCACAAATGCAGGTGAGAGGAGGTGCATGAGAAAGAAGCGGTGGGCCTAAGAGCCCACTGTGTTGGACATCTCTTATCGAGACCGGCTCACGGTACCCATCCAGAAATGTCAGCAGGGGGACATTCCGACCGGGAATCCTATCGCAATATTACATGGATGTGATGCCACGAGACACATCCGGTTACCCCCTACACTACTTAGCAGAACACAAGGACCTAGTGTGCATAGACTACCTTTTGGGAGATCCAAGCTGGATGATAACTAGGGCCCTGTCAAATTCACAGCCATGAAAAACACATCACGGACTGTGAAATCTGGTCTCTCCCGGTGAAATTTAGTCTTTTGTGTGCTTTTATCCTATACTATACATACTTCACAGGGGAGACCAGCATTTCACAAATTGGGGGTCCTGACCCAAAAGGGATTGCAGGGGGTGTCACAAGGTTATTTTAGGGGGGGTCGTATTGCCACTCTTACTTCTGGGCTGCCCTCAGATCTGGGCAGCTGGAGAGCAGCAGCTGCTGACTGTGGGCCCAGCTCTGCAGGCAGAGCTGCCACCAGCAGCAACACAGAAGTAAGAATGGCATGGTATGGTATTGCCACCCTTACTTCTTCACTGTTGCCTGCAGAGCTGGGTGGCTGGAGAGTGGTAGTTGCTGACTGCGGGCCCAGCTCTGAAGGCAGTGCTGCCGCCAGCAGCAGTGCAGAAGTGAGGGTGTCAGTACCGCAACCCACCCTACAATAACCTTGCGACCTCCACCCTCTCACAACTCCTTTTTGGGTCAGGACCTCTAAAATTAGAGCACCATGAAATTTCAGATTTAAATAGCTGAAATCATGAAATTTATGATTTTTAAAAGTCTGTGACCATGAAATTGACTGAAATGGACTGTGAATTTGGCAGGGCCCTAATGATAACCCCTGGTTTTAGTCTATCAGTCTTACCAGTGCCCTTGATCACTATCACTTTCTTTATCCTCTTTGAGTCTGCCAAGCTAAATGCTGCAACTGAGGGATATAGGGTGGTGTATGATGAGGGTCCCTCATGCATGCCCCTGGCTAAGACTGAATAGACAAAGGATGCCCATGCCCTTCATAACCCAGCACTCCAACCCCCTCTCCTGGCACAAAAACAGCCTCCTCTCAGGATATGGAGTAGAGCCAGCTTCCTGCAGAGCCAAGTCAGTCAGTGCTTCCCCATAATGAGTTTGCTATCTATGTCTCTGTCTGTGAAGGGGCTGCTAGGAATCCAGGACCTGGGACAGGTCTTCTTCGAGCCAATCAAAGACAAGCAGGGCAACATCTTGATAGTGACACTGAAGGAGGTGAAAACCAACCAGACCTTTGAGAGCGTCCGCTGGGTCCCCCTCTCCAAGCTGCAGACAAGCCGCAAGTCCGTCTCCTCTCCAGAAGAGCCCACCTCTCTGGATATGCTGCTGATAACAATGCAGGTGGCCATTCTCATGCCAAAGGAAGACTTGGAGGGGGGAGAGAAATCATGGGAAGTTTTAGGAGAATAAGGCTCAGGAGCCGATCCGGGTTCTGCCTCTCCTGAGCAGTCTGTGGCGAGTCCCCTCAATGGGATATTTAGTTCTCCATGTACTTGTTTACTGTTTTTTATACCAGTTGCTCCTTTTACTTCCCTGGGCTGTTTCCTTACCCAGCCTGTTAGCAAACCTCTGCAAAGAATTTCCCCTTCCCTGATGGCCTGGCCTTACCTTTGTCTTTACACCCTCTGATTCTTGTACTGCAGCCTCTCTCCTTTCTCTTCCCTCAGACATGTGTCTGTCTCAACAAGATCTCCTCAAGTACCTGTACAAGGGGCTCTTGAGGCAGCTGACACAAAGCCATTGTTAATGCCAGCTGGGATTAGCAGCGGGGAAACCACAAAAAGTTTGGTTGTGAAGCTCTCGAATCTCAGGGGATTACAACATGGGGCTGGCAATCTGACAACAGGCTCTTTTGTGTGGTTGCCAGTCCTTCCAGCTCTCTGCTGTTGGGGTGCTGGTCCTGGCTGAAGGCTGGAGGTGCAGATGAAATGACTGAACAGAGCTCATTCAAACTGCACACGTGGTTCAGTATGGTCTGAGCCTGGTTTGGTTCTTATTTTATCCAGGTCTGTTCACCCTTCTGCCTAGGACTCCAAAATGGCGAGTTTCCTCAGAGCCACCCCTGGTAGCCCCAGTCCTGCCGTTGTCCGTCTGCCAATTGCATGTAGAGATAGAGAGGAAGAGTGTGAGGGAAAGTCCTGCCATGTGAGATGCTTTATGTTGACTTCTTCCTCTTCAGGACAAGCTGGTTTACCACCAGAGAAGCAGCCAAGCCCTCGCCCCAGGCCTCTACCTGGGCTATCTGAAGCTCTGCAGTGCAGTAGACCAGATCCGAGTGCTGGTGCCTGAACAGTTACCCAACATCCTTTGCCATGTGAAAATACGGACCAATCCCAACATCTCCAGGTGGGCAGGCAGAGCAGCTGAAGTCCTGAGTGAGGTTAGCTTGGCCAGCCAAGATCGTTTCTCGAATCCAGACCCCAAAATCCCACTTTTGCTGCCTGCCTCTCCCACACTATCATCCTGGTGCTTTACATTCTGCTCCAAACCCAGTCCATTGCTGCCTGGGAGACGCAGGGCACCAGCTGCTCTGAGCTATAATTGAACCATGACCAAGTGCCATCCCCAGTAGCCAAGATTTAAACCAGGGCACTGTGCTCTTCCCTCTTGCTCTTTCACCAGCTAGGAGACTGTTATGAGGAGCTGTTGGCTACCATTCAGATGCCCAAAGGAAGGTGAAGCTCAGGCTGCATTTCAGGGGTGATGTCATGGCTCACAATACATACCTGCTACTGCATGCTCACTGAAATGTGGCTGTGGACAGTCCTGAACGATGGCGAGTCTCTGGTTTCTCTCTGTGATTGTCTCTCCTTCTCCAGGGAGGAGTGGGAGTGGCTACAGAACCTGGCCAATTTGGAGGAGCCAAGTCCCACCGAGACAGAATTTGAGACTTCCCAGAACCCCTTGTATCAGGAGCTCCAAGGGGCCATTAAGGAGCTGGTGAACCTGGTCAACATCCCCCTGCAAGAGGTAGAAATGGGAGCTGAGGGGTATGGGAGGAATGGCGGGAGCTGTGGTCCACACAGCCAGCTGGCTTGTGCCCTGGCAAACCAGCCACCTCAGCCTCTAGAGGCGGGACTGGCCCCTTTGTGGTTAAAGGGTTCATTGTATTCCCGTGCCCCACAAACTAAATTTGAGTTTGTGGAGCTACAAACGTGTCTCTGTCCCTGCCCCAGAGACAGAGCTGGGAGCCGCTCTCCAAATTCAGCATCTCCTCAGTAACTGCCCTTGGGCCCAAAACAAAACAGTTGTGTTTTGATTGGCAGTAGCACCTGGCTCTGCCTGAGGTGACTTGTTTCAGCTCACCACAGTGACGGGACCCCTCTTCCAGCTAACCTCTGGTAGGAGCTGGACTCACTAGGGCACACTGAGAATTGATCCCTTTTCCCCCATTCAGTTTCCAGCCCAGGGTCCTGGTTCAGCAGGGTCCATAGGCAGGTGAGCATTCCTAATGCAGAAATACCTTGCTGGGTTGGGGCTGAGGTCACTGCAGGGGTGGGTGGAGGGTCTCTCTCTTGGATTTTGCTCTAAGGAAGTCAACTTGTATCAGCAGCATAGAGATGAGGAGCTATCCCAGAACAAAGAGGATTTGGGATGGTAATACAGCATAATAAAGCAATGGAGCCTGGCACCTGGGGAGTAAATGACAGAAGTTAATTGTCTCCCCAGCAGTGGGGAGGTCCTTTGGGAGCGTTGTCATGCTCAAAGCATGTTCGGTGGGCAGGGGAGCGCTCTGCCATCAGCTACGCTTCGGGACATTCCTGTCTAAGATGAAGAGGGGTGATGACTTTGCACTGCTCTGGTTACACTGGCAGAAATAACGCATTGTTCCTGCTTTTCTCTTTGTATGCTGCAGGCTAAAGATTTCCGTCTGTACAGTCAGGAGGTGCTAGACTTCGGGGGACAAGTCTCTTTTCTCCTGCTGCTTCCTCCATCTGATGATGTCTGCACTGCCCCGGGCCAGAACAGCCCCTACACCCCTCGCTCTGGCTTCCTCACGCTGCCTCTCCAGATTTTCGAGCTAGGTGAGAACGTCAGCTGAGACAGCCCAACCATCCCTGCCTCCTGTGTCCTCTAACCTTGGATCTGACTGTGACCTGCTCCAGAACACCTCCATCTTGCCCTTCTCCTTCCTTCCTTCCCCACGAGACCCTTCACAATCCTTTGGGCCCTGAAGTGATAGGCAGTGCCTTCCCTCTGCTTAGGGGCACGTTCCCCTGCCCTAACAAAGCCAGCGGAGAGGAGTTAGCCTTGCAGGGGTTTAGAGATTCACCTCAGTGCTGAGCACCAACACAGTCAGGACAGGAGCAAACCCACTTTAGGGAGGGCTTTTGGAGATTGAGGACCTTGTAGAGTCTGGTGGGAGAGTCAGGGAAGGAGGATGTGCGGGAGGGGTTCTCAAAGCTTCTCATGTGCCAGGGAGTGGGTGGGAAATCACACTGCTGTGGGCTTTGAGGTTGTCTTGCCTGTCTTTGGTAACAGGAGCACTGATACCCCTATGGAGAGGTGGGTATCTTCTCCGATGTTGCAATGATCCACCTTGATCTTTCCTCTGTGGTGGAAGGGGAAAGTCTCCTGCTGTCCTTGTTAAGTGGGATTGTCCTGTAGTGTCTGTAGGAGCCAGGAGCTCCAGGGGAGAAAGCAGGACTGTGGCTCCAGAGAAGCAAGGCGCTGGGGTAGTTGCTTTTGCCACATAGCTCGCTGATGAGGACAGACTGAAATGGCTCAGTCTGCTGGGTCCACTCAGGGCTTACAAGAACACGCCTTTTGCTTTTGTGTGTGATGCTGCTGAGTGAGGACTTTCAGCTGCCTGGTCTGCTAACCACCCTAGCTTGTTCACCCCCCAAGCTCTTCAGAGAACAGTGTGATAGATCCTACCAGCACAGCAACGGCGAATGGCAGATGCAGCAGCCATTGCATCTCTCTGGAGTCCCAGCTCAATCCCATTCATTCACTCTGTGCATTCCTCTGGGCAGACACCAGGGGGCGAGAACAATGGCTGCCCCTCATTGCACCTCAGATACACCTGTGAGGAGGGCCAGGCCCTCCATCCCATTCCAGCCACCTCCATAAAGGATGTCACTTCCCTGAGCTAATGCTAAATCCAGTACCGGGGCCTGGGCTGGCACTGCAGCATGGGAGCTGTTGCAGAACTATCGGTGATAACGAAAGATGGGCCTTCGTCCATACTCATTCAGTCCTGCTTTCCCCAGCTGTGGGTTTCACCCGCAGTAATGGAGAACATCCTCCCCTCATGTGTGTGCAGTCCCATCCTCGGAGTTCTTGATGCATCTCTTCCGGGTTCAGTCTGTTCACACAGCATCAGCCATTGCCACCTCACAGTGCCCCTCCTGCCATCGTCTGACCTTCCCCTCCCGCCTTTTGCTTTTCCAGTTCACTTCTTCACATATGACCGAGAGTTCATCAGTCAGTATTGCCAGGTGTCCGCGCTCCTGGAGCTGGAGTCTCTCCTTTCCCAGCAGAGCCTCAGGGAGGCCTTCTCAGATGCTGAGCTCTCCACAGCGAAGCAGAGGCACCAGCAGGTTCAGGACTACATCCAGGTGTGTGGCAGAAGGGGGGCACAATGAGTGGGACCTGCTCAGGAGTGGGCTGCCATGCCAGCAGTCTGTGCACCCTGTACAGGTTGTCCAGAGGCTCCCATGTCCATCATCAAATTACCCTCTTTAGGTTGGTGTGATCTGGCATGGATCTCCCTCTGCCAGCTGTGCATCATCTACAGCTCCCAGACCCAGAACTTCAAAGATATTTAGGCTCTTAATGCCCATTAGAATCAATGGGCATTAGGAGTCTTAAAACTTTGAGGCACTGAGCCATTTCCATTGTAATTATCAGCTCTGCTGTCCTTTACTGAGGTACCTTTACAGTGCTTCTCTGACTTAGCAGTGATGTCTACATGGGAAGTGGCAGCAGCAGACGCTTTATCAAGCCACCCCTACTCTGATGCAGTGCTCCCAATAACAGTGCTAATGGCATGCCCAGGTCTCCCACCTTGTTCTCATAGCCTGCTAGGTATGCAAATACAAAGCGCACGCCATGCCTTTGCATCCAGAGTTTCCATCGCCAGAGCAAGGAGCTCTTTCAAATGGAACAGGCTTTGCAGAGTCCACTAAATGAGCGTGGTAGCATGTTGCTGGGCTTATGGCACTATGCTGGGAGCTAAGAGAGCTGAGCTCTGTTCCTGACTCTGTGTCTGACCTGGTTTCAGAGCAGCGTCATCACTCTGTGCTGCAGTTCCCTCTTTTGACGAGGTGAGGGAAGGATGGCCCAGTGGTTAGGGTACTAACCTAGGACATGGGAGGTCTCGGTTCAATTTCCTGGCCTGCCACAGATATTCTGTGTGACCACAGGCAGGTCATTTAGCTGCTCCGTGCCTCAGTTCCCCTCTGTACAACTGGGATAACAGCACTGCCCTATCCTAAGGTGTTGTGAGGATAAAAACACTAAAAATGGTGAGGCACTCAGATGCCTGGGATGGGCGCCAGCTCAGTACCTGAGATGCATGGATATATTCTCACACAACCTTTACAAAGTGCTTTCAGAACAGCAGATTAAACGCCTCGCAGAATTGCTATGTGCTGTTATGTCCAGTGGATTTGGGGGCTCGTGAGACAGCAGTGCCATCCTCTGGGAAAAGACTCCCTCCGGGGACATTCCTGGCACTGTTATACCAGTACCAGCCCCTGTGCGCTCAGGGATGTGTGACCTTGCCTGTGGCTGTTTGGGGCCAGGGAGAGCCTTCTTTTTTTAAATGGATTCTTTATCTTTCGCCCTGGCAGCAAATGGAGGAGATCTGGCGTGAGATGCGCTGGATGATGGACGCCTTGCAGCATGCTCGGTACAAGCAGCCATCTTGTGGCGTACCTCTCACCTGGTTCCTCAGTGAATCCAGTGGTGCAATGAAGGAGAAAACACAGTCCACATCATCGCACCTGGACTATCTCCCCTCGCCCACCCCATCTCCGGAAACCAGCCGCAAGCTCAACTCCGGTAAGGGATCTAGGCGCGTCATGAAGCACATAGCCAGGTGGTGCCTAGTCAGTTCATGTGTATCATACAACTGGGAATGTGCAGCTGCTTGTAAATATTCTGTGAATGAAATCTGACTGGTGAGCTTTCAAAGTCCAGTGGGTCTGGCATTCTCAGGTCCTTTATGGAAACCTGTCAGTTAGAGTGGAAGGTTTTGCTACTCAGATCCCATCTGATGCTTGCATTAAGGCTATGAATAGAAAAATGACTATGTAATGATGGTATCTAATTTTCCACATATGCTCTATATACTTTATTATCCTTTATTATTATGGTTCCTAGAAGGCTCATTCATGGATCTGAGCTCCATTGTGCTAGGCACACACACAAAAAAGACAGGCCCCACCCCAAGCAGCTGATCATCTAAATACAATTTCAATAGCTTTCATACCCAGTTGGTTCAGCTCACAAATCATAACAGGTGCCCTTAAGTAAGATCACTGCAGACTCCACCTGGGATCTGGAAAATAAGTGTAGGTGCATCCTGTCTCCAGTACCATCACCAGCGATAAAGGTTCAAGGACCTGGGTTTGGGACCCACATCGCCATTGGCTGCCTGGAATCAGAACGTAGCCAACAGCTGCATTAATGAATCAGGGAACAGGCTAGAATCCAGATCACTCTTCTGGCTTGGCGTATTTCTCTGACTCTGTGCATAGGTCTCTGAAAAGCAAGAGGCAGCGGACAGCTGTAAAGCCAGGGTGGCATTTACATAGCTGAATAAGTACGATGATCCCTGTGTTAAGTAGGCACTGTCCTGTGAACGAATGAGCAGCACTAGGAAGGAGGAGTCGAAGATGGGCCTTGAGAACTCAGACACAGTGATTTCATGGTCAGGGGGTCATTTACCAGAAGTAAAGGAGGAAGGTGGAATGTTCATACAGGAAGCATCATTTCTGTGCAGCTTTCATGGTGAGTGAACAGATCCATCTCCAGCTGTGCAGTGTAGGGGAAATGGACCAGGAGTTGGAACAATGCTAACAGTGGGGAGCGTGGAGGACTGAAGCCACCTGGTGAATGTCACATTCTGGTTGTTCAAACTGATATTTAGTGGCTTGGATTTTAATTCTGGCCAGAGGCTTTCACCAGTAAATGTCAGTAAAAGCTGGAAATTAGAAGCCCAGAGGATAAAGCTATTTCTTGCCTTCAGACTCATAGATTTGCTTGTTTCTGACTCTTGCAGACAGACCTTGACTGAATCAACTTACTCAAGGTAGAGGCACAAATATCTCGGCCCTCAGTAGGGGGTTGATCCTTCTGAGTTTTGCTGCCTGGACTCCAAATCGTGCTCAGATAGCTTCACTGGCCTTTTGCATTGACTCAGAGAAATGGTGACCCTCCTCTTCCTTTTCACTCCCAGCAGATTCCCACGGGATCTCGGATGAGGAGGGCTCATCAGAAGTGTTCCTGGCTACAGACAGCGACTATGATTCCAGTAGGGCCCAAAGCCCCAAAGAGCTGGATCTAGTTTACTCCTCGGGGCCTGACTGCTGTGGCAGAAAAATTGCCCGAACCTTGAGGGACAGTGCCCCTGACGTCCTGCAGAGCCATGAACTCAAAGCCCCACCGCTGCTCCCGGAGGAGCCCCGGCCACCCCCCGAGCTGTATGACAGCGACTTTGTCCTCCCCAGCCGGCAGATTGAGCTCCTCCGCATCACAGAGAAGCGCCAGGCCTACTGCGTTCGCACTAGCAGCTTGGATTTTCCCAAGCCCCTCTTCCAGGTGGCCAGGAAGTCCTGTCCTGGCTCCGTTGACAGCTCCCCAACAGAAACCAGGACAGCGGGCCAGTGCAGCTTGCTCAGGCTGGAGACTGGCTCAGCTTTCAGCCCCCAGAACAGCCAGACTGTTGAAAGCTCCGAGCCTGTCTTCCGGACGCGCTCGGCAGAGTGGACTCGCAGCTTCCAGGAGCCGCCAGAACCAGGATACACGGCAAACCGGGCGAAGAAGCCAGGCTCGGCCACCTTACGGGTCTGTCCTCAGTATGAAACCGGACTGTCCAACGAGACCAGCGTTAAGGTATCACTGTGCCCCCAGGGCAGCCGGAAAGTCTGCTCCAAACAGCAACAATAGAGCTCTGCTAGGGCTTGGGGGGAGCACTCGATGAGGGGTTCTCTGAGAATGCTGCCTCTGTCCAACCTTCCCACTGAGGCTTTTCTCCTTAATATTTTCTGCTATTGCTG
Source organism: Dermatemys mawii (assembly GCA_007922305.1). Taxonomy (NCBI): domain Eukaryota; kingdom Metazoa; phylum Chordata; order Testudines; family Dermatemydidae; genus Dermatemys; species Dermatemys mawii. Next base: position 31,071,472 of record ML677381.1, read on the forward strand.
CTACCATCAGCGCTGCTCCACAGTGCAGCATGGCCACTGACATCCCAGCAGGCCGAGATGACAGGAGCTGGCACCCACTGTGTCGGCAGCAGTACCCCACCTTTACTGCACCAGTGCGGCTAATTTGATGCTAGAGATGGCAGGGGAGTTAAGGAGCAAAGGCCAGGTTGACAGGCCTGTGCTGTTCCCAGTGTGTGCAGCCTTGCCAGAAGCTGGGATAGAAGGATATGCTGGCCGGTGCAGAAACTCTGTGTCCGGGGAGCTCATTTTGATAGGGGTATGCATTTTCCCTCCTTCCCTCACCTCCCCTCAGGCTCCACCATTCCTTAGTCCATGCCCTCCTTTCTCGGCCTCTAGAGAGTTGTTTCATTCAGTAGTTAGATGCAATGCAACATGACAGAACCAGGAGTGATGGTCTCAAGTTGCAGTGGGGATGGCTAGGTTGGATAGTAGGAAAAACTTTTTCATTAAGAGGGTGGTGAAGCACTGGAGTCGGTTACCTAGGGAGGTGGTGGAATCTCCTTCCCTAGAGGTTTTTAAGGTCAGGCTTGACAAAGCTCTGGCTGGAATGATTTAGTTGGGGATTGGTCCTGCTTTGAGCAGAGGATTGGACTAGACGACCTCCTGAGGTCCCTTCCAACCGTTACATTCTATGATTCTATGAACTGGGGGAAGGGACAGTGACCCAGGATAAGAAGCAGGAAGGCTGAGGGAGGTGACGGTGACCCAGAATAAAAAAATCGGGAACAGTGGGGGAGGATACAATGATGTAGGATAAAGAGCAGGGAGGTTGGGGGGGATACGATGACGTAGGATAAAGAGCAGGAATGGTGGGGGAGGATTCAATGACCCAGGATAAAGAGCAGGAACAGTGTGGAGGGGGCGGTGACCCAGGATAAGCCATGGGATCACTGCAAGGGACGTGGACCCAGGATACACTGGGGAATGGAGAAGAACATAGAGTCATAGAATATCAAGGTTGGAAGAGACCTCAGGAGGTCATCTAGTCCAGCCTTCTGCTCAAAGCAGGACCAGCCCCAACTAAATCATCCGAGCCAGGGCTTTGTCAAGCCTGACCTTAAAAACCTCTAAGAAAAGAGATTCCACCACCTCTCTAGGTAACCCATTGCAATGCTTCACCATCCTCCTAGTGAAAAAGTTTTTCCTAAAATCCAACCTAAACCTCCCCCACTGCAACTTGAGACCATTACTCCTTGTTCTGTCATCTGCCACCACTGAGAACAGTCTAGATCCATCCTCTTTAGAGCCCCCTTTCAGGTAGTTGAAAGCAGCTATCAAATCCCACCTCATTCTTCTCTTCTGCAGACTAAACAATCCCAGTTCCTTCTGCCTCTCCTCATAACTCATGTACTCCAGCCCTCTTATCATTTTTGTTGCCCTGTTCTGGACTCTTTCCAATTTTTCCTTTCTAATCCTTCTTATAGTGTGGGGCCCAAAACTGGACACATTATTCCAGATGAGGCCTCACCAGTCTGAATAGAGGGGAACGATCATGTTCTTCAGTCTGCTGGAAATGCCCCTACTTATACAACCCAAAATGCCATTAGCCTTCTTGGCAACAAGGGCCCACTGTTGACTCATATCCAGCTTCTCGTCCATTGTAACCCCTAGGTCCTTTTCTGCAGAACTGCTACTTAGTCATTCGGTCCCTGGTCTATAGCAGTGCATGGGATTCTTCCATCCTAGGTGCAGGACTCTGCACTTGTCCTTGTTGAACCTCATCAGATTTCTTTTGGCCCAATTCTCTAATTTGTCTAGGTCCCTCTGTATCCTGTCCCTACCCTCCAGTGTATCTACCACTCCTCCCAGGATAGTGTCATCTGCAAACTTGCTGAGGGTGCAGTCCACGCCATCCTCCAAATCGTTGATAAAGATATTGAATAAAACCGGCCCCAGGACCGACTCTTGGGGCACTTCGCTTGATACCGGCTGCCAACTAGACATGGAGCCATTGATCACTACCTGTTGATCCCGACGATCCAGCCAGCTTTCTCTCCACCTTATGGTCCATTCATCCAGCCCATACTTCTTTAACTAGCTGGCAAGAATACGGTGGGAGACTGTATCAAAAGCTTTGCTAAAGTCAATTAATAACATGCCAGTTATCTCGTCATAGAAGGCAATTAGGTTAGTCAGGCATGACTAACCTAATTGCCGTTGGTGAATCCATGCTGACTGTTCCTGGTCACTTTCCTCTCCTTTAAGTGCTTCAGAATTGATTCCTTGAGGACCTGCTCTGTGATTTTTCCAGGGACTGAGGTGAGGCTGACTGGGCCGTAGTTCCCCAGATCTTCCTTCTTCCCTTTTTTAAAGAGGAGCACTACATTAGCTTTTTTCCAGTCATCCAGAACCTCACCCTCACCCAGTTGATCCTGTGTAGCTCGGCCCTATCTTCCCTCAGCCCCCCGGGCCAAGTAGCTGTGCAATCAGCAAGGGTCCCCTGTGTGGGGAGAAGGAAGAAGGATCCTCCCTTCTTTTGCTCTGAAGAAGTTGGCAGCTAGGCTGCTCTTGCTCACGGAAGTGGGACTACTCTCCCGTCACTGTAAGTACGGTTTCCTCCCCATCTCTGAATCCCGCTCCAAATGACCCCTTCTTGGTTTTCTCCATCAACTCACTTAGCCTGCCGTACCCCTCTAATCTCCCATACACAGGCTTACTCCACTCCTTCAGCCTCAGTCTTCTCTCTGTCATCTCTCCCAAGTCTGAGGGGAAAGGGTTGCGGTCTGTTCCTCGCACTGGCCCTTCTCTGGCACGGGCTCCCTTCAAGACATGGAGCCTCTTCCCCTGTGAAAGTCTCTCTTTCGCTCTTCTGAGAAAGCGACGGGTCTGACACCAACCCCTGCTGCTCCTGCCCTTGTAACTGCAGAGGAGGACAGCACTGACGTCCGCAGGTTTCTCTGGCCCTCGAGTGAGCGCAGATAATGAGTGCTCTCTATTTATCTAGCAGGGATGGTACAAGCAGAGGATAATGTGACTCTTTGAGTTTATTTTTCCCTTTAAAAATGATCATCACTTTCTGTGCCAACTGAGCCTGCCCCTTGGGGTCTGCCCAGTTGCCTGGCATGGCTCTTGGTGGTGCAAAGGCAGGCGGCGCCTGCTTTAAAGCATTTTCTGCTGTCTCCAAGGATGCCAGGCTAAACAGGGCTGAGTGCTCAGCTGCTGCAAGGCGGCTTAGCCACACTGGCAGGCTGAGGAGCTGCACCGTACCGCACTGCGAGGTGTTGCACGTCGCTCTCATGAGTGTGCCAAAGGAAACGGGAGCTTGGCCCCCCCATAGTAATGGGAATAGCTGCCTGCTTCAAACCCTTGGGACCGGCCTGTGCCTCTGGCAGGGTGGGTCCTCACTTGGAGCTGGAGAGGTCATGTCCAGCACAAGGTGACGTATTCGTGCTAACTCTGATCCAGCTGCTGCGCTAACAATAGAGGGTCATCCCCAAAGTGGGAGAGGCTAGAGCTGTCCCGCGTCCTTCGCCATCCAAGACAGTAAGCACATACTGGAGGTGGCTAGCCCCTCCCGCTGCTCTCGCCGCCATGGCTACCCTCAGGGCTTAGCGCACTAGCTGGATCAGAGCTAGCCTGGGCATGTCTCCTCGAGCTGGCCATGACATCACCAGCTCGCGGTGTAGACATACTCACAGTAGTTGACAGTCCCAAGCTGAGAGGAGGTTAGCTGCTTGTTGCTAATTTAAAATTCAGAGGGCAGTCCCCATTAGACTGTCACAAGGACAAAGAAGGGCAGAATTAGCCCCAGCTAGGGCCCAGATCCTGCACATGCTTCACATTGTGTGCAAGCATTTGCAGGATTGGGGCTAGGTCCCTAAGTCCTTTCACTTGCAAAGGATCTGCAAAGGCTGTACTGGTTCATGCCAGTGGGCTTGTGACACCTCCTCATTCTCTTATTCTCCCCTGACCTTCTGTCTCTCTGCCCCATCTTTCCGCAGCTTCACGTCACCACCAAGATGTCTGCAGAAGAGGTGGTGAAGCTGGTGGTGCTGGAGATGAATGAGGTCTCCCGGAATGTGCTGGGCAATGTAGACGCCTTCTGCTACAGCGAGGATCAGCTGGATCACTTTGGACTAGTGTTCGTGTCAGACGACACTGAGCAGTGGCTGCCCGACGACTCCTTACCCATCTCTCTCCACAACGCCTGGCCCGAGGGGCAGTTCTATGTCCGAATCAAAGAGACATCCCCTCTTTTGTTCCAGTACGGGCCAGCGACCACAGTATGAGAGGAGGGGAATGGACAGGGTAAACTAGAGGAACCTCAACTTCCACTGAGCAAACAGCTCGTCTCCAATGCTTCCTTCCTACTCAGACACCCTGTCATCAGACCTCCCCAGGGTGGAATAGGATCACAGTGGGCTGTGTATTACTTGTTTGTGTTTTTTTTTCAACCAAAGACACATCAAGACTTGGTTTTTATGACTGCAAGATATGAGGGTGGAGCACAGGAGACCTCACAGCCTTGTGGGAGAGCAGTAGCTGGAATGGGATTTTCAAAAGTCAATATTTTGGTGGGAAGGAGGAAGAGCGAGTAGAAAAAAATCACAAAGCAGCAGCAGCAATACATAATTTTCCCCCGCCCCCTGACAATCTAAGTTTGGGATTTATTGAAGGATAAGCCAGAGATTTCCAGGCGGCGCGGGGAGGGTGGATGGGGGAAGGAGGCGGCTTGCAAAGATGTTGCAGAGAAGATTGTTTGGTTAACTATCCTGGTTTCTATACTTGGAGAAACATGTTATTGCATACAGTTCTTGGAACAAAATGATTTTTTCCTCTTCAAAAAAAAAATAGTGCAAGAGACACTGGAGCTGTGTGACAGCCAGACATCCTTTTTACTTGTTTTAAAGGCAAAAGGAAATCCCACAGACTCGTGCACACACACGCATTCACACTCACTGATGTTGCCACTGTAGGTTTGCTACAGAGAATTTCCCACAGTGCATTTAGCAGTGCTGTTGTTTTCTTTCTTTTGGTTACCGTTTTATTCTGGTGATTGTGATTGGCCTCTCTTGTATGTCCAGTAGCATGATGTTTTGTTAGCGACTAGGTCTCTTGTTAACTAAGGTTGTTTTTTTGAACTCCTGTGGTCCATAGTAAAGATGGCTGTGTTGCTGAGAATGTATCACATTTTTCCTTCTCATGGTCTGATGCATAGTGCACATTTTCATAGCCTATGTTACTGGGATGAGGTTTTGATTTTAAACTCTGGACTTGTGTGTGTGTGCGTGCGCGCAAAATATGAATAGGAATGTTTGGTTTTTTTTGTTCTGTAATTCAACAGAAGGAGGTTGGCATGGGAATTAAACCATTGTCTGAACCATTGGAAACCCACAAACAGGAGCATTGTGGTAGGTCCGGAGGATCAGAGAACGGAAAGGATTGTAAACTTACAGTGAAACTGATTAATCTAGTTTCATGGCCCAAGCTGAGTGACAGCAACAGGAAAACAGAACTTAAAGGGTGAACAGTAAGTTAGATGTTAAAACTATTTGTTTGCAGTAATCAAAGGTGTGATTAGTAACAGGATAAGGATAATATGATTTCTGTGTTACCAGTGTCCCTCTTTTCCCCTCTCTATTTTCCCCTAGGTTGGCCCAGATCCTGTAATGCCCCAATGGCCTCCATGCAGAAACAGGGGTCACCCCACATTTCAGGACTGGGGCCTTGGTGGTTAAACATGGTGCTGTTCTGAGGGCTAGCTGCTGCCATCTCTGTTTAAATGTTCTGTTAAATAGCTTTGTTGGGTAAAGCCAACAGTACTTCATACAGGAAGATGGGCAGTACATCGCAATGCAAGCCCTTCACCACCAAACATCATAGTCACTTTCTAAGGTGGAGGCTTAGCCCAGGAACCTCAGCTGGTGTAAATAGATGGAGCTCCACTGGAGCTCGACCAAGAAGCCGTCCCAGAGACATTGATGGTATTTTAAAAACAATCTGCAGATGCAAATTGAAAAAGGCTTATGCCCGTTTTCTTTCTCCTTTGCAAGCAACTTGCAACAGCTTAAAATTGGTCCCAGTTTTCCAGCCCAAAGAAGGAGGAGGATTATTAATCTCAGAACTCTTCTTGGAGTAGAGTCTCTTATGGGTGCTCCACTTCCAGTGTGTATGTGCTCCATGCACCTTTGATCACAGATTTTTGGTAGCAGTGCCTATTGGACTCTCGCATGCACCTGCATCTCTTCATGCCCATACTGAGGATCTATAGGGATACACAGGCAAATGACCTTCGGCTTCTTCTCATGTGCAACATCCTGCAGAGGAAACTCCAGACCAGAGGGGCAGCTCATGGAGAATCCACGCGGACAAACTTCTCAAAGAATTCCAGTTACTGCTCAAGGTGTTTTTCCATACCTAAAAGTTTGTCCATACCTAAGTATCTACTGAAAATGTCCTCTGAATTGTACATCAGCCAAGTCATCCATTTTCCATTGTTTTCTCCGAAACCCCAGAACCAAGTCTTTTAAAAAGTCTCCCAGGCTGTTTGTCTCAATTGATGACAGGTCCAAAATCTTTACCCAGAGACTCTCCAGGGAGGTTTCTGGACGTGTTATTTCTTGTTATGAATCTGCCAATACACAATTTTGTCCATTGCACGAGCTTGCTATCTATCTCTATGGCATTATCTAAATGTGGCCCCATTGCTAAGATCTCCGCCATCAATACGTACCTCTTCCAAACCCTGTGTGGTGGTTCATTCTTCTAGGTCAGATGCTGCCCTTGGGAATGGAGTCATGTCTTCAGTACTGGACTCCGCTCGAGTGCATCGTCCTTCTGATGAGGATAATGCTGGGAAGTTACCTGCAGCGGAGCTCCCATAGGGATGCTACTCGAAGAAGGAGGAGGGGTTACTCACACTATGCAGTAACTGTTCTTTGAGATGTGGGAGTTCCATTCTCCATCTTCTGCTTCAGAGTTTGCTCGGCAGGACTTGGCAGATGAGAAGGAGTTGAGGGAGGTTCATCTCTGCAACCCTATATACCCTTGCTGCTGGGCATGATGATGTGTAGGGCACCGGGTGAATAGGCACTGCTACCAAAACTCTGATCAAACCACATGGGGTGCACCTGGAGTGGAGCCTTCAAAGGGACACGCATCTCAAAGAGCTCCAGGTACTCGACAAGCAGAGTGACCTCTCCATGTCACGTGACTAGCAGATAATCCTAGTCAAATAAACACACTGCGGCTCCATTTCAGAAAGCAGTGGCCACTTTGCAAAATAGCACTTGAACACAGAGAGTGCTTTCCCTATCCAAAGCCCATCACATCTGCTATCCAGTGGTCCTCAGAGCCCTGGGAGGCAGGCAAGGAAGTGAGGAACAGAGCTGTTAAGTATCTTTCCCACATTCACAGAGGAAGTCAGTGTCAGAGCAGGGATTATAACTTGGGACAGTCCTGAATCCCAGGTCTGTGCTCTGACCATTAGCCCCTGCTACCTTCTTATTTTACATTAGAAAAAGCCCTCTCTCAGATTGTGCAACTGTGCAGAAAAACATTCTGCTGGGAAATTCTAACTAGGTGTAGTCAATACCTGCCTCCCGTGGGTTTCTGGAAGCGTTAACTTGTGGACATTTGCAGAGTGCTGCAGATTCTACAATTGGGAGAAGGAGGAAGATGGTTCTCATCAATGGTTTAAAGTGGTTGTCTCTGCTCGTGACTCTTTTATGTTCATTGTCATCCTTGCCACCATGCCCAGCAGCCATGGGAATGGGCCCTGCACAGACATATATTAATACATCAATGGAGCCCTTCAAAGCCATCCAAATGCTTCACCTCAGGAGGTACCTGCCTAAGAGCACTGAGTGAGGCTGGTATCAGCCCCAAGTTCTCCCTCTTGACCAGTGATGTCATTAAAGCAGGCCCCGTGCGATGTGTTGATCTTGGGCAGAAGAAGGGGGCAGATGCTGTCATTGGAGGAGGATTAACAGCACCCGACCAAGTAGGTTTTCTTACTTTGCTAATTACGCTGGTGACAGCACTTTGGCAAAAGGCCCATCTCAATGGATACCAGCCTGGCACTTGCTGCTGTCTGATGGTGCGCCAACTTGAGCTCATTCACCAAGGTGCACTGGACACTGGCAGGTGTAGGAACGCTCCGCTGTGACACACACACACACACGGGAGCCTAGTGCAGGGAGAGGAGGTTTCTGTTTGGTTTTTATGGCATTTTTCCCCTTTGGATGTTTGGTAAGTCAAGAGTAAGAGCCCAGAAGAGTTTTCTGGTGCCATTATCTGCACATGTGCACACACTCCTCTCTTTCTCTCTCTCCCCGTCACCCTTCCCCCACAGCCAGCACCCTTTCTCTCCCAGGCCCACCCTCTCTAGCAGTCTTAGTCAGGGCTGGGTTAGCAGAAGGCCACTCTGTAACAAGATCAACTAGCAGATGAGATAAAACTGGGGACACATGCGCACACAGCCTCCCCCTGCCAGCTGGAGTAGTCTATACACCGGAAGGCCTAAATCTTTGCCGTTGTGCCCAGGATTCAGAGCTCAGCCCTGGTGTGAGCTGGCAGACAGAGCCAGCATCCCCCTCTGCCCATGATTCTTCATACCCAGCAAGGAACAAGGGCCTACAGTTAGGGCACATCTCCAAGCTCCAAGCTGTGTGCCCCCCTTCCCCCAGAGTAGGCTGTGCCATCTGTTGGCTGTGAAAGCCTGGAAGCAAAAAGTGAGGGGCACCCATGTTACATGACGTGCCTAATTGAAGTCTCCACCCTGCGGACAATGGAACAGCTCTTAGCAGTGTGTCTTGGAGGGGAACCAAAGTGCTCAGAGAACTTGATACAAGACACTGAAATCCATGGGAAAGTTTACTGTGCAACCACCATGCTGCTGATTGTAACCCAGTGACATAGCCAAATGGAAACTGGTTCTGCCGTCTCCAGTATCCTGAAATAAGGCTGGCTTTCAGCTGTGGGAGGGGCCTGGGTGCCACCAACGGGGGCCACATTCCCAGCTGTGATTCATTACAAATCCATTTTGCCCCATGGGTGGAGGCTCCTGGCACCCCTCACAAGCGCTATGGATGCCTGTTTCCTAGGCGCAGAGGAACACAGAGACTGCGCCACAGAACTAGCTGCACTTAGGTTTGTTGCCAATGTCACTTCAGTCAACAGCAGACTTTAGAAGCCGCTCAGTGTATTTGACTTGTCACTTTGTGAAGCCTAGAATGTGAACTTCAACTATACCAGTATTTGCAGCAGGCCCCCCAGTTACCAGAATTTCCTCCTTCAGCTTTCCACCCACATGTGGCCTTTGATGGCCTGGGACATGGCTGGTGTGAATTGGTGTAACTCTATTGAAGAGAATGGTGCTGTGTTGTTTTACACCAGTTGAAGATCTGGCCCTGGGAGTTTTTTGCTCACACTGTAGATTCAGCGTTCACCTTTTTAGGGAATAAATGAACTAGAGCGGAGCCTGAGCTGTGGAGGTCAGCACAAAGCTTTCCCCACATTCCCCCTCCAATCTGAGGTCCTGGTTTTTTCCATTAAAGAGAGTCGGGTTCTGTGGATCTCAGATTTGGATCTCCCCAAAGTCTGTCAGTGTTTAGAGCTGAGGTTCAGGTTTGGTCCCTGCATTGTGATATTGCTCTCTCTTGGGTACCTCTCGTTTGGGCTCGCCATCCTGAAGCTCTGGTGACTTATGAAAGAACCAGATTTGCCCTCCTATAAAACAGCCTTGGGGAGCTGCCATGGAGTTTAACTCTGAGAAGATGGTATGGGCCTGTTCCAATGCCAGCTGAAGTCAATGGAAGTCTTCTAGAGCCTTTATATGGCGGAGGGAGGGATATGTCAGCCATTAATGTACAGCGGAAGTTCCAGGGCTACTATTACATGAACAATTATGAAGTTAATTATGGATCTAGCCCAGTAGTTCCCAAACATTAACAACCCGTGGACCCTTTTCACTAAAATGTTAAGTCTCATGAACGCCTCTCCTAAAAATGAATATTTCCAGGGATTTTCTTCCATACCTTAGCCTAAATTATAAAAGCAGTGATCTTGCAAATATAATTTGTATGACATGCTTATTGCACAGTATTTAGTCGTCATTATTTATCTTTGCCATGTTTTTATTACATTATGAAAAGGGCAACACTTTTCCAAGACCTCACGTTTGTAGCTTGTATCACTTTTGATTAAGCCTGTTATAAGGCGAGGCTCCTATCAGAGGCGGCAGTAGAAAAAAAGGTTGCAGGGGAGAAGCCCCCATGCACCTCAGGGCCTGGAGGGGCACCGCTGGAAAAAATGGGGAGGGACCTGTGGGAGGGGCGCCAATGTGGGGGCAGCACGTGACCCCTGTCATCCCCCCATACTGGCGCTTCTGGCTCTTACGTTTCATCAAGAAGTATCAGATGTGAAACAGCATGAAGATATATAAGAAGCCAACTCAGACTTCCTACACAAGCATTCAGATCTTGAGCAGTCCAGGCAAACACTGCTCATTACAACAAAGATTAAACTTGTTTTTCATAATAATTTTAAAAACAATACTAACTGTTTCATTTTAAAAACAGCAAAAAATATCCACCTCCTATTCTATTTCTTGTAAGGAGTCTTGAAGTTTAAATCCCCTCAGTGGATAGATACTTTTTGCTTTGATCTGCTTAGCTCTTGGAAGTGCCCAAGGCTCCAGGCTGCTGGCCCCGTGCTGCCCCCGTGCTTCCCAAGATCCCTATGGACATCTCTGTCCACCATTATGGATTTTTTTTCCTGAGAACCCCCTGTAACATTTCGTGAATCCCCCGGGGTTCAGGAACCCCATTTTGGGAATCACTGATTTAGCCCCCGTAGGAACTCTGTGCAATTAGCATGCAATTACATGGTATTGTTTACCCATGTAACCTATAAATAGCAGTGCCATGCAAGTGAAAGATGGTATTGATTCGGTTAATGCTTTGTGACTCAAGGGGTTGCCAGATGCTCACATATTTGTTCGGTGCACAATGCCTACTGAGAATGGGCTATGCAGAGTGGCCTCTCTGAGCAAAAAGGTACTTGCTTGGTAAAGCAAATTTCACTTAAATGATCACACTGACACACACTGGTGGAGGCTACATGCTCCTGGGAAAGCCACAGCCAATGTGGAATAAAGCTGGTGAATGCAAACATTAGAGCTGAGATTTTAATCTCCCCATCACATAGAAATTTTGAGTTGAGCTAATTTTGGCACCACTGAAGACGTTTCAAAACTCCAGTTGATTTCAATCACAGCAGGATTGGCCCAAGCGTCTCAAAGCAACCTTAACGCTCACCCTTCTTGAACATATACATTCTAATAGTTACAAATTCTGTCCCCAAGTCACGTCAGTGGAACTTAAGCACATGCTTAAAGTGAAGCACATACCAAAGAGTTTTGCTAACTCAGGCTGCAGAGAGGTTCTTTTGAAGTGCAACAGATTCGCCCTGAAGGAGTTTGATTTGCTCTATAAATTAAACTAACCATAATGGTAAAATCTTGTCTCTTTTTATACCACTTCTAAGCTATGAGTGGCACAAAAGTGCATGGGACGGTGAATGGACTGCATATCAGAAGCTTAAGGCAGCTTTGCAGAAGGATGACACTTCAGAAACCTGATGAGAGCTACCCATGTGACTCTGCTGCTCATTGCCTGGAAATGCTTAGCCAAGCACACACTTTTCATCTGAGACAGTTGCAGGAAAATCCCAGACTGGCATCTCCTGCCAAACTTGCAGTAGATCTGAACATCCCTGCCGTGGATATGGGGTTTGCTGTTGCTGAACTAGCTACAAGTACTGCTCTTTTAGCTAGTCAAATATTCCTTTTCCTCCTCAGCTTCCTGGTACATCCACACCTCAACAGCACTCTGCAAAGGCAAATAAATGTCACTATGGTCATAGGCATTTGCAAGATGTCCATCCTGTAGAATCAGGTGATTTAATGTGCACAATGACAATAGGAAATACAATATCCTTCCATGTCATGCCGTTTACTTTGCTAGATCCAACTTCAAATAATTTGTGTAAGTCACAAGCAAAATGTGTTGGGAGGCCTCAGCAGAGTCCCTGGAAATCAGCATCAAAAGACTCTTACCACTGGCACGGAGAGCAGGCTAGCAAGGGCTGATTTAGGCCAGGGTACGGCCTTTGGGGGAGTCCAGGATTAGAACAGTTACAAATGAAAAGTGAGTTCTTGTGTAAGGTGTTGGGTTCAAAAGCAGAGCTGAGTAAGGGCTCCAGACTAGGATAAGGCTAAGGATTATTGCAGAAGAGTTTAGTGGCCAAAGCTTGCTGAGAAGCAGGTCACATGGCAGCAAGTCTCTGATCACAGGTCAGGCAGGGCTCACACTGTTGCACTAAAACCAGCTGTGTAGATGTTGGCGCTGAGGCTAGAACCTGGGCTCTGAATCCCACCTCCATCCCTCATCTTCAGAGCCTGAGCTCCCGCTAAGATGAGCTCTGAGACTCATTGGCATGGGAATCTGCTTGCTGTGTAGATGTACTCTCAGTGCCTGCTGCCTGGCTGTAGAGCTGCTGGTCCTTTGCCTCGCTGTGTGTCCAGGGTAGGAAGCTCTGCAGGTCACTCGATGAGATCTCACATGTACCACCGTGGTTCAGATCGGGGCAGCACTTTAACATACACTGGATTTTTCACACTGCCCATGCAGTTTGCTCTCCAATGACACCCAACCTAGATGCTAGTATCTACTAAATGTATCTGAAAGACCCACGTAGCTTTAAAGAAAACATTCCTGGGGTTGTTTGTTGTGGTGACTAGCTGCAGTTATGGATTTGTGTGCGTCAGTTTTACATGTACATTATTGTACACTAGGGGCAATGCTTATGAAGACTGAACATGGCCTATACGTGTAGGTGCAATCAGTTCGAACCCATCTGCAGGTGTGATCAGGGAGCCGGATGTTAGAATTCTGTCAGCTGTTCCTGCAGTTTGCTGCTGGCCGTTGATTGTACGCACAAAATTAGAAACCAGTGTGAAAGCAATGGCAGGTCTTTGCATGCAGGCGTTTGGCTTGGGGGAGTGGTCCTAGGATGTGTGTGCAGGGGTAAGTGAGTGCTGGGTGGAAGAAGGGGGGCAGTGAATGTATGCACAGCGAGGGTCTGACTTTCACCTACCATTCCCACAGGAAACAGTGGGAAATTTGTGCACCACCGACAACCAGCCTCTTGGTATGTAAGGGACTTGCAGGTGGTATACCAGTAGCTGTGGCAGAGCTGGTAGAGATGGAATAGCTGCAGCGTTGGCCTCCTGCAGGATAGCCATGGCAAGGGAGTATGGCTCATGGAGGTGGAACAGAAGGATGCCATGTGGATGGGAGCTGCAAGCAGCCCATCAGAAATTCTGCTGTGGCAGGTGGTGACTGTCTTGTAATACACAACAACGCAGTACCTTGTGCCAGCTGATCAACAGCAGCAGCTTCTGAAGTGAAACCTTTTTCTCAGGGTCCTTGACCATGAGATCACATGCTGCATTTCACTCGGATGCATCCCGAGACTCCCAGGGTCTGTCTAAGGGACCCATCGCTGGAGGCACTAGTTCCAGCTCTGTGCTTCGTCAGAGCTTGCGAGGATCATGTTTTCACCTGGGTGAAGCACATGTCTCACGAGATCTGGGTTATTTTGCCTGCCAAAGAGAGCTGACCTCAGATAAGAACACATACGGGTCTGGGGCAGAAGTTTGAATTCCATCAAAGGAATTTAAAAAGGAAAACATATATTTCTAGATCAGCTTTGGTGCCTTTTTCAGAACATTTGAACCACAGGCAGGGACCCAGAATTCATCTGTCTAGGGCTTGTCCGTTTGGTATGCAGTCAAGTTTGAAGACTGTTACTTAGCATTTCAGCTCTTTAGGGCAGGCACCATCTTTTGTTTCTGTGTTCGTACAGCACCAAGGTCCCTCAGCAGGACTCCTAGGTGCTCTGGTGATTGAAACAAATGAATAATATTGGAATGGTGCAGGGAAGGCCAGGATTGAATGAAGGAGCCTGCGGGAGCAGAGCTGAGATGCTACCGGAGGAGTGGTGTTGGGGGAAGCCTGTGCTTTAGGTAAGCTTCTTCTTGGAAACACCAGATGAGCGATTTTTGCCTTCTTCCCAAAGCCCTTTTCCCCTCCCCCCGCAAAAGCTCCAGGCCCCATACACCACCAGGAGCACTCAAGGTTGTCAGTGACATCAATGGACAATGTGTTATTGACTCCAGGGTTTGGCCCTTGAGCTGTTGGTCAACGGGTGGCTTTCTGGCAGCGGGGTCGTGTGGCTTCCCTATGTGCTAAAGGCCACTTGGCCACGGTTGTCCCCTTACTTTTTATTCCATGATGGACTGGGGGAACCCAGGAAGTGCTCTCTCCCCCATTCCCTCCATGCACAGGCAGCTCTGCCTTTTCCATGTTCTGCTGGTGCAACACGATCCAGCTCCTTTTGAAGTTGTCACCACTTCTGGGTGACTTCATGGAGCTGAACTCTGTTGTTCCATCATGCTCCAGCTGTGGCTGCCTTTGATTTTGGTATTTAATGAAGGCATTAACTGATAGCACCTGGGGGAGGAATTTGAACTGTCTTGAGCTGTCTCCCAGCCCCTCAGATCCCAGAGCCACCGTCTCCCATCAAAAACCAAACAGAAGGAGATTTATTACAAAACAAATCATGTTTTTGTAGGTGGAGGTTTTTCAATATATCTTCTGCAACTCGGTTAGTTCACGTTACCGGCAGCACAGCGCTGCAGAGGCCACCCGTGCCGTCAAATGCTGAGTAAAGTAAACCTGCATGAGCGAGAGAGCTTCACTGTTCTGATCCTGGCCAAACTGAAACAAGCTGGGATGCAGTAAGGTATTGCCACGGAGCCTGACTGGCAAAGAGTTATGCTCCATTCCTGGAACTGAGTTGACTCAGCGGAAGTGGAGATTCTGGCCCCAGACATGTCCTTTATGACACTACTCACCCATAGTGTTTGGGGAGCTCCATTCTTGGGGGCCCTGGATTGCTGGAGGCACCGTTCTCCTTAACCCCGACATGCCTTAACTCCCCACAACCCCAGCATGGCTTTAGGGCCCCAATGTCCTTCATAGCCTAGACATTCTCCTATCTGCCAATACTTTAGCAATGAGTTGGGCTCAGTGCTGCGGGCAGTGACAGTCTCCATAACTTACCTATGGCTGGGGCTATGATTTTGTCATGGAGGTCACAGAAGTTGTGGAATCCGGGACTTCCAGAGACTTCCATGATTTCAGCCGTCAGCGCCTGGGAGCTGTAGTTCTCCTGCCATCCCTGGTGGCCGGGAACTAGGAGGGCCCAAGCTCCCAAATGCAGAGGGAGGCAGGGGTGCCCCCCAGGCAGCTCCAAGCTGGGGTGGAGGCGGGGTGCCCTGAGCTCCTGTTACCTGCACAAATTTCTCTATCCCTTCCACACTATAGGGACACACACACCCTTACCCAATTCCTAGGCCTCAGGGCACATCTTCCTGCAGGTTGGCAGGATCTTTAGCCACTGAAAGAGCCTCACACAGTAATATTCTTTTTCTCTATTTATTGACAATTCCCAAACAAGCAGAATACTCAAGCTAAGCACACAGTGTCACTCTCACCAATCCTGGGACAGGCAGGCAGGCTTCCCCTGTTGGCCAGGCAAGGTCAGTCTCTGGATCTTAGCTGCTGCATCTCACAGTTGTGCAGAAAAGTCCTGGCAGCTCTTATCTTAGGCTGGGTCTTGGAGGTGAGTTCTTTTCCTCAGGGGTTCCTTGTCTCCTTTGGTCTTCTTCCAGCCCTTTTCCTCCTTCCTCCTGCTTCTGATCTTCTTTCTCTCCTCAGCTCCTTCTTGGACCCCAGTTCTTATAATGAAATTTGAGTCTTGCTTACCTTAACCAATTATCTTAGTATAATTTTACTAACCAATCCTAACAAAATTACCTAACCAATCATACCCCACCACCTTAACTGATTTACACCTAGTACAATTAATTATACAGCAGACAGAAACAATTACAAACCAGACAGAGATCACAGTGTCAAACAATAGGAAAGTGTAATGACAATGCTTTAGCTGGTGACAGTGGGAACTATTAGGGCGAGTCCCCTCCTCCCAGCCTGGTGTGAATCTTTAAGTATGTGACTCCAGGCCGACAGCTAATGGCTGCTGCTTCTTTAGTCTGGCTGCAGAAAGTGGCTTTGGTTCAGGCCTTCCAGCATGGCTACAGAAAAGCCATATAGTTACACTCCAAGACGGTGGGGAGACTCCAAACTCCTGGCCACTGCAGGCAGTAAGACTCCTGGAAAGTAGCAGCCACTGCAGGAGCCAGAGCACAGAGCCACTGTGAGTGCCCTGGAGCACAGAGCCGCCAAGGGGGGCCAGGGTACCCCAGATCTCAGAGTTGCCGCAGATGGCCGGGATGCCCTGGAGCTTGGACCCGATGTGGGTGGTGGGAGGACCAGGTCCCCTGAGTGATGTGAGGAGCCTGCAGCTCTGCATTTTGTCACTGTGGTGGGCCTGGCACCGCACCACCCCTTTGTGGCGGGGTGGGATGGGGTGTTGGAAGCTTGCCACTCTCAACTTTGTGTGCATGCCTCTCTGTGGGCAGCCCGATGTGGCCTAATGGCCTCTCTCCATGCAATCACCCCTTTTGGGCAAGGTAGTGTGCCCAAATGGCCAGAGTCCATATAAATCACTCCCAGAGTTGGAGCAGTGCGGCCCAATGGCCAGAATCCATATAACTCTTCCCTAGCAGGTGGGGTAGTAGGGCCTAGCAGCCAGAGTCCATGTAACTCGCCCAAGTGTCAGGGCAGTGTGGCCCACTGGCT
Organism: Dermatemys mawii; assembly: GCA_007922305.1. NCBI lineage: Eukaryota > Metazoa > Chordata > Testudines > Dermatemydidae > Dermatemys > Dermatemys mawii. The sequence goes on from ML677381.1 coordinate 31,088,265, forward strand.
GCTATCCATATAATCACCATACCCAGAGTAGGGGGTAGTGTGGCTTAGCAGCCAGAGTCTGTATGATTCCCGTGGCATGGAGGAGGTAGGGGGACCTAGGCCCACCCTCTCCACCAGGTCCCAACCCAGGGCCCTAGTAGCGGCAAGTTCCCGTTGCCACCAGCTCAGCGGAGATCCACCCGAAACACACCGAGCATCTGTGCGGCTCTAATGCCGTTTTCCTCTAAAGTTCCCATAAAGTTCTTCCTACAATAAGCTCCGGGTTCTCCGCTTTGGGGGGTCCTCGGTTCTGGTCTTCTCCTGTGACGTACTCCGTCTGGGCATTGTCCCGGCTTGGCTGGCCTCTGGAGCACAGCATGCCTCCTTCCCCTCCGTCCATCCAACCAGACTGAGCAGCTCTGCAGGCTTTTATATCTGTTCTCCAGTTGGACCATGCCAAGCAGAGCCTCACCAGTGTGGCTTCCTCTGCTAGGAAGGAAGGGTTAATCCCTGCGGTACCAGTGCAGGGCCACTCGGCTTCTGTAAATTTTCCTTTATTGTCCATGACCTGTCTGTAACTTTTACTAAAAATATTCATGACAGAAACTTAGCCTTAACTATGGCCAAGCTAGCTGTCTCCCAGCAGCGCACTGTTTCTTTCCATCAGTCTCGGGGGGGCGGGGAGGAGGATGTTTTGCTCTTTGCTTACCAGGATTTACTCCAGATGCCAGCATCCCAGCTAGGCGTCAGGGGTGCTATGCTTCAAAAGCTGGACATGAGCTATCCCCCAGCAGCTCGTGCTGGTGACGGGGTTGCTTTGCTGGGAGGACTGGCCATCCTAGATAAAAGCAAAGAATTTCATTTCGGTCAACAGACATGTTGACTCCAAGGTCTCTTCTGTGTTGTCCTTGGAAAAGCAACACATATCATCAGCTCGCTGCCTGGGCTACCACCAGTGTCTCTTTCACCAAATGAGGTGTTCAGTTTGGGTCATATCTAGGCTGTAAGCATTTGAGGTCTGCTGGCAGTTTAGCTGGGGCTCAGATAATCTGTAACACTGTGGAATGGTGGTTTGGGGTAACCAAAAGATCTCCCAGATTACATATGCTCACGCTGGGATTGCCAGGGGGCCTCATTGTACTAAGAGACACAGAGTGTGATTTGCTAATTGTTCCCAAGGAGCTAACAAAGGACATGTGTGGATTGTCTTGGAGAATGCCTTGGAGGAGCGATGCTAAATCACAGTACATGTGGGGATGGAACCTCAGTCATGTTATTAGGGATACGACACACTATGGGAGATGCCAGGAACTGGGTTCTCCATTGCCCTAGCACTTAAACGGCACTGTCCTGGGATCAGAGGGAAAGTCTCATGAATCAGTAACTGGTTAAAAGGCAGGAAACGAAAGGTAGGAATTAATGATCAGTTTCACAAAGGCGACCAAGGTCTCTCAAGGAGCTGTACTGGTCCTGTGCTGTTCACCATATTCATAAGTTATCAGGAAAAGGTGTGAACAATGAGATGGCAAAATTTGCAATTGATACAAAATTACTCAGGATAGTTAAGCCCAAAGCTGGCTGTGAAGAGTTACAAAGGGACCTCACTAAATTTAATGACAGGTGACAAAATAGCATATGAAATTCAATGTGGATAAATGCAAAGTAATAGATGTTAGAAAAAATAATCCCAGCTATACATACGTTGTGGATAGTTCTCTGAAAACATCTGTTCAATGTGCAACAACAGTCAAAAAAGCGATCAGAATGGTAGGAACTTTATATTAGGAAAGGGATATAAATAATAATAGAGAAAATATTATAATGCCACTATATAAATCCATGGTATGCCCATATCTTGAAACGTGCAAGCAGTTCTGGTTGCCCCATCTGAAAAAAGATATATCAGCATTGGAAAAGGTTCAGAAAAGGGCAACAAAAATGATTAGGGGTATGGAATAGCTTCCATATGAGGAGAGATTAAAAAGACTGGGACTTTTCATCTTGGAAAAGAGACGACTAAGGGGGGGATAGGATAGAGGTCTATAAAATCAGGAATGGTATGGAGAAAGTGAATAAGGAAATTGATTTACCCCTTCAAACACCACAAGAACCAGAGATCTCTCAATGAAATTAATAGTCAGCAGGTTTAGAACAAACAAAAGGAAGTACTTCAGACAACGCCCAGTCACCCTGAGGAACTTGTTCCCAGGGCTTGGTGGTAAAGGCCAAAAGTATAACTGGGTTCAAAAATGAATTAAGTTCATGGTAGCTAGGTCTATTAATGGCTGTTAGCTAGGATGGGCAGGATGATGTCCCTAGCCTCCAGTTTTCCAGAAGCTGGGAATGGGCAACAGGGGATGAATCACTTGATAATTACCTATTCTCTTCATTCCCTGTGTGGCATCTGACATTGGCCACTCTCAACAGACAGGATACTTGGGCTAGATGGACTTTTGGTCTGACCCAGTATTGTTGTTCTTATGTTGTTAGCACATTTGTCACTTCCCAAGTGTCTTGTCTGGTGGCTTTTTCCCACATATTCAGGGTCTAACTGATTGCTATGTTGGAGTCAGGAAGGAATTTTCCCCCAGGTCAGAGACCTGGTTTGTTTTTTTTTCGCTTTCCTCTGCAGGGTGAGGAATGGGTCACTTGCTGGTTTGAACTAGTGTAAATGGGGGAATTCTCTATAACTTGACATCTTTAAGCCATGATTTGAGGACATCAGTAACTCAGTCAGAGGTTAGGGGGTCTATTATAGGAGTGGGTAGGTGAGGTTCTTTGCCCTGCGATGGGCAGGCGGACAGACTAGGTGATCACAGTGGTCCCTTCTGGCCTTAAAGTCTCTGTGTCAATGATTGTGGGCTATGGATGCCTAGAAGATGGTACACAAGAGGGTCTTTGTTTCTCTGCCTCCATCCCCACAGCCTTTCCATGCACTCCGTGGTCATGTCATTGGCCATTGCTGTGCAGTGCATTTGTAGGTATATCCTACTGAAGGCCAGTCTGCTGTCTCCAGAGAGTTCCCTTTTGCATGCCCCTGGGCTTTAGACCCGGTCAGGAGTAACCTAGTCATCCTTCTCCCGTGGCTGTTCAGTGGTCATACTGCACTAGGTTGGTGCAAGGCCGGTGCAAACACCAGGCGACCTAGGCGGTTGCTGAGGGTGGCACTGTTTTTGAGGGTGGCACTTAACCGTTTTGAGGGCACCATTTTCCCACCATTGGCGGCATTTCGGTGGCAGCTCACAGGAAAAGTTTCAGCGGGACTCGAACTTCTGGAATCTTTTTCTTTCTTTCTTTTTTTTCGTCACTCCAGCAGCTTCGCCCATCTTCAGCGGATTTCCACTGCTGTTCTCATTAGCCGCCTAAGGTGGCAAAAATGCTCCCGTCATTCCCGGGTGGGTGGGTCTCTGTCCTAACACGGCTGGTCTCCTTGCTGACAGACTCTGCAGAGGGGCCAAGCAGTAAGGTGGCCCTAGAGACTGAATTCCCTTCTTGCCTGAGCAGTGGTCCCTCCAAGTCACAGGTGACATACGTCCACAGGGCAAGATGGGGAATCTTGCACTCCCAGAACCCAGGCTGTCTGCTCCGTGGATAGCTATAGACCTCTCCTAAACCTCCTTCCCTTGGTTTGCTAGCAATTCACTTCTAAGTGAAATACAAGATGTTGGACTATCTATGAAGCCCTAGATGACCTGTCTCTGAGGCCACCTCCCATGTGCTTCTCATAGCACCTGCATTGAATAGGAGCACCTGAGCAAACTGTCCCAAGGGGCCAGAGGACAGTAGCTGCTGAAACTGACAGCTTACAGCTGAAAGTAGCAAGAGCGAGTTTCACACGTACTTTAAAGGTGTTTTCTCTTTGATTAATGTAACAATCAGAGTGGGTGAGATTCACCCCATGGGCCGAGCACCGATACATGCACCATGTAAGTCCTGCTTAAGGTTCAATGGTGCATAGGCCTCGTGCAAGCTCTCTGACGGGTGAATTTCATTCAGGAGCACAAATTGGCTCAGCACTCACCCTTGTGATTATGTCAAACTCCTACCTGCCCAGAAACGTTGTCACAAGCCTGCTGTTCACTTCCTGGCAGGATCCTTGCCCGGTGTACCAATGACTTCAGTGGAGTGATGCTGACAGAACAGCTAAATTTAAAAATCACCTAAAACACATCTCTGCTTACTTCCGAGTCTGCAAAGAAAAGTGCTTGAAGGACAGCACATTTAGAACAACTGAAATGTTATGAAGATGAACAGTGAAAATTCATTTTGAGCTCAATATTTTGGTCTGGGCAGCTGAGCCAATGGGAAGGAGAAGTTAAATTAATATTGCTGATAGCTGGATCCAATTTAGAAGGCGCTTGGCAGAGACGATCATCAGAGAAGAAGACAAATAGATTTCAGTCAATTAAATGTAATTGTTCCAGCTGAAGATTATTTATCTTCTTCCCTGGTGATTGTCTCCTTTGAGTGCCTTATAAATTGGATCCAGCTATCAGCAATAGCAGCTGACTTTCACTGGAGATGGGCGTGGGTTCTGGAAGAGTGAGGGGCTGAGAGCCACAAGTTGCATGTTGCTTTAGATTTATCACCCTTGAGCAGCTTTTTAGCAGACTAAAGCATCCAGCATGCTTTTGAGCATTCTTCTTCCACAGCCAGGCTTGGTACCACTGGGGCAGAGCCAACAAAGCCCAAAGGGAATTTGGGGCAGGTTTTTATTGAAGAGGCACTGAAAATATTTGGAAGATCTCTCATTTTTCTGGGTGAGGAATTGTTTGTAAAGAGGGGATGAAAGCCCCTGAGGTTGAAATTTGATGAGAGCTGAGCCCCAAGAGCCCTGGAATTCATAGAGGGGCCACTGCGTTACATAGATCTCCTATTGCACTGTGCACATGGGGAGTTGGTCCTTGGGAGCTCATCTCTAGGGCACTTCAACTTCCTGCCAGAAATCCATCTGAGCCCAATTCAAGCCAGTTCTAGAGCGCGGTGCAAGAGCTGTCTCTCTGGTCCAGTGTTTTACTAATGCAGGCACTCGGATCACCTTTGCAGTTAGTGCCTTGAGCCTGGCCTCTCATACCTGGCCCTTCTGGGGCCATTAGTGTGCAGGCTCCTTGGGGTTCATGGGTCACATGCTCCCCATCTTGGGGGAAAGGTTGTTTACTGTTGAGCTGAGCTCGGTGAAGCCTGGCCAGACATAGAGGTGATGGGTGCCCTGTAAAGCTGTGCAGTGATAGCACTGTGTTCAGGTGCAGGGGAAGAGGCCACTGCACAGCATACAAGGGATCCCTTCCACTGAGCACAGGGAGGAAGAGAGAACCAGTTGCAAGGGTACGTGGCCAGCTTGGGCTTGCTGCAGGAAATCAGTTGGCAGCACAGCAAAGCCGCGGCCAAAGGCCTTAGGCCCAAATGTTTAGGGTTGCTGTGCTGTGTTGCAATGACTGAGTGGCTGAGGAACCTCAGTCACTACTTTTGGAAATAGATTTAGGCACTTCAGAGCCCAACTGACAGTCAAGGGTGAGTAGAGTCCAAAGTGTCTAAATCCCCTTTGAAAATGAGATTTAGGCTCCTAAAACAGTTAGGCATTGAAGTGCCTAAATAGCTTTTACAGTCTGGGCTTTAGTCTGTACTTAAGCCAAACCTCCTTTGATCCAAGGGCTGAGTAGGAACTAGTGAGGGCTGCAGGGACTGAGCCATAGTGAACAGGACGGGGCTACGACTGTTCTTTGAACTCTTATTTATTTAACTGTAAGGTGCCAGATGGCTTCAGTGAAGCTGCTCCAGTTTACACCAGCAGAAAATTTGGTTCATGGGTTCCAGTTAGATGTTAAAACCTAAACCACCGGCACTAGAATGACTATGTGAGACTAGGTAGAATGAGATACACATGGAAAATACCTGAAATACCCCATTTTTGCAGTGCTGAAAACTGTTGACAGGATCAAAAGCTCACTATCTGCTGCCAGTTCAGCCCTGGGTGCTAAGGCTGTTGGGGGAAGTGGTGGCTCACAAGATGCCCTCCTTTGCCAGGTACCCGGGGTGTGTGTGTGGAAGCCTTGAGTCAGTCTTAGGCTGGTGGTTGGCACAGTATGAAACTTGCCCCCCTGGTCTGGGGAGTTTGTGCGGGAAAGGCCGTTTTCTCAGTATCACGTTCAGGAAACCATTTTTGTAATCTCAGATTAAAAACCGATTTCTACTCTTAGCCATAATTGGCTCCAAATAAACACTAGGCACTGGAAACAGTGGGCCCCCATCTGGCTCCATTGCCCTCCAGGAACTTGCAACAGCAGTGAAACTACCTCTGTACAGCAGGGGTAGAGGAAGTCATGTGCAAAGTACTGTAAAATCTGGAGTATTGCATCCAGTTTTAGGCCCCCACTACAGATGTTGAAAAATTGGAGAGAGTCCATTGGAGGGCAATGAAAATGATGAGGGGGCTAGGGCACATGACTTACGAGAAGAGGCTGAGAGAACTGGGCTTGTTTAATCTGCAGAAGAGAAGAGTGAGCGGGATTTGATAGCTGCTTTCAACTACCTGAAGCGGGGGAGTGCAAAGAGGATGGACCTAGGCTGTTCTCAGTGGTGGCAGATGACAGAAGAAGGAGCAAAGGTCTCAAATTGCAAGTGTGGGAGGATATTAGGAAACACTATTTCACTAGGAGGGTGGTGAAGCACTGGAATCGGTTGCCTAGGGAGGTGGTGGAAACTCCATCCTTAGAGGTTTCTTAGGCCCGGCTTGACAAAGCCCTTGGTGGGATGATTTAGTTGGGGGTTGGTACTGCTTTCAGCAGGGAATTGGACTATATGACCTCCTGAGGTCCCTTCCAACCCTGATATTCTGTGTGTGATGGGTTCAGTTGGAACTGTTACCTGACAATGCTGGAATTAGCATTAGTGCAGAGCAAACAGCGGGGAACATTTTTCATGAACTAATCAGGGAATTAAGAAGTGACTACACAGCTCTGGGAATGAGGGTAAGGGAGTTGGGAGCGCAGGTGGTTTTCTCTTCAGTCCTTCCAATCAAGGATAGGAGCCTCGGCAGAGACATATGCATCCTGGAGGTGAATGCATAGCTGCGAGGATGGTGTCGCCAGGAGGGCTTCAGCTTCCTTGACCATGGGATGCTGTTCCAGGAAGAAGGACTGCTAAGCAGAGATGGGGTCCACCTATTGAGGAAGGGGAAGAGCATATTTGGCTACAGACTGGCTAACCTAGTGAGAAGGGCTTTAAACTAGGTTCAATGGGGGCAGGACACAAAAGCCCACAGATAAGTCAAAAACATGGAGACCTGGGAGAACGGTTGGAATCTGGAGGGAGCATGGGCTGTTATAGAAGAAATAAGGGATCAACAAGACAGAACTTGGGAGGCGGGTGGGGGGAATGAAATCAGTATCTTAGATGTCTATATGCTAATGCGAGAAGTATGGGGAATAAGAAGAGAGAACTCGAAAAGCTAGTAAATAAACACAACTATGACATGGTTAGCATCACAAAGACTTGGTGGGATAATATGCATTACAGGAATATTGGTATAGAAGGGTACAGCTTGCTCAGGAAGGACAGGAAAGGAAAAAAGGGTGGAAGAGTTGGCTTATATATTAAGAGGTTTCAGAGTAGCAGCCGTGTTAATCTGTATCTGTAAAAAGAACAGGAGTACTTGTGGCGCTTTAGAGACTAAAAAATTTATTACAGCATAAGCTTTCATAGGCTACAGCCCACTTCTTATATATTAAAAATTTATATACTTGGAGTGAGGTTGAGGTAGAAATAAGAGACAAACTTGTTGAAAGTCTCTGGGTAAGGATAAGAGGGGTAAAACAAGGGTGATATCATGGTAGGGGTCTACTACAGATCACCAAATCAGGAAGAAGAGGTGGATGAGGCTTTTTTAAAAACAACTAACAAAATCATCCAAACCACAGGACTTGGTGATGATGGGGGACTTCAACTACCCAGACATCTGTTGAGAAAATAACACAGCAGGGCACAGATTATCCAACAAGTTCTTGGAATGTATTGGAGACAATTTTTTTATTTCAGAAGGTGAAGAAAGCTACTGGGGGAGGCTGTTCTAGATTTGATTTTGACAAATAGGGAGGAATTGGTTGAGAATCTGAAAGTGGAAGGCAACCTGAGTGAGAGAGACAATGAAATGGTAGAGTTTATGATTCTAAGGAATGGTAGGCTGGAGAACAGCACAATAAAGACAGTGGATTTCAAGAAAGCAGACTTTAGCAAACTCAGGGTGTTGGTAGGTAAAATCCCATGGGAAACAAGTTTAAGGGGAACAACAATTGAGGACAGTTGGCAGTTTTTCAAAGAGACATTATTAAGGGCATGAAGAAAACTCTCACAGTGTAGGAAGTATGGCAAGAGACCACCCTGTCTTAACCAGGAGATCTTCAATGATCTAAAACTCAAAAAAGAGTCCTAGAAAAAGTGGAAACTTTACAAAGGATGAGTATAAACAAATAACACAAATCTGTAGAGACAAAATTAGAAAAGCCAAGGCACAAAATGAGATCAAATCAGTTAGGAACATAAAAGGAAACAAGAAAACATGCTACAAATACATTAGAAGCAAGAGGAAGACCAAGGACAGAGTAGGCCCATTACTCAATGAGGGAGGAAAGACAATAATAGAAAATGTGGCAATGGCAGAAGTGCTTAATGACTTCTTTGTTTTGGTTTTCACCAAGAAGGTTGGTGGCGAATGGACATCTAACATAGTGAATATCAGTGAAAATGAGGTAGGATCAGTCTAAAATAAGGAAAGAACAAGTTAAAAATTACTTAGACACATTAGATGTCTTCAAATCACCAGGGCCTGATGAAATGCATCCTAGAATATTCAAAGAGGTGACAGAAGAGATATCTGAGCCGTTAGCAATGATCTTTGAAAAGCCATGGAAGATGGGAGATGTTCCAGAAGACTGGAAAAGGGCAAATATAGTGCCCATCTATAAAGGAAATAAGGACAACCTGGAAATTACAGACCAGTCAGCTTAACTTCTGTACCCAGAAAGATAATGGAGCAAATAATTAAGCAATCAGTTTGAAAACACCTGGAAGATAATAAGGTGATAACAGTCAGCATGGATTTTCAAGAACAAATCATGTCAAACCAACCTGATAGCTTTCTTTGACGGGGTAACAAGCCTTGTGGATAGTGGGAAAGTGGTAGATGTGGTATATCTTGACTTTAGTAAGGCTTTTGATACTGTCTCCCATGACCTTCTCATAAACAACCTAGGGAAATGCAATCTAGATGGAGCTACTATAAGGTGGGTGCAAAACTGGTTGGAAAACCATTCCCAGAGAGTAGTTATCAGTGGTTCACAATCATGCAAGAAGGGCATAATGAATGGGGTCCCGCAGGGATTGGTTCTGGGTCCAGTTCTGTTACATATCTTCATCAGTGATTTAGATAACGGCACATAGAGTACACTTATGAAGTTTGCAGACAATACCACGCTGAAAGGGGTTACAAGTGCTTCGCAGGATATGGTTGCTTTGCAAGTACTTTGAGAGGCAGGATAGCTCAGTGGTTTGAGTATTGGCCTGCTAAACTCAGGGTTGTGACTTCAATCCTTGAGGGGGCCTTTGAGAGATATGGGGCAAAAATCTGTTGGATGATTCTAACCTCTCCCTGCCTCTCACGTAGTGCCATTAGCTCCAATCTGGGTAAGGCCAGGAGACCTGGACCCAAATTGCAGTTCATCCCCATTATTTGTTATAATCTTGAGCATCCAGAGGGCCCTATCTGCTGCTGGCGGCAATGGAGATGTGCTGATTTATGCCAACTGGGAATCTGTCCCATAACTTGTTTTGGATGAATGTCCAAGAACAGTCTGAAATTCGTTTGACATGATGGGAATGGGAACCCTCTGGCTAGCCATAAGCTCCACAGTTACAATTCAAATGAGGACTAAGTAGGGTGGGAAATCCAAAGAAAGGAAAGTGAACAATTGCCTGAAAGTTTTGCTAAAAACATGAAAATATTGAGTATGTTAAGAAAATCCAGTCCCTTACGTCAGGTAGCCATGGTTAGGCTAACACCAAGTCAGTCTCTGTGTAAATGCAAAGATGTCGAAGTAAGGCAATGTAGTGGAAGATGCACACAGATGCACATGTGTGCGTTCTGCATAAGAGCTCCTTCCCAGTCCCTCTGGCATGCTAGCACTAAAGGAGAACTCAAGCCACTCGTGCCAGGTAGAGTCTCAATAGCACCTGTGTGTGACTGGCTGGTGATGGACAGATTCTCAGGGTATGTCCCCTGTGTGGCATAATGCACTGCCCCATACCTCTTACTGCAGCATGAGCCAGGAACATAGGTGGAGGAAAGACGTAGGCTGAAGCTGAGTGTAAATTAGAGCAGCCCTAAGGCTTCTTATGCTGTGGGCCAAGTCCAGAAGAAGGGAGGATTTAATGGTGGTTTAAAGCCATGCTCAAGTGGAATAGAGAACCAACCCCACGAATCCAACCACAAAGACCTGAGCAGGAGAGAAAAATTAGAACATCCTGTTTTAGGAGCATCTATAAAGAGTGAAAGTTGCTTTTCTCACTGTAATATTCAGGGCTGGGACTGTCCTACTGTCCTGTGTCTGTACAGCAGCGAGCACAATGGGGTGCATTGTGGAGAACGGGGACCATTCTGGTCCATGCTGGGACGCCTAGGCACTACCACAGTATAAATAATTATTATTAATTACCAAATAATATGATTAATAATGGCATTTCAAACTCCCAGTTGTTATGACTATTTGATGTTTATTATAGTAACCCGAGAGGCCCCAATTCAGAGAAGCAAGAATTGGGTCTTATTGCGAGGTAGGTATAAAGTTCCCATTCCTAGCTCTGCGAACAGAGGGATATCAGACCCCGCGCTGGTGAGGCTCATGTGTCCAAATGCTGGCCAGCCTGGGGCTCAGCACAGGGTCATGCTGGGGGAGTTTTCACATTGAAACCTTTCTCTAGGAGGTGGTTTTTTAAATGTTGGCTCTCTGGTGCTGGGCAGGTGTTTGAACAATAAATATACATGGCACTTATACAGAGCTCTTTTCATCAGCAGATTTCAAAGCGCATCACAATCTTTAATGTATTTATTCTCACAAACCCCCCGCAAGGCAGGGCAGTGCTGTTAGCCTCATTGTACAGAAGGCAAACTGAGGCACCCAGAGGCTAAGTGACTTGCCCAGGGTTACGCAAGAAGCCTCTGAGAGAGTTCCTAGGCCAGGACCCTAACCACTAGGCCATTCTTACAAGCTGTTCCCAAGGAGATGGGTTAGTGAACAGAATGCAGATGAGGCAGTCAAGGAGGTGTGAAAAATGCAATTTCTCACATGGCTATCATTACTACAAATGAGGCATATGCGTGTGATCAGTCATGTGACTGTGCAAATATAAAATCCTAGCTAGCTCGATTCTATATAATATTCCATAGGGGGCAGATGCCTTCCCTCATTTAATATGTTGCAAATGTGATATAAATCCAAAATGATTACAGCCGTTTCTCCCAGTTCCGTCCCGCTCCCCCTGCCTTTCCCATCAGCTGGGAATGGCCCAGATAGCTGGGAAAAAAAGAATAGCTATTTTTAAAAAACAACAACAAAAAAACCCAACCCTGTTAATTCTGCATTTTTTCTGCCTGAGGACACTTCCTTCCTTCCAGGAGAAATCACTCCAGTGCCGACGTGTTAACCACCTCCCAGCCATCTGCTGCATCAAAGGGGCTAATGGTGCTGCCTCCCCTTAAGCTCCAGTATGTTCCCTCCTGGCTCTGCAGTTCATTAATAAACTCGAGAGAAAAACTACAACCTAGGTCCAATTCCTGCCCTGCCCATGGGGGAACCATGTTGGGGAGCAGGGGGAGTGGAGTGCTGCTGGGCAAGTTACCAGCAGATGAGGGGGCAGATCAAGGCAGGCACACTTCACTCTTGGGCATGTGTTGCTTCCTGTTGGGTAAGGAGCAGCATCCAGCCTGGCTAGACGGCCTGCTCTCTGCAGCATACGCACTCGCTGCCGAAAATGCCTGGTCATGCTCGCCAAAAGACTATGGCCCCTTGGGATTGCAACGCCCTCCTGGGACACACCACCCCACTGATTCTAAGGTCAAAAGGGACCATCGTGATGAGCTTGTCTGACTTCCTGCACAGCTCAGGCCCCAGAATCTCACCCACACACTCCTGTAGTAGACTCATGATGGTGTTGCTAACCCATTGGGGGCCCTAAACTGGAATATTTCTCCCCCCAGCACATAATAAAAAGCAAATGGGGGCCCTAAGCAATTGCTTAGTCTGCTTATATGTAGTGCTGGCTCAACTTCTGGCTGAGTTACTGATGTCCTCAAATCATGGTTTAAAAACTTCAGGTTATAGAGAATTCCCCCATTTGCTCTAGTTTAAAACTGCAAGTGACCCAGGCCCCACACTGCAGAGGAAGGTGGAAACCCCGCAGAGGCTCTGCCAATCTGACGTGAGGTAAAGTTCCTTCCCAACCCCAAATTTGGAGATCAGTTAGACCCTGAGCATGTGGGCAATAGCCCCCAGCTAGACACCTTGGAAAGAATTCTCTGTAGCAACTCAGAGTCCTCTCCATCTCATGTCCCATCTCTGGCTATTGGAGATATTTGCTACTAGCAGTCAGAGACTGGCTACATGCCATTGTAGGCCGTCCCATCATACCATTCCCTCCATGCGTTTACCAAGCTCAGTCTTGAAACAAGTTAGGGTTTTTGCCCCCACTGCTTCCCTTGGAAGGCTGTTCCAGAACTTCACCCTCTGATGGGTAGGAACCTTTGTCTAAGGTGCAGCAGCCCCTTAAGTTCTGGGCTAGAGGAAGAGAGAGAGATTGTCTGCTGTGACTTATGTGGCTCCTTACATCCCATTACTCATTCTCTGCCCAGCTCCGCAAAGTGGGGAACTAGACTTTGAAGAGGCACTGGGAGAACCAGTTGGAACCAGGTAACAGGCAGACTCTGCATGAAACAGACTCCTTGGCTCTCAGTGATTGAAATGTGCTGAAGACTGCAAGCAGGGGCCAGATTCAGCAAAGCACTGGGGGCCAGTTTGCCCAAGATATTTAGGTTCCTATAAATGGGACTTGTAGTGGGGCAGCTGCAACTCCTGCAGAACAGGGGATAAAAGCAGCTCTGGAGAGGGCTGCAGCTGGGAAGAAGAGGAAAACACAGGTTAAAACAGCCAATGTAGGCTGAGTGGGGAAGGAGCCACAGCTGTGGCCAGCTCAATTAGGGCCCAGCTGGCCCCAGTAAGAGGGCTGGGGGCCAGGAGCTGGGGGAGTCTCTCTCTAGCCCTAGAGAGATAAGGGCTAGCTGTTGGCAAATAAGATACCTGAAGCAGAGAAGAGCAGTGTTGGGGAAAGGGGCAAGAGGAGCTGGGGAGCTCCAGCCTGGCAACTCTCCAGGCTGCAGGCCTTGGTGAAGGCCTATGGGGGTACTAGGGTAGCCTGGGAATAGGCAGAGGCAGCTGGTCCTGACCCCTTGCCAATGATGAGTGGCCATGACAGACTGCAATTTGCCCCAGTGAGTGGGGGGCAGGATGAGGACTGGCAGTAGCCACTGAGCAAGGTAGGGTTGGGGGTTCCCCTCGAAGCGGAGACCCAGAGTGAGGGGGTACTGCAGAGGGGCAGAATCCCAAAGTTAAAGGGCACCAGGTTCTAGGAGGGACATGGGAGCCAGCGGCAAGTGAGACATTGGCCGCCAGGAGGCACTTTGGAGCTGAAAAGAGCTAATTCCCAGGCAGCCAGCAGGAGGTGCTGTGCCGGTGAGTCATTGCTTCGCTACAGTGCTTCATGCCTCACCTGTTCAGGTACGTTTTAAAATCCCAGTAGGCATCTAAAGCCATTTGACAATCTGGCCCTTGATCAGCAGGACCATTGGGCTGGAACCTGCCCATTCTACCTGGGCCCTGCCATGCCTGGCTGCAGAGCCCAGCTGCTACTGGCAAGATGGCACTTTCACCTATAGGCAAGGCTCTGATACAGGAGACATTGTGGTTTGTACAGTGGGAACAATTGAAATGGGGGTTTCCTCGGGCTGGTCCCTCCAGCTCGGTTCTACAAAGACTGAGGGGAAAGGCCCCAGCTGCCTTGTTTTCTGCTGTGGTAACATCATTGGGGGTGGAGAGAGGTTGTGAGCTAGGGCATTCTCATGACTATCAGCCTGCAGAATGTGGGCATCAGAGAAGATCCATTGTGTGTAGAGTTTGGGATGGGGAGAGGGTAAAACCATTTTTTACTCCCTAAATTCAGCCATAATTTGCCTACAAAAAAAATCAAGTGGAGACCCAACTCCAGACAAGCACTAGATAGCAAGAAAAAGGGGCTAAGGATTGAAAGAGACGGGTGACCTAGAAGCTATGTCTTGTCCTGATAACAGACTCTTTGCACCGCTCGAGTGGTGCTACAAAACAGCCATTCCAGGGAGCTGTGGATCCCCTGGCATGGCAGGCTGCTGTGGTATGTGGCTGGGGAAGGGGGCGTATCTAGACCTTGGTCTTGTCCCAGGTGGCACAATAGCCCCTTGAGAATCATGCGTGCAAGCCAGTGCAATCCTGAGGCTGTTCTACCTTGCCACAGGGACAACTCTGTCCCTGGCTGGTCCCAGGTTTGGTACTGGGGTATACGGCCCCCCCCTTTGTCCTTACCCTGGAACCTGTGTGTAGTGCAGCATTGCGAAACCGAAATCTCTTGGACAGTACATTAGAAATAAAGGGCTGTATCTTTGCAGTAGAATGGGGGTAGGCAACCTATGGCATGGGTTCACAAGGCAGCACGCGAGCTGATTTTCAGTGGCACTCACACTGCCCGAGTCCTGGCCACTGGTCTGGGGGGTGCTGCATTTTAATTTAATTTTAAATGAAGCTTCTTAAACATTTTAAAAACCTTATTTACTTACATACAACAATAGTTTAGTTATATATTAAAGATTTATAGAAAGAGACCTTCTAAAAACATTAAAATCCATTAATGGCACGCAAAACCTTAAATGAGAGTGAATAAGTGAAGACTCGGCACACCACTTCTGAAAGGTTGCTGACCCCTGCAGTAGAACCATCAACACCAGTATTATTAGTCACACACAGATGTGTGGGCCTATGTGGATGCACATGTGTGGCTCTTCATGTGTATGTCTGGATTAGTTGTGTGTGTGTCTACGAGTTCATGGACCTAAAATGTGGGGGGAGGAGCAATGGGGGGTGGGCACTGCATGTGTGCATGTTCTGAAATTTGCTTAAGGTAGCAAAATACCTAGGGTTGGTTCTGTCCGCACCCGCTGTCTCTCCCCCTCTCCCCAGTGAGGGGTAAAAGCTGTCAAAGAGGCCAGTGGCTGCCCACAGATGGCTACATCTTAGCTCTCCCCTTCCTCCTGTGTGGAGCCTGAGGTACCTCCTGGGACATGGCAAGGCAGCTGAAAGGGGGACTCCTGAGGAAAGGAGGCTGCCAAGGCTGTCATCACAGGGAACCCCAAACCTGCCCCTTTTATGTCAAGTGAGCTGGCTATATGGGGTGGGAGAGAGCACAAAGGATATTCTCCCTACCCCACGGTCCTAACCCCAGGCTCCCCTGGAGCTCTAAAGTGTGTGTGTGTGTGTGTGTGTGTGTGTGTGTGTGTGTGTGTGTGTGAGGAGTGTGCCGTGAAGGGCAGGACTGGGGAGCATTAGAAGAGCTGGAGGGAAGCCCAACCCTGGAATAGCTGCAGGGAGGGGGAGAGGGCAGGCAGGCTGCACGGCGGGACTGAGGTGCACTGGCAGAGCTGGGTTGGGATTGGGGGTCCAGCCTGGAGCAGTGGGGGAGGGGCTGTAGGGCGGGACTGAGGTGCATTGGCAGAGCTGGGTTGGGACTGGGGGTCCAGCCTGGAACAGCGGGGGAGGGGCTGGAGGGCGGGACTGAGGTGCACTGGCAGAGCTTTGTGTGCACAGCCTGCACAACAGCTGCCTGCACTTTAGTTGGCTCTAAACGCAGTGTTGACAGTCTCTGATTTTTATGGGAACTAAATTTACCCAGACACATGCAAAATCCAAAAAAAAGGGGGTGGGTGTGGAGATAAAATAAATTGCGCTGGTAAAGGCGTCTTGCGTCTCTGTGTCCCCAGCTAGGTTACTGGAAGAGGAGGAGCCATCCCCTAAAGGGAGCTCTCATTGGACTTACTGCGGCCCCCTTAACCATCCTCTTATCCCACCTCAGGAGCTCAGTGTGTTTGCACCGGCGTGCTTCAGGAACATTTGACATCCAAGACGCCAAAGAAATGGACCCGTCCTGTGGAAAATAAAAGCCCATTTTCCATTGATGGGTGACGGGGGATATTTGCTAGAAATGCCAATGACGGGAACTGGCCTCAGCAAAATATTGCAGGTTTTATGCGGAACAGGCCATCGGCTGCCTAATGATTTTACCTACTTTCCTGTAAACAGGTTTGTAAAGTTCATGCCTCTCAGTTTGGGTTGGCCTGGGGAGAAATGTGAATCTATCAACAGATGTTTGGATGGATTTTAGTTTCAATTAAAGAAAAAAAAAGCCCTCAGAGCTGCCCTGCCCAGGCCGTGAGCAACTTTACTACGATCCCGAACCCAGAGCGGGGATACCCAGGGAGTCCAGCACCCAGCTGGGTTACTAAGCATCAAGGTTCCCAGGGCTTGTTGTTGGGGGAAGAGAAAAGACCCTGAACTACACCATGCCCTTTTAGACTAGGTGGGTGCTGAGTTAGCTACAATGCAGGTCACATTCAAAGGGTTGTGGCTTCACCAGCAGGCCTGGGAAGACCAGCAAGCTGAGAGCGTGCGTGCATGTGAGAGAGTGAGATTTCTGCATTGCCTACTCTCAGCAGCCCTCTGCCTTAGGGGGACCAATAAACCTGCGGCAGGGGCATGGCTAGTGTGTCTGTAGCAATGTATCTCCAGCTCCTGCACCCCACACCAGTGGGAACTGTGTGGGGAGAGAGTGCCTAGCCCCTTGCTTCTGCACTGCCTGACACTTACTTACTCAGGCTTTGGGCACAGTGACAGGGTTCAGCCTAAAACTGTAGTCCCCAAACTGGGGAGCCACAGAGGAACATCTAGGAGGCACATCCGTTCTAGGGCCAGCCCCCATTAGAGGGTGGAGAGGGAGTGCCACCCAGACCTGCTCTGCCCCCAGCTCTGCTCTGGCCTAGCCCCTAGCCACAGCTGCAGCCCCAGCTCTGCTCCCGACCCCTGATCTCAGATCCCGGCCCCTCACACCTGGTCCCCAGATCCTGGCCACAGCCCCCAGCCAAGCTGCGACTCCACTCCTGGCCTGGTGAGGGGTGCGGGAACACATTCTAATAGTGGTATGGGGAGGCAGGAGAGGAAGAGTTTGGGACTATTGGCCTACAGTCATTCTCCGGTGAGTCAGGCCCCAGCCTTAAGCTAACGTGCAAGAAGTTAGAAACATGTGTCTCATCACGATTTCACTTCTTTGTACTGAAAAATCCGAAACAGCCACTTTAAACGGGGTGTGTTAAAAAAAAAATCTTGTCACTGCAGTTTATGTAGGGCCTACTTATTAATATTTCCAGCTCTTAGGTTCCCTGCCCTGGCTCTGCAGCAGCAGTAAATGTATGCTATCCCCAGAGCTGGGAGCTGAGGGGGGACTTGCACTGAACAGAGGGGAATGCCAAGTTCCAATCCAGCTTGGTTAGAACTGCTGAGGGACATAGGGAAGGTGGCTGTCCTGCCAACAAGGCTACTGCTCCTCATTGGAGATGGTTTTATTTTGCCGGCAGGAGAGCTTTCTCCTGCTGGCAAAGAGCGGCAACACTGCGTACGTTACAGCGGCACTGGCTGTAGTGGCAAGCTGTGCCACTGTAAGGTACACAGTGTAGCCATAGCCCTACCCACAGCTGGCAGACTTCAGAGTGCTGTAAGTCACACACTGGCCTTGCTGTGGCTTCCAGTGGCTGTGTACAAGTGTAAGCCGCACTAGTCTAGGACGCTAGCAGGATTCAGAGCAGCTCCTGGCAGAAGCAGGTGCGCCTCGTGAGGAAGTCAGTAGGAAGGGCTCCTAGTACTGCTGTACATAGCTGGACTGGGCTCAGTGCTGCAGTGGTAGTTAGTGTGTCTGTGCACACACACTGTTACAGCCCATTTGCTGCTATTCCTGCTGCGCACAAAGCTGCCTGCATGCTGATTCCCAAATGCCTGCAAAGTGCCACGTACCGTCTGCCCCTTTTCTGACCCGTTTCCACACACACTGGGGGCTCCCCCCATTTGTTTACATCACTGCCAAATTCAGCCCAGAGTCTGCTGTGGAGTTTGCATCCATTTACCCCAGGCATTTAGAATGAACACGGCCTATCCAGTAAATGTAAACAACCAGAAAAAAACCTAAAACCACCCTTTGGCTAAAGATGTCCTCTGCTCCTAGAGCGAACGCAGGCTGTGTGGCGCTGCGTGCAAGCAGTGCAGGGTTTGGAAGCCTCCCCTCTTCATTCACCCCACCCCATAATGCAGGGGTATGAGAGGGGAAGACTCAAGTTCATGCCATATTTGGTGTTGTTTTTTCAAGCTCCAGCACTTGGAGTCATGTGACAATCAGTGAGAAACTGAACTTTCTTTTTTTTTTTTTTTTTTAAAAAAAAGTCAATCATTTAGCCCTCCTGGTTGTTGAGTAAAGCTTGAAAATATGACCCCAGTGTGACCTAAAAGTGCAGAAATCACACCAAGAACCCTAAATATATTTGTGTATTTATTAAATCTCATGCTTTTTGAGTCTGGTTGATGATTTTTGGGGTTATGAATCATGCTGAGTTGGGTTTGTTTTGTTTTTTGAATGCTTGGGAACAGTGCAGTGGTATAGATTAACAGTGACTCCAATGACTTTAATAGGCCTGATTCTCTTTTACACTAGGGCCCCTTTACACTACTCTGCTGTGCAAAGAGCATGTTACTTTTGCTCCCTCGGTAGGGGCCTTGTATACTGCAGAAGAAGTGTGAAGGGGCCATGGTGTAAATGTGGATTAGCCTCGTAGAGGGATAGTGGTCTGGGGAAATGAGCTTTTCCCCACCCACATAGCCTGAGCTGGGGGAAGTTGAGTCAAAATTCATGGGATGGAACCCTGCTTTGCTGGTCACTGCAGGTGTCTGTGTCCACCCGGGCCCCGTTCACACACATGCTCCGCCCAAGAGGTGGGAGGTATGCAGAGGCCGGAGGCAGCAGGCACGCTCCTTGGCGGGACATCAAAGCTGGCTCCATTGTGTGTGTGTGTGTTTGTTCCCCACCCCTTAGTATGATTGCTCTGATAGATGTGACATCATCCCGAGACAACTCAGAGGGCCCAGGCCCCGCCATTGTCCTGTGCTGGTGTGGGGGCTACGTCCGTCTCCTAGGAACTAGGGGCTGGGATTCGCAGGCATGCTTTCATCTTGCTGACCTGCCCGGCTGGTGAGAGGATGCCTTCCAAGGCACCAGCCTGGGGAGACAGTACCAGCGCGCAGCATAAGGGACCCGAGTGAGAGACAGACACGCAGACATCGTTAAAAGGTCTCCTGCACCCCCACCCCTGTGGGGAGGGGAGAGAGCACTCGCCAACTACACCCATCTGTTGCTTTTCATTAAAGGGACCCTGCTCACTTTTTTTTTTTTTTCCCTTTGGTTGCTTGTTTGGTCTTTCCCAATCAGAGGGGAAAATCAAAGAGCTCCTGGCTGGGAGCAGGCATTTGTACTGGGGATGGGCGCAAGCAGCAGAGGGCCGGGGGAGGAGGCAGGGTCTTTGGATGCTGGGGTCTGAGGCCCCTGGAGTGATCCAATGCGAAGGCAGGGTCTGATATGGCTCTCACACTCTGTGTCTGCCCTGGGGACTGCAGAGTCAGACTATAGGAGACTGTGGTGGAGAGGGAAGGGAGAGGACGGTGAAGCAGTTTGGAAGATACTTCTGGTTTTTCAGGGAGCCAGAAGTTTGGATCTGGGGCCCATTAAGCCTTTGTTCAACCTGGGACAGCCTTAGGGCATGACCCCATGGGCACCTTGGTGGCCTCACAATCTTCCGCTCGGGTAGTAGGATGGGAGAGGAGCTGCTGGATCCTCCCTAACAGCAATGACAGATAGGAAGGCACCTCCCAGCCTGACCCTAACTTTTCTCCCCCAAAATCAGAGGCCAAATCCCGTAAATCAGCTATGTACACCAGCTGAGGCCCTGCCCCCTTAGTGCGTCCAATGTGGAGAGCTCCCCTTGTTCCTGCGGCGCAGAGGAGGAGGGTGTGTGTGTTGTGATAGGGAATGTGTTATACATGTGGGAGGAACGTGGGCAAGTGGTTAAGGTACAGGCCAGGGAGGCAGGCGACATAGGGTTTGTTCCCGGCCCTGCTGCAGATGCCCCGGGTGACCCCAAGCATGGCTCTGAGGGCAGGCCAGCCTGAGGCATCAGCGTTTACACTTGCTGCCATTCCTGCACGTGCAGAGCAGCATTTGCATGTCTAAATCCCCATTTGCATGCACAGTTATTGTAACTGTCTACACAAAGGTAGGGTGCAAAGTCACACATAGCCGAGGGTCTTAGCCACTGAAAATTTGGCCCTTAATCTCTGTATGCCTCAGTTTTCTGGTCTGAAAAGTAGGGATGATGCTGACCCAGCAAATGAGATGTCTTGAGTTTTAAAGTATGGAGGCTTCTGAAGTGCTTTGAGATCCTTGGAAGGTGCTAGGAAAGGATAAGCTCTAAGGATTGCTTTATCAACGGGAAAGGGACATTCTTGCCTGGGGCATCAGACTCTATCTTTCCACGCCCTTCTAGAGCAAAAGTGAGACTTCTTTCAGGGAGAGAATGCCCAGTTTTCTAGGGGCTGGTTTAGGATATGTCCCTTCTGTGCCCTCCAGCAGCGATGGGAAGGAACCAATGGGGGGAGGGATAACTTAGTGGTTTGAGCATTGGCCCAGGTTTGTGAGTTCAATCCCTGAGGGGGCCATTTAGGGATCTGGGGTAAAAACCTGTTGGATGATTTAGTCGGGGTTGGTCCTGCTTTGAGCAGGGAGTTGGACTAGATGATCTCCTGAGGTCCCTTCCAACCTTGATATTCTATGAGGGACTCCCAGGAGCTCTCTGGAGTCACCAGCTCTTTGCAAACTCAGCAGTCTCCCATGTCCCTGTGAGGCAGAGCTGATCTCACAGAGCCCTGGCCTAGCTTACATGGGGATTGGGGTTTGAGTTCTAAACCTGCCCTAATCTCCTGTGGGGAAGCTAGGCCCATGGGACCTGCCTGAGGAGGGGATGCAGAGTCCAAGGCAGCTCTAGCCTTTGAGGTCCAGAGGAGATGCTGGTTGGCATTTGAGCAGCAGTTAGCTGCAGGCTCCCTGCTGAGATCAAACGCTGCCCCTCTTGAAACTGAATAGAGGCCATGAGTCTGGCTCCATCTGTCTGAAGCAGAGCATGCACGGTGCCCTTGCTGCATAGTCACAGCCCCTCACATCTTGTTCTTCCTCCAGTCGTGAGGCCGACCCCAGCCCTGCTCTTCACCCCCTCCCAGAGGTGTGCAGGGCAGTCCAGGGCTGCTACAGCGTGTTACCTCTTGGACAGTTTTGGGGTTTAAAGACTGGAATCGGTATCTCCTGGCTGACTGCCATCCCATGGGAGAATGGCTTCGCATGCTGAGGGCTACACCTGTCCATTTAATGACAGTGATCCTAATTGCTCTGCTGCATCCTGTGGGGGCAGGGGCTGGGGTCGTACACAGTTAATTAGGGCTGGCTGATTTGCTTCTGGCTCTGGGTCTGGTGGGACACTGCAGCCTACAAGCTGCTCTAACCTGCAGTGGTCTCCAAATAGAACATCAGCCATTTAGGGAATGCTGGAGTGCTATGCACTCCCAGCCATAGCCCCCGTGCATTCCTCCTAACACACCCCCTGTGCTAGGGCTGTGGGGCACAAGATGTAGGGGTCGGCTAGTCTGTCCTGGACCTTCTGGGGATTCTGCCAGGCCAGGGAAGCTCCCTAGCTAGAGTTTTAAGGCTTGTCTTCACTAGAGCGGGGAGAGATCGAGCTTATGGCGATCGATTTATCATGTCTCATCAAGACGCGATAAATCGATCACCAGCGGCACCCCCGTCGACTCCGTAACTCCAGCTCGCCAAAAGGCGCAAGCTGGAGTTGACGGGGGAGCGCGCCGCCGACCGCCGACGCCGTGAGGACGGCAGGTAAGTCGGCTGTAGATTAATCGATCCCCCGCACTAGTGGGGACCAGCCCTTACAGGCCCTCTCCATTCTCCGCACAGTGCAAAGGGAGCAGAGCAAAGGAGCTGCTCCGGCATTGGCTCAGGGAGGAGACGGACATTGTGACTCATTCTTCCACCAGGCAAGGACAAAGACAAGCAAGACATTATGAGTCTCCTTCCTCTCCTGCGCCTGTGGTACCACTGCTCTCAGCTAGGGTGAGACTCCAGGAGGACTCTACTGGCCTCGCCCAGTGGTGTTGCTTCTGGCTGGAGCAGACGTGAGTGGTACTTCACCTGCATGCCTTGGCCAGCCATTTGTTCTCCTTACTCATGGACAGTCCATAGCCGAGAGATAATGGAGAAGAAATTCCCCTCAGTCCCTTTAGAAGAGTCGCCCAGGCAGGAATTGACCATCTGTTTGTTGGATAGTGCTTGGAAGTTCTTGGAAACAGAATTCTCCTTTCACACCAGGGGATGGTGAACCCTGTAGGTCAGGGATGGGGTACATTGGTGGGGAAGGCTAGCACTATACTCAGGGACCTGATTCCCCTCACTCCGCCCAGATCTGTAGTGGATGTAAGTGCAGCCAAGTGCTAGAACCACTGGGAAATGCTAGGGAGGGGCGTGGGCACTGAGGCTCTTATAGTTTACCCGAGAAGGTAGGTGTGGCAGGTTCAGTTGTACAGCCATGTGATGAGCCCACCCCAACACCTGGATGTGTCCCTACTTAACATGGGAAGGGTCATGTCTGGATTTGGACCATCCTGGGTTCATCTCTGGCATGGACTGATTGCACCTCACTGTACATCACCAGCTGGTAGATAAATAAAACATGCCAGGTTACAGACTCTGGTGAGTTCCCTTTCCCTGCTCTGCTATTCCTGGGGGTCATGATAGCACTCCCCTGACATCTGTGATCAGTGCAGGAGGAACAAGGCCAGGGCTGGGAATGGAGGCAGCCTAGAGCATTTGACTCATTCCTCGGAGCCTGTCTTGCTTTCTCCTCCTATCCCAGCTCTGCTCTGCACTAGCAAGTTGGGTGATGATGAGCACAGCTGAGAGGGTGATGTTGCTTTGTGACCTGTGCTATCTCTCCACTCCACTCCTCTGCTGCCTTCCTGGACCACTTTGAGGGATTAGCCAAATCACTTCACATATACATACAGATCAGGGCTGGCTTGCAAAGGGAACAGCTGGGGTCCTGGTTGAGCTGACATCTCACTGAGGCATTTGACACCTTCTGCCCAGGGAGTAGGGCTCAGAAACACAGTAGGGTCTATTCCTGTCTGGAGAATTGAGGCCTCTCAGGATAGAGCCTTGATGGCTAGGAACTCACCCACCGACCAAGGCAAAGTCAATTTATGTTATTTACTTGTGGGATTGGCTGATGGGGAGAGGTCTCCTTTGGGAAGGGTAGAACTTAATTATCAGTCCATTGTTATTTGGGATGGAATCTTCTCAGCTGGGGAGCGCTTCGCTGGTTTCAGCAGCAGCTCTTGGCAAGGTGTGGAGATTCAATCAATGGATTTACAGGTCCCATGGTGGGACATTCTCATTGTGCTTCTCCATGGTATGGAGGAATGAGCCATTGTCCATGTGGGAGTGGTGGCGGGGGGGGGGGGGGGCGGGAGCTCTACAGCAAAGAAAAGAGAGCCCAACATCTGAACGTCACTTTTCTGAGGTGATGGCACATGACAAGGCAGTGAGGAGGGCTGGAAGTCTGAATAGTACAAAGCACAATTAGGGTGACCAGCCAGCAAATGTGAAAAATTGGGACAGGGGGTGAGGGGTTATATGTACTGGTATAAGACAAAGCCTCAAATATCGGGACTGTTCCTATAAAATCAGGACACTTGTTCATCCTAAACATGCTCATGTTCATGCTCAAATAAAGGGCCCAGTTCATATCTCACATTTCTTTTACACTAGTGTAAAGTCACTTATTTCAGTGGAGTTGCACCTGTTTTACACTGATGTAAGTGAGCCCAAATTGACGTTTAAGGCCCAGACTTTATGTACCTAACCTGCGGTGAGATGGGGCATGAGAAATTGTCACATCAGCTGTTTGCTGAATGCCAGCGAATAGTGACTGGCTCTGAACTGTAACACTGGTGTGTTGCTGCTGCTGCTGTTTGAATTTCTTGAACTCTGGTTGTAGCACACCAGGGAGTCAAAGGGCCCAATTCTGCTTTCGGCTGCAGTGTTGTAAATAAATATATAACTACACAGAAGGCAGCGGAGTTCCTCTGGTTTCCACTGTGTGTAGCTGAGAGAGGAGTTTGACTCGGAGCTGAGAGTGCTGTGCTCAGCTAGGTGTAGGAAGGAAGCAGTGTGGATCAAAGCCCTGCACGTTCCTCAAAAGGGGAAACACTGCTTTATTGAGGGGGAAGGAGGCTGGGCAATCCTGTGGCCTAAAACACATCTCAGCCCTGAAGTGCTGAAACAGAGTGAGGAAGCCCAGGGCTGAAGGAACCCAGAGGCTGAATTGTCCTCCCAGCTTAGGTAGGAGAGCATCAGAGTGGGGTGCATTGGTCGGGCAGCGTGGACTGAAATGCGAGCTAAACACACCTAGAGGCTGAATTCCCCTGACCTCAGGAAAGGTCTGCAGACCAGATCTGGAGCCCCTTGATGGACTGGTGTGGACAGGCTCCAAACTGAATTGAAAGTTGTCACTTTAGTTGGTGCAAATAGTGATGTTTCTTTGTTGATCCTTAACCGTAGTGGTGGGATCAAAGAGCAGGGAATCTAAAAGGACAAGTACATCCCTTCCGGGGACTGAGCTCTTCTCAGCCAAGCATCAGAACAGGGTAAATGTGGGTCTCCTGCCCTCTTTCATTGTCTGTTACTGAAGCTGCGCAGCTGGTGCCCTGGAGAGGCAAAAGCGGAGAGCTTTATGTGGGTGATGATCGGCACCTGTCTAAAACCATAGGCATTTCTGGTGGAGGTGGAGATTGTGCCCTGGAGGACATACAGCAATCTTATGGATTTACAGAGGGAAGTCTAGGGGCTAGTGTCATCAGCTTGAATTTCTGCAGAACGTCTTGAGTAGTCTCATGGGAAATGGTCTTGTTTGCTTGGGAATGAGGAAAGATCAAGACTAGAGCCCCTTCCCTGAAAAGTGTTGAAGGAACCTCCTCTGTTTCTGCAATTGGAGGGTGTAGATCAGTGGTTCTCAATGACCGGTTCATGGACTGGCAACAGTCCCTGAGATCTCCCTCTCCAACGCATCATCAGTGATCTACAACCCATCCTGGACAACAATCCCTCTCTTTCACAGGCCTTGGGAGGCAGGCCAGTCCTGACCCACAGACAACCTGCCAACCTCAAGCATATTCTCACCAGCAACAGCACACCGCACCATAACTCCTCTAACTCAGGAACCAATCCGTGCAACAAACCTCGATGCCAACTCTGCCTACATATCTATACCAGCAATACCATCACAGGACCTAACCAGATCAACCATACCATCACTGGTTCATTCACCTGCACATCTACCAATGTAATATATGCCATTATGTGCCAGCAATGCCCCTCTGCTATGTACATCAGTCAAACTGGACTGTCCCTACAAAAAAGGATAAATGGACACAAATCAGATATCAGGAATGGAAATATACAAAAACCTATAGGAGAACACTTCAATCTCCCTGCACACACCATGCAAGTCTTCAAGGTCAGCATTTTGCAGCAAAAAAACTTTAAGACCAGACTGCAAAGAGAAACTGCAGAGTTGCAATTCATTTGCAAATTTGACACAATCAATTTGGGACTGAATAGAGATTTTGAATGGCTAGCTAACTACAAGAGCAGTTGCTCTTCTCTCGCTGTTCACACCTCCAGTTCAGCTGCTAGAGGAATACCTCACCCTCCCTGATTAGAGATAACAGCTGGTTCAGCCTCATTGGACCCACTCTGTTATCTTTAACCTGGTTTTTGCCTACCTATTTATACCTGCCCCTGGATACTTCCACTGCAGGCATCCGACAAAGTGGGTATTAGCCCACAAAAGCTTATGTTCTAATACTTTAGTAGTCTTTAAGGTGCCACAGGACTCTTTGTCACTTCTGAGATCTCCCTGACACAGTTTAGGAAGGTAGCAAGCCGGACCCTGATAGCAAAAAGGTTGACAAACACTGATGTAAATCAGTGATTGTCAACCAAGGCTATGTGTACCCCTGGAGCTATGCAGATGTCTTCCAGCAAGTACATCAACGCATTTCAAAAGTTGCCTAGTTTTACAACAGGCTACATAAAAAGCACTAGCGACGTCAGTACAAACTAAAATTTCATACAGACAATGACTTGTTTATACTGCTTTATAGACTATACACTGAAATGTAAGTACAATATTTATATTCCAATTGATTTAGTTTATAATTGTATGGTGAAAATGAGAAGTAAGCAATTTTTCAGTAATAGTGTGCTGTGAGGACACTTGTGTATTTTTATGTCTGATGGTGTAAGCAAGTGGTTTTTAAGTGAGGTGAAACTTGAGGATACGCAAGACAAATCAAACTCATGAAAGGGGCAGAGTGTCTGGAAAGGTTGAGAGCCACTGATGAAGATGACTCTGTCCCAGCCCTTTCTTGCAAGAGGACTCTTTGGGACAAGGTAGGGACAGGGAACTGGTGGGGGGCAGCTTAATGTTGTACAATGTGGTGATACCCCCTGTTTCTGTGGTCCAGTGAGGCTCCCTGGACCTCACTCCAGCCGATGGCACCAGTAGTAGCTGCTAATAATAACCTCAAATGCAGCAGAGATGGGCGCATAATAAACTTGCTCCCAGTAACCAAGCTGAGTGAATGCTACATGTCACTAGCAACAAACTACGTCTGCTAGCGCTTTGCCGGAAGCGCTTTAGCAGCTGAGATAGGGTGGGCGCAGATAGAATTCATGGCTCCATGATGCTCATCTTTGAAGAGTCTTTCTTGCTTACCCTTTCTCAGCAGCCTGTGGAGAATTTTAACATCTCCAGGCCACTTTACTTGCAGCTTCCCTCTGATGAGGTGGTGTTTCGTGGTGGAGTGATGGCTCCAGTTAGATCTGCCATTTTCTACTCCATGTGTCCCATGGGGGGATTGAAGGCACTACAATGAGCAGATGCTCAGGAAACGGACAAAACTTCCTGCAGTTCATTTGGCTCAGATGACAAGTTTTTATGGAGGTGAAAAACAGAGAAAGTGGGGGGAGGTTGGTTGGCTGGGTACAAAAAGAGAGAGCAGCTATGGGCCTGAACCAAAACTCAGTGGGAATTTGTGCATTGGCTTGGATCAGGCCTCAATGAGGGGTGATAGATAAGGCCTGTAATATTAGTAGGAAGCTAGCAGGGCCTATTGGTAGATGCTGAATTGCTGCCCTATCCCATGAAGACATTTTCTGTATTTGATCTCCCAGCAGAGCCTGGAATCTGAAGCCCTGTTCCTGTCTGGATCATCTCTCGCTCCTCTCCCCATGATTCCTCTGCCATTTCTCTGCTGAGCTTCACTTTTTGACCCCCTAGTTCCAGTCTTCAAACTCCTCTTCCCTGCCCTGTGATCTTCCCTCCGAAGAGTTAAAATGTGAAGGGCTCAGAAAGGCAGAGGCAGATTTAAATTGCAGCCCAGGCCTAATGGAATCCAGTGTATCTATCTAGGGCTTTAGTATTACTGGCTCCTGTTACCATACTAAATTGTAGCTGCACGTCAGAAAAAAAAAAAAATCCCATGCAGCCTCTAGAACTGGCATTAAAAAGGATTAGACATCAATATGCAGCCTCCGAGCTCCCCCGCCCCTCCAGAACCATTGTTCTTTCTAAGGCGCTTCTACCACTTTGATGATGATGATTGGCAAGGTTTCAAATCGATGTATTATAAAATCTTCAAAAAAAAAAATGCAGTTGCCATAACGTAATGCAGATTTTTGTCACCGCTCCATGGCTTCTGCTTTCAATTTCCACCGAGGGGAGTGGCTCCGTCGCAGTCAGATGGAGAGCAGCTCGCATCCCCGCTCTGTGGGCCCCCCGGACCAAATCCCTGGAATTTGTTCCTTACTGTTTGAAGGCACAGCAGAGGGAGGGGAGCAGAGAGAGAAGAAAGAGTGGAAAGAAAAGGTAGAGCTGGTCTTGTAGGGATGGGCGCAAAACCCAGCTCCGGCCTCTGAACTTCTGGAGAACATGAACTTCATACTCCTAGAGCTAGTATCCTGGAACCTGTCTGAGTTTGGGAGCTCAAAAGCCACAGGAGAAGTGATCTTTACCAGAGTTTGGGGTTTTGAAATTAAGTGTTCTAATTTGGTCCATTACACAGATGGCTTTGGGCATCAAAGTCCAATCCAACCCTGGATCTGGGATCTTGGTTTAGGCCTATCTATCTTCATTGCTCAATCTAGCTAGCTAGCTCAAGGCTTACTGATGCTCACTGCCCTAGTATCTGGGTGCCTTCCATATGAACTAGACTGGCCACAGCAAAGTTGTTAGTGGACTTCATGAAGTCTCCATCTCTCCTCCCTTTTCAGGTTGTAGAAATTTGTTTGGAGCAGGGATTTTTGTCTAGTTTTGGAGTGAACATTTGCACAATCAGACAAGCTCCTTGTACCAACAGATGCTATTAAGACCCAGAACTACTGTGCTCCACAACTCAGACCTTACTCGCCTTTCAACATTATTGCATTGTGCTGGGGCTGGGTGTTGCTGCCTTGCTGTAGCACTGTCCTTCCTGTCCCAGAACGCCAGCATAGTGCCGAGGGGCTCTGTGCTGCTGAGGTGCTGGGCGTGCTTTACATATTGGACAAATATTATAGGAAGGTGAAGGGAAGTGCTTAGTGGGTAGAATTGCTGTCCTTGTGGCATCACCTGTCTATTTCCCCTGGCTCTGTCTGCTATCATGTGCTGTGGTCTTGTCTCATAAGCTAAGCAAGCTTCTGCTGGGTTGGCATTTGACCTCTACGGAAAACTCAAGTGCTGTGGAAAATGGCATTCTGTTTTTTTATTGAGTTGGTGTCCCTGCAGGGTGTTAGGCAGTTCCAGAGGCACTGTTTCAGTGATGAGAAGAATGACTGAGCATTTGTAGTCGTTAAAAGTTTCAGGACTTTATTGGAAGAGCTGAATTGTCCTGGCCATATTCCAGCTTGCCTACTGACAGTCCCCTTAGAGCTGAATTTCAGCATTATATCCTTCAATTCCTGCTCTAAGTTGTAGTGGATGTTGCTGTGTGCTGTCAGCAGGTGCTGTGTTTCAGTGGTGGGTAAAGGAATGTCTGGGTATAAGTCATAGCTCCATCTGTTAAGTTTGCATATCACTTTGTGGGGAAAGGCTCTAAATAATTAGTTAAGGCATTATTAGTATAAATATCAATGCCCCCCGGCAAGCAATTAAGAGAACAGATCTCAGTCTGGACATGGTGAATGGAGTGACACCCATTGTAGTGCTAAGGATGCTGGCTGTGCTCCTGGAAGGGTGGATCATGACTTCATCACATTTATAATGTGCAAACAGTATAAAGTCCAGATCAGTGAGAAATATATATATTCTTAGTGCTTTGAAAGGGACAGTTTCACAAAGCTGAAAACAATTATGAGCTAAATCAGCTGGGAGGAAGAATTTAATCAGAAAAATGTGAATGATAGTTTACTAGACACCCTAAAAGATACAAACAAAAAATAAGGCCATACTGGTTTAGAAAACAACATGATTTAGTCAGGAAGTGATGGCATCTATAAATTAAAAAAATATATATAACAAGTGAAAGAAAGGGGAAGTTAATAGTAATGGATATAAATCAGAAGGTAGGCCTTGTAGAAAATTGATAAGGGAAGCAAAGGGACACAAGGTGAAATCTATGGCCAGCAGACTTAAGGACATTCAGAAGGAGTTTTTAAGTGTATTAGGAACAAATATAATTCTAACAGTGGTATTGGTCCATTTCTAGATGAAAATGTTAGAATTATTAATAATAATGCAGAAAAGGCAGAAGTGTTCAATAAATATTTCTGTTTGATATTTGGGAAAAAACAGTGTTGTAGTCATATAATATAACACTTCTTCAATTCCGCTAGTATCTTAGGAGGACATCAAAAAGCAGCTACCAAAGTTAGACGGTTTTAAATCAGCAGCTCCAGAGAACTTGCATCCAAGAGTTTTAAAAGAGCTGGCCAAGGAACCCACTGGACTGTTAATTTAAATTTTTCAATAACTCTTGGAACATCAGAAGCATCAGAAGACTAGCAGAAAGGTAACTTTGTACCAATTTTTAAAATGGGTAAATGAGATGACCTGGATGATTTTAAGCCTGTTTGACATTGATCCCAGGCAAGATAATTGAGTGGTTGATATGGGACTTGATTAATAAAGAATTGAAGGAGAGTAACATAATTTAATGTCAATCAACATGGGTTTATGGAAAATAGATCCAGTCAAACTAATTTGATGTCGTTTCTTGATGGGATTACAATGTTAGTTGACAAAGGTAATATTGTGGATATAATAGACACCTATAAGGCATTTGACTTGGTACAGGGTGAAATTTTGATTAAAAAACTAGAAAGACATAAAATTTACAGGGCATACCATTAAATGGATTAAAACATGGCTAAATGATAGGTCTCAAAATGTAATTGTAAATGGAGAATCTTAAACGGGTGTGTTTCTAGGGGGACCTGCAGGGATTTTGGGCAGGGTGGCACTGAGCAAACAACATTTATTTTAATATGGATAAATGTGAATGTGTACACATAAGAAGAGAAAAGGTCGGCCATATGTACATGATGGGGTATTGTCGTCTGGGAAGCAGTGACTCTGAAAAAAATTTGGCGGTCGTGGTAGATAATCAGCTGAATATGAGCTCCCGGTGTGATACCGTGGCCAAAAGGACTAATATGATCCTGAGCTGTATAAATGGGAATCTCAAGTTGGAGTAGAGGGGTTATTTTACATCAGTCTCTGGCACTGGTGCAACCTCTGTGAGAATCCTGTGTCTAGTTCTGGTGCCATAATTGAAGAAGGATGTTGATAAATTGGAGAGGGTTCAAAGAAGAGCCATAAGAATGATTAAAGGATTAGAAACATCTTCTAGTGAAATGCTTAAGGAGCTTAATTGATTTAGCTTAACAAAGGGATGGTTAAGGGGTGACTTGATTACAGTCTATAAGTACCTACATGGGGAACAAATATTTGATAATGGCTGTTTCAGTCTAACAGAGAAAGGTAAAACATGACCCAATGGCTGGAAGTTGTTGCCGGACAAATTCAGACTGGAAATAAGGTGCACGTTTTTAATGGTCAGAGTAATTAACCATTGAGACAACTTACCAAGGATTGTGGTGAATTCTCCATTGCTGGCAATTCTTAAATCAAGATTGGATGGTTTTCTAAAAGATCTGCTCTAGGAAATAGTTTGGAGGAGTTCTATGGCCTGCATTATAGACTAGAGGTCAGACTATATTATCACAATGGTCTGTTCTGGCAATGGAATCTGAATCATGATATGGTTTCTGCTTAATAACTGAATCAGCCCTTTTGCTACCCATGCTCTTAAGAAGATGTACAGCTGCCTTCAAGGCTGGGCTGAACTACACTAGCTCTTCTTTTGCTTGTGGCACCATATGACTATTGACCTATATATGGTAAAAGTCTTGAAAGACCTGAGCTACACTGGTCCCAGCTTCTGCTATTTCCAGACTCCATCTCATTGGTACTTCCCCAAAGGGAGTTTGGCTCAATAACCAAATAACTAGAACTCATTGGGGGGAAATATGATAATTTGGAAGATATTTTAATTATCCTGAGTCTCAAAATGACCGGTTTTTCACTTCCTCACACTTCTTTTTCAATCCGTTTTTGTGTTTACACACACTATATGAGCTTGGAAATGAAATGACCACAGCCGATATCTTCAATGGCATTGAGGCAGCTAGCCCTGAGGGTCTGGGCCCACTGGGTCAAATCAACCAATCAGAATTGGCGTTAGAAAAATAACCTCCCCAAGATCCTGAAAAAGGTAACTGCAATCTGTAAATGACACCTGAAATATTTTGTCTCCAACCCAGAACGTTTTGAGAAATTCACACACATTTTATGAAAATTTCTGTGTTAGAAAAAGTGGCCATTTTTCACTGAAAAATTTTGACCCATTCTCTAAATGGTTTTGGACCGTAACTGACAGTGCAAGTGAAAATAACCCATGTGCAGTCTTTGACTCTGCCTAACCTTCAATCACTGATGCACTTGATAGATTTCACTGTCCAGAATGGTACCTTTGAGTGTAGTCCCATATGAAAAGCTCTGACAGAGGAACCATTGACTACTATGCGTACTTGATGTAACATACACACACACATTTAGAGATCTGTTGACAAGCATGATGGACAAATTAAGAGTAAATAGATACAAAATGGGCAACTGATCCTTGTGTATTCCTGCAGCATACTCACTGTGCTGTTTGTATCCATGGCACTGTCTTTGGCCAAAGAATTCTCCCAACTTGCATTCTTTTCATTTCTGCCAGTGGCTGCCGTCCCAAACGCCTGAAATGCTGTGAGTATGTTCTTGTTGTCCCTCCAAAAGTCACAGTAAAACAAAAATCCCTGTGATACTCATCTCCTCTCTTACCCTCATTGTTCTCCTTTGTTAGCTTTCCTTCCTCTGCCTTTTCATTAGGTTGTCCTCTCTTCTTCAGCCCCCTTTAGAAGACTGCTGATCTTGTGGTTGAGCCCCTAAACTAGTGCTCAGGAGAGATGGGTTCAGTTCCTGGCTATGCACGTCCCTCGGTGTTTGCAGTAACTGGGGTTCTCCTGTCATAGCTGTAGAACACATGCCTGACTATCTGCAACATCTGATGCTAAGAGGGAGCATTTTTCAGAAGTTATGAGCATGTCACAACAGGCTTTATGGTGGCAGAATCTCTTAGAACAACTATCACATTCCCTAGCTCAAACCCTAGGTGACCTCTTTCTGGGGTGGTTTTGACTAGTAAAGGGAGCCAACTGGATCTGGAAATGCCAGGGAGAAAATAAACAAGCCCGAGACTGTGATATCTAGTCAGTTGCCAGAGTCCATGGATGCTTTAATCCCGCTTTTTAATAGACAGGCGACTCCAAATCTGTATTTACTCATTTACATTCCCTCTCATGCTGTATCCCATTGGATCTCGTCAAGGCTGCCCATACTACATTTTCCAAATGGAGACTGGACTCACATGGGCATTGGTGTCTCTGGCTTCCTCATCAGCTGGAACATCCTTTAGTGTCTGTCCCTGCATTGCAGCCCTCCCAGCTCTCTGCTTTGTGTATGATTTACAATACCCTAGGGCTGCTTTCCCTGGAGCCAATGTGGGGTCGGCCTCAGTAGCATCCTGGGGATGGGCGAACCCTACATCAAGTCTGCAATTCATGGTAGCCTCCCCCCCCCCCCCCCGCCAGCTTCCCCCAGCCCATTAGCTAGTGCCTCAGGGTCAGCTGCTTTTGTTCTACCACTGGTGCCAAAGGTTGTGGCAACCCTTTTTCCCTGGCTTGTCAATGTGAGGCTCCTCCCAGCCCCAGTGTCTGAAGTGGGAGGAGGGCTAGGAGAGACAGAACACCCCAGGGGAAATCTCCCCCCTCCTTCCACCTCTTGAAGTTGCAGGGAGCAGGCTGGGACCTTAGACTCGCCACCCCAGCCCCCGATAATGAGCTGTTGTCTTGTGCAGCATTCAAAACTAAGTAAGCATGAAAAATCGGAACAATAAAGAAGTAGTTTGGGGACAGCAAAGCCCCTTGTTTGACAAGGCTAATTCCACCCCCCCAGTCTCATTTTCTTTCACTAGTCCCCCCCCCTTGCCATTCCTCTTTTATTAAATGAAGTAGCTTTTCTTGGGGTGGAGGCCGGGTTTCCTTTTCCCCCTTTCGCCTTCTTCTCTGTTCACATGTAATTTGGAGAGTTAATCTCCTCGGGCAGGAAACACCGTTCCTTTCACTCTTTCTCTGTGGCCTTTTCCATGGGGTTCTTTAATTGGGGCTGACCAAACTTTGGAGCCCCGGACTCCAAGGAGGAAGCAGGTTATTTTTGTTTCAAGGGCCCAAATCTCCCACCCATCCCCCCAGCTGCTAGAGGCTTGTTTCTGTGCATCGCTAGCCCAGGGCTAGGGTCATGGGCTCTCAGTCTGGGATTTTGAAATCCCATGGGGGGTGGGGGTTGGCTGCCTAACACCCTTAGGTTCTTTGGCAAACCCAAGCCCTGAGCATCTGCAGCCCTTTGCTGTGGCTGGGCCTGGTGCCCCGGCTCACTCTAAACGAAAGCACCTGGAAAATGGGCTGTGGGTCACGCACCAGACACCTCCCTCCTGTCACACAGGCTCAAGGCAGCGTTTGGCTTGAAATGGAGCCGTAGGCCTTCTGTCTTTTGCCATTTCCAACATCAGCCAAAGTGGGTGTCAAATGCCAGAGTTCTGAGCTGGTAGTCAGCTGATACCCCTTTGGCACTCATTGGGGCTGACCTCTGGATTCTACACCAGTGTAATGAGAACAGAATCTGGCCCACTTGGCATGGTGTAAATGATTCCACAAGGCAGTGCAAGATTGGCCCATGGAGGGTAGGAACAGCCATGTCATTAAGAAATTATATTGGCTTTGATGTTCTTTATTGTTGTTATAATCATTCCTGTCATGAGTTGGAGCCCCAGTCCTGGCCCGGGACCCCATTGTGCTACATGCTGTACAGACACGGAACAAGAAGAGTTCCTGCCCAAATGAGCTTTTTCTTTGTGTGTTAGGTCAGGACTTCTTCTATCAGAGAACGTGAGGGTACCATGATGTAGACTCAAATTGGACTACTGCTTGTCAGCTCACAGCAAGGACAGATTAAACCTGGGCACAAAATTATATGGATTTTCTATTAAAATTATGGATTCTGTGGTGGTGTTATGGAAATTATCCAGTTTTTCAATAGAAAAAAAACGGTGTGTGTCAGGGGTTATGGGGACAAACGGGTTTTTGGTTACACTTATTTTTTTAGGGAAAGACTTTGACAATGAAAATTTTAGATGAAATGAAAATTTGTGCTTGGGGTAAAAAGTGCCTTCTACACCCTGGGGAACAGCTGGGAGGCAGTGGGAAAGAGGGCGGAAAGGGACGGGAAAGAGGAGAGGCAGTGTGGACCTGGGGGGTGGGAAGAGGTGGGTGGGGCTTTGGGGATAGGGTAGCAGAAGCTGAACTCTGCTGTTGCAACAGCATGCAGGGGGAAAGGTGGCCTGGCAGCCTGGTCCCGATCAGGTAGAACTTTCTATCTCAAGGTGTAAACAGTTTGACTTGCCAAGCTGGCTAGCACAGAGAGGTAAAGTAGTTCAGTGATTAGGACACTAGACTAAGATCCAGGAGACCAGTATGATGCTCCTGGCTTTGCTATTGACTGTGGTGGAACATTGGCTTCTCCATTCTGTTTCTTCTCTCACCCTTTTTCTCTCTTGTCTGTTGAGACTATATCTTCCTGTGTGCGTACGGTGCTCACTAGACGCTACTTGTAATATAGATAATAATAGTAGCGATATGGGATCCGGGTGCTGAGTTCTCTCTGAGATGGGGCTTATCTCAGGAAAACTGTAAGTAGGGCCAACATGTAACCATTGTTACTGTTAGCTGTTAAAGGGATCTCACAGCATCCCATTCTTGTCAGAAGTCCCTAGACCAAACAATCCAGTGGAATGAGTGTTCAATGCGATGAACACGTTGCGGAGTGAAGAACGAAGTTGAAGGAGTAGCAGCGCTCTTGGAGCTGCTCTTTTGCTCAAAGTCAATGTTAATGAAACATGTTAATGAAACATCATGGAAACAGCCCCTTAGCACATGCTGAGGGGGGTGGAAAAGGGCTTTTGTCTTTCTACAAATGTCGCATTACCTTAAAAACATTGGCACAAAAACGTGCTGCTTTTCATATTGAAAACATAGTCCCTTTATTAATGGGGATGGGTCAGTGGACTGATATTCGGATGCTGATAGTATAGTCTAGACTAGCACTGTTTCTCAAACTAGAGTCTGTGGTGGGAAGGGAAGGGGAGGAATGGGGGATGGGGCGCACTCAGGGGAGGGAGTGGAATCATGTCCAAGGTTGCCGGCCCCACGGATCGACTCCTCCCCCTTTCTCCCAGTGCCTCCTGCACACTAAGAAACTGCTGGGAAGAAGCGGAAGAGGGGTGGGAAAGAGGAGGGGCAGGGTGGGGTGGGGGGTGGGAAGAGGTGGGTGGAGCTTTGGGGAAAGGGGTGGAGTGGGGGTGGGGCCTGGGGCTGAGCAGGGTGTTTGGGGGTCCTGGAAAAATTTTAAATGAAAATGTGGGTCCTCGGTTTGCTAAAGTTTGAGAACCTCTGGTCTAGAGAGCCACAAAATTAAGGGCATGGTACAGGAATGAGGGCAAGGGTCTCTGGCTGTGCTACGCAGGAGGTCACGTTCGATGATCACAATGGTCCATTCTAGCCTAAGAATCTTCTGAATCTAGTCAGCAATCCCATTATTTCAGAGCACAGAGGGGTAGCAGTGTAACCTGTGCTGGACAGGAGAGGAAGGGCAGTGTTAGCACTGCAAGCAGGTAGAGAGAGCTGAGATTTTATCTGAATGGCTATGGGTGACTTTAGGGGTAGCAGAGTGATGCAGGCAGCTGAGGTATGTGGGGGTGGGGGCAGCAGCTGGATCCAAATGGATATAACAGTCCCTTTCTGTCTATATTAAAGACATCAAACACCAGCTCTGGGGTTTATCCCTTCTTGGGCATCTGCAAAAAAATGTGAAGTGGTTTCCAGCTGCAAGGCTCTCACTTGGCCCTGTGCATCTCCATTGGATAGGCGACCAAGGCAGAATGAACCCAGCGTGACCCTCCAGACAACCTGGAATTGGTGGGCTCTGGAAGCCCACAATGCCATTTTTAATGTCACTTTACAGAGTGGGGCTGCTCTCCAGCGTCCCCTTTTGATGTGCAAATTAAATAACAGGGAGATAGCAAGGAGACCTTCCCGCCTTCCGCACTGAGAGCAGTAAACTGCTTCCAGAAACCCGAACCAGGGGAGGAGTGAGTGACTGCAAATCAGCTCAGTCACATGACAGAGAGTCTTAGTCCTTCTGCCTATTGGCTGCAAAGCTCTTCAGAGACTTGGAGGTCTCCTCCTAGCCCCATTTTGGCCTGAACATTCCCAACTGTCTGGCAGCCACATGCTTTCTGATTGCTGTTTGGCACCATTCGCCACTTCCCAACGGGGCTGCAATTCATCCTGTTACACTAATTGCTATTGGATTCACCCATCACTCTGATTTATAGGTAACCTTCAGGCACCAATCCGCTTTAGTGAAGGACGGCAGTTGCCCTTTAATGAAGACTCAGTCAGCTCTTAGTCCTTCTTGGAGTCAAGATTAACTCTAGCCTGTAGGAGGTATATTTGCCTATTTCCCAGATGTACGGAGGGAAAAACTTGAAATCAAGGATCCTGATTCCCCACCTTATTGTCCCAGGGTTATTACTCCATTGGAACCAGTGATGGTCCCCTAGCATGTAAATGGAGTAACAAACTGGGGTAGCAGGCCCCAGGAGTAGTCTGCCTATTTCAGGGGAGATCCCAGGGCACGTAGCAAGGAAAGTGAAGTGAGTGTGGCTCATTCTCTTACCACGGAGTATTTTTTCGGAGCTCTGTGTCCAGTTCTGGGCACAGCGCTTTGGAAGAGCTGTGGATGCACAGGGGAGAGTCCAGAATAGCACAACAGAAATGACAGAAGGTTTAGAAACCCTGACTCATAGGGAAAGGTTAAAAGAACTGGGCAGGTTTTCTTTTCTCAAAACTAACCTAAGGGAGGATCTGATAAGTTTTCAGGTATGTTAAGGGCTATTCTAAAGAGGACAGGGATCAAGTGATCTTTCTGTCCACTAAAGGTAGGACAAGAAGTAATAGGTTTAATCTGTAGGTTAGCTGAGAGAAAAAGCTTTCCAGCCATAAAAGGAGTTAAGTGCTGGAATAGGCTTCCTACAGCGGTTGTGGAATCCCCATCATTGGAGGTTTTTAAGATCATGTTGGACAAACACCTGTCAGGGGTGGTCAATGTTTCCTTGGTCCTGCCTCAGTGCAAGGGTCTGGACTAGGTGAGCTCTTGAGGTCTCACCCAGCGTGACATTTTGATGATTCTGTAATTAATAGGATGAATGAAAACGGGGCTTTTTGCTAACCCTTTCCTCCTCCTCTCTAGCCAGAGCCACAACAAATGGAGAAGGAAAATGAGGGTGGGAACAGAAAGAGGAAAGGGGTACCTAGACAAGTGATGGTCCCTAGCCGAGTTAAAAGAAATCAACACAAATACAAAGCATCAGCACCCTTGCTCAGCTGAGACTATTTTCTGTCCAGTTTCTTCAGCTCTGAGCCTCAAAGCTATGTAGGCTCCCAACTGATTTCCATGGAGGTTTAGGAGCTGAAACACTGCTGAAGATCCTTTGCTTTTTTCTGCAGCTTTTCCTGCTGTCTCAGTCCTTTTCTCCCTGTTCTTCGTTCTCATTCTACTTCTCTGTGCCCTGTGCTCTTATATGTGTATCCTAGAAGTGAGGTTTGGAAGGAGTGGGGCAGAACTCCTCAGGACTGATTCTTCTGCCACATGACCGGAGTAATTGCCCTGTGACTTCAGTGACCGGTACTCGCATCCTGTAGGTGGGGTGGGGAGAATGGGATTCCTGGGCTTGCCTCTCAGCTCTGCCCCACACTTGCTGGGTGACACTGAGGAACACCCTTCCACTCTCAGTACCTTGCTTTGCCCAGCTGTAAAATGAGGACAGTGATCCTTAGTCTTAGCCACAGCTGTGATGTGATGCTTCATTAATTCTTTGAGAACCTTGGTTGAAAGGTGTTGCAGAAGTAAAGAGGCAGCATGTGGTAGTGGACAGAGCGCAGGGCTATGAGCCAGGAACCCCTGACTCACAGTCCCACCTCTTAATGTTTGATGCATGAAAGTGCTGTGTAAGGGCAAACAATCCTTATTAAAGGTAATAATGGCTTGACCCCAACCACACAAGCAGACTGCCTAGTCCTGTGAGGGATCCCAGCTTGGCTGTTTGTGGGGTGCCCTCCTTATGTTTTTACTGTACTGTGAGCTCAGATACTCAGGTGGATATAACTGTGCAGCAAAGGACGCTTCTCTTGCTGAAAAACAGATCTTCTGATTGCAGTGGGACACTCCCTGGCTGAACATTGGAGGGAGGGAAGGAAGGAGATCTGCGTGATACTATGGTTTGGTTTGGGGAGAGTTGAAAAGCTGGTGGGTACTGAAGAATGTGGGGCCAATTGTTTTTCTCTTATGCATTCCTCCCAGGAAGAGTGGGGTCTTTCTCCCCTGCTCTTAGGATTTCTCTGCACTGAGGATTGTTGATGGTGCTCACTCTCATGGGCTCTGTATTTCTGTTGCTTGTTTGATCTCATCTTGCCCCCATTAGCCTGGCTTTTGGGTGGTTTCCTGGTTCCTGAAAGGAAATAAAATAGTTTCGGAAGAAAAGTGCACAGGGAGAGAGCTGGAGTGCTAGGAGAGCCATTAGCCCACATAGGATGGCTGACTTGACCAGCTGATGTTGTGGGGTGAGAGAGAGATGGAATCATCAGGTAGAAATGAGAATCACCCCTACAATAACTGCAAGATCCTTTACCAGCCACTCACAGGTGGGACTGGCTGGAAAACAAGAACTCCATTTTGTGACAGATTTCAAGGTTTTGGAATTTGTTTTCAGTCCACATTGTAACAATCAGTTTAGTGGTGCTGCAGAAGTAGAGGGCCAGCATATTGTGTGGACAGAGCATAGGGCTAAGAGCTAGGACCCCCTCGTCACAGTCTTACCTCTTAATGTCAGTCACGCTGTCAGTAATGTAGTCGTCAGTCAAATAGTCTGTGGAAGAGCTGATAGCCAATATTTGTTCATCTGTACTACTGACTGCATCCTTAGAAATAACCAGTGCATCTGCAGAAATTGGAACTGGCTCATGGAAATGATTCATAAACAAAAATAAGGGTTCAATTAATCAGATGATTTATTTGCAAAGACCCCTTTGATCCGTTCTACTAGAGAGTGACTTGTCTAAAAGCTGAGCAGCAAGTCTGACCTCGCTATACTGGTTTCACTCCCTTGTGTTCATTAGCATGAGCCCAGACTCACAGCCATTGAATGCAAGGTGCTGCATGGCCCTAGCACAGGCTGTGGAAGCTTAGCCTGGAGTGGGAGCCTGTGCCCATTCTTGACCACAGAACTAATGGGTGAATATTACACAGTGGTCATACCTGTCTGTTGACTGAAGCATTTACATTGACCTTGGTATCTAAGGCCTGGTCTACACTATGCTGTAAAGTCGAATTTATCCACGTTAAATCGATCCTTCCACTTTGCCGTCCTCACTACGATGCCGTTTAGGTCGACCTAAAAGGGTCTTTAAATCGATTTCCGAACTTCTGCCCGACAAGGGGGTAGCGCTGAAATCAACGTTCCTGGGTTGAACTAGCGTTAGTGAGGATGCAATTCGACATTACCGGCCTCCGGGAGCTATCCCAGAGTGCTCCATTGTGACCGCTCTGGACAGCTCTCTGAACGCGGATGCACTGGGCAGTTAGACAGGAAGAGCCCCTGTAACTTTTGAATCTCATTTCCTCTTTGGCCAGCGTGGCGAGATCTCCTGCACAGCTCACCATGCAGAGCCCACCAGCAGAGGAGACCATTCAGTCCCAGAATTGAAAAAGAGCCCCAGCATGGGCCACAAGGGAGATGCTGGATTTGATTGCCATATGGGGAGATGAAGCTGTGCTGGCAGAACTTCGATCCAAAAAAAGAAATGCCAATACATATGCCAAAGTCTCCAGGGGCCTGATGGAGAGAGGCCACAACAGGAATGCACAACCGTGCTGTGTTAAAATTGAGGAGTTGAGGCAAGTCTGTAAGAAAACCAAAGAAGTCAATGGACGTTCCGGGTCACAGCCCAAGACATGCCACTTCTACAGTGAGCTGCATGCCATTCTAGCGGGGTGCACCACAACTACTCCACCCGTGTCTGTGGACTCCACCAATGGGGTGACTGTCAGCAGAGGATTTTCTGGATGAGGAAGATGAGGTGGAGGAGGACTATGATGGCGAGGAGTCTACGGAACAGGCAAGCGGAGACACCTATCTCCCTGAAAGCCAGGAGCTGTTCATCACCCTGGAGCCAGTAACCTCCCAGTCCTCCCAGAAAGGTATCTTGGACAGGGAAAGTGTACAAGGCAGCCCTGGTGAGTGTCCCTTGGTCAATGGAGTAACCGCTTGACAAGCTATTGTTTTTTAATGATTACTGTGCCCTGAGGACTTGGGGTGCAAGAGTGTCTGCAAGAGTGTCTATATGTTAAAAGAAATCCTCCTAGCAGTTCCCCAAGCTTTCAGGCCAGGGGGTGGGAGATGGGGGGTTGAATCTGGATAGCCAGCAGTGTCTGGGATTGTTTGCTCATGCTTTCTCTGACTGTGATGCGGGAGTGGGACACAGATGCTGTGCTGTTAGCGTCTGGCTAGCAGGGATCTATCCTGATACCAGCCAGGCGCTGGGGGGTGGGGTGCCACTCTCGTCACAGAGAATTTTTTTTTCTTTAAATACCACTCTCCCTTTTTTCATCCAGCAGCTGAAACTGTTTCCAGCCTCACCCTCTCATCCGCATCCCACAGGCTTGCACAGATAAGATGGCGAAAAAAACGCACGTGGGATGAGATGTTCATGGAGCTCATGCAGTCCTCCCAGACTGAAAGAGCAGAGCTTAGGGCTTGGAAACAGTCAATGCTGGACTGCTGGAAAGTGGTAACTGAGGTCTTATTTACACTACCCATGGGTAGAGATTGATCTACTGGGGATCGATTTATCGCGTCTCGTCAGGACACGATAAATCCATCCCCAGAGTCACTCTCGTTGACTCTGGAACTCCAGCTCACCAAAAGATGCAAGGCAGAGTCGACAGGGGAGCCTGATGTTGACAGCTGCTGCCGTGAGGATGGCAGGTAAGTTGACCTGAGATGCGTTGACTTCAGCTACGCTATTCACGTAGCTGAAGTTGCATATCTTAGGTCGACCCTCCCCGCTAGTGTAGACAGGCCTGAGCGTGAGGAAAGAAGGGACGAGTGGGAGCAGAGAAGAGATGAAAAGGAGCAATGGAGGGACAAGCATGAACAACAGAGGGATGGGAGAGAGGAGAGAAGGCAGGAAGGACTGCTTCTGTCTTCTGGTGGAGCAAACTGACATGCTGCAGCGTCTGGTGGAGCTGCAGAAAAGGCAGCTGAAGCAAAGACTGCCACTGCAGCACCTCTGTAACCGCTCCCCCTCCTTCCCAAGTTACCTAGTCTCATTGCCTGCACTCCGAAGAATGCGGGAGGGAAGGGTCTGGGCACCTTGCCATTCTGCCCCAGAGGACCTCCCAAGCACCAGAAAGGTGGCACTCCCAAAGTTGTGACTTGTTGTGTGTTCTTGTCCTCCCCTCACCTGCCACTCTGCCCAGTGCTTACCCCCTAACCCATCCCTTCCAGTGCTACATTTGCAGCAATCCCCCCATTTCTGTGACCCCTTAATAAAGAATGCATGGTTTTCAAACAACAATGACTTTATTATTGCTCAGCAAATGATGAGGGAATGTGGGAGGGCGGCTGGCTTAAAGTTCAGTGCAGGAGAGCAAGAGAAAGGAAAAGGACATGTAGTAATACAAAAAAACATTTTATACATTAGCCTAAGCAAGGGGGTGGGTTTTCAGGATGCATAAACAAACAGAACAAGTAGAAACGAACTGAAGTCTCACACTGTAGCCTGCCCTGCCATGAAACTAGTTGTCAA
Source organism: Dermatemys mawii (assembly GCA_007922305.1). Classification (NCBI taxonomy): domain Eukaryota; kingdom Metazoa; phylum Chordata; order Testudines; family Dermatemydidae; genus Dermatemys; species Dermatemys mawii. The sequence continues at coordinate 31,131,201 of ML677381.1, forward strand.
GGCTTCTCTGATGCGCGCCGCTTTAGGAGGTGCCCTTCTAACCACCCTGGTGTCTGGCTGCGCATAATCAGCGGCCAGGTGGCCTGCCTCAAGCTCCCACCCCATCATAAACTTCTCTCCCTTGCTTTCACAGAGATTGTGGAGCACACAGCAAACTGCAATAACAATGGGAATATTTGTGGCGCTGAGATCTGAACGGGTCAATAAGCTGCGCCAGCGTCCCTTGAGATGCCCAAACACACACTCTACCACCATTCTGTATTTGCTCAGTCTGTACTTGAACAGCTCCTTACTACTATCCAGAGCACCTGTGTATGGCTTCATGAGATGGGGCATTAATGGGTAGGCTGGGTCCCTAAGGCTTACAATTGGCATTTCAACATCCCCAACGGTAATTTTTTGGTCTGGGAAGAAAATCTCTTCCTAGAGCTGTTTAAAAAGGCTAGAGTTCTTAAAGACACGAGCGTCATGAACCCTGCCCAGCCAACCCACATTGAAGTTTGTGAAACGTCGCCTGTGATCAACCAGCGCTTGCAGGACCATGGAAAAATACTTCTTGCGGTTTATGTACTCGCAGCGCTGGTGGTCCGGTGCCAGGCTAGGGATATGCGTTCCATCTATAGCCCTGCCACACTTAGGGAACCCCATTGCTGCAAAGCCATCCACTATGGCCTGCACATTTTCCAGAGTCACTACCCTTGACAGCATCAGCTCAATGATTGTGTTGGCCACTTGCATCACTGCAGCCCTCACTGTAGATTTATCCACTCCAAACTGATTGCTGGCTGACCAGTGGCTGTCTGGTGTGGCAAAATTCCAGAGGGTTATCACCACTCACTTTTGAACTGTGAGGGCTGATCGCATCTTGGTATTCTGGCGGTTCAGGACAGGGGAAAGCAAGTCACAGAATTCCATAAATGTGCGAAAGTTTCGGAGCCATTGGGAATCATCCCAGACTTGCAGCACTATGCGGTCTCACCAGTCTATGCTAGTTTCCCAGGCCCAGAATTGCCATCCCATTTCATCGCCCCATTGCCACGAGGATCCCTAAGCTGCCGGTGTCACTGTATTTGGAGACGTCTGTGTCCATGTCCTTCTCACTCTTGTGACCACTCTGCCGTCCTGTTCTCGCACGGGTTTTCCGTTTCTGCACACACTGGACGATAATGTGCAAGCTGTTTACAATGCCCGTAACTGCTGCGATGAGCTGCACTACTATGGCATCTGCATGGCCAGTCCAGGGAAAAGGGCAGAGTTGGCAGCAGAAGCATTACTTCATGCCTGCACTAGTCCATGCCCTCACTACTATGGCAGAGGCGTTCCCACTTTGCAGGGAGAAAGAGGAGAGAAGTGTTGCCACTCGGTGGGAGAAGAGATGCCACTTGGCAGGAGCTGCAGAGCCCACCAGACTGGACGTATTTTCTGGAGTGCCTGGAGCACAGCAGCATAACAGCCAGAGGGTGAGTGATGCTGATGCCACCAGAATTGATATTCTGGCCGAACAATGAGAGGACCTCCGAGGTAGACACGTCCGGGCAGTCCAGGATAAAGGGCAGAGTTGGCCCCGGAAGCGTTACTCCATGCTCGCACTACTCCATACCCACACTACTATGACGGAGGCATTCCCACTTCGAAGGGAGAAAGAGGAGAGAAGCGATGCCACTCAGTGGGAGATGCAGAGCCCACCAGACTTGAGGTATTTTCTTGACTGCCTGGAGCATAGCAGGATAGCAGCCGCAGGGTGAGAGATGCTGATGCGACGAGAATAGATATTCTGGCCTATCAACGAGAGGATCTCTGAGGTGGTTTCATAGTGGTAGGAGAGCAGAGTTCTAGCAGGAGCGGTGGCTGACTGACTACCGCTCTGTCTGCTGAAAGCAGTATGGCGTCCGCAGGCCCGAAAGGCGTGAAGCGACTGTCTGCCACACCTTGCACAGAGGGAGGAGCGAGTGATGAGAAGCATGAACAAAAACCCGCGAGACTATTTTTGCGCCCATCATGCAGTGCCAGGTTTACCCAGAATTCCAAAGGGCCGCGGGCAATGTGAGGATTGTGCAATACCTACCCACAGTGTGCCACTCTGAGTGTCGGCACTAGCCGAAGAACTATGAACGCTATCTGCCGAATTAGCCCTCTTGCTGGGGACACACACAATTGAATGTGTACCATCGGCTTTCTTAATTCGAACTCTAGAAAGTTGACGTTAGTTCGTAGTGTAGACAAGGCCTACGTACTTCACATTCATTCACCATGCCCCAATGAAGTAGGAAATGGCCACTCCTGTTTTACGGAGGAGGAGCTGAGGTCCCGGGAGACTTACCCAAGGTTACCTGGGAAGGCTGTAGCAGAGCTGGGAGCTGAACCCATTCTGGCAAGTCCCCAATGAGCTCCCGAGCAGCCAGACGTCCACCCTCCTTGAGTCTGCCACCTTCAGTCAGTGTAAATAGTGTAGGGCCTAAACAGGGAACCACACTCAGGCTGGTATTAGAATATATAGTGTAATGCAATCCATGCCATGCTCAGGGTGGGTGGAGCAGGGGGAGCAGCCAGACATACCCCTCTCAATGACAGCAGTACCAGCATACATATATGGGAACAGGGCTTATTACCTGTGAGTGACATAGGCACCTAGAGATGCACCGCTACACAGCAGCAATGCCAGCATGAGAGGGAATGAGATGGGGGAACAGGACGGAGGGGTGCTGGGGCTGTGATTGGTGGGGGAAGCTAGGATACAGGGAGTGGCATAGTAGCAAGAGAGAGCAGAGGAAGTGGGGTCAGTAATATGGGTGAGGGGTATGATGGGGCAGGATAGTGGTGGGTGGAGGTCTTGTAAACAGTGTGGGAGTCAGTAATGGAGGTGAGGGGTATGAGGGGGCAGGATAGCTGTGGGTGGAGGTCTTGTAAAGAGGGTGGGAGTCAGTAATGGGGGTGAGAGGTATGATGAAGCAGGATAGTAGCAAGCGGGGAGGCAGAGGAAGGGAGGTGACATCAGTAATGGGACAGGTGTGTGATATGGTAGTGGACAGGATGGCAGAAGAGGATAGGGATCAGGAATGGGGGTGTAATCCTTGTGCCAGATGAAGTCAGCAGTGACAAGGGCCGGTTTCAATATCTAAGGGTTCCTTTCAAACAATACGGCATAGAACTGGCTTGAACCCCAACCCAGTAATATGGGACAATTACACACCATCCCCTGGGCACCGCTAAGAGACAATACTTCCCCTCTTGCAAGTGCTGAGTCTGAGTGTCGAAAACAAACCTTTCATAAGATGAGGAAAGTAACCCAACATTAACTTGGGAAACCAAAGCAAGCAGGATTCTTAAGCCTAAAATCAGGACCAAAACCTGCCCTCCAGAGTACACTGGACCATGTCTTTCACCTCAGGTTCTTAAATCCAACAACCAAAAGTTCCTCTAATGTGCCTGTGACAGGGCTGAGCGGCCTCGCACTGGCACTGCAGGGGTTAACCCCTCCTTATGGGCTGAGGAGGCCACGCCCCGGAAGGCCTGCTGGGCATGCTCCAACTGGAGATCCAGTATAAAAGCCTGCAGAGCAGCTCAGTCAGGGCTGACTGCCGGAGGGGAAGGATGCATGCATGCAACTATGCTACCAGCTCCTGCGGTTGTACAGCCAGGATCCTGGGTTCCAGAGACCAGTACAGCAGAGACGCCACTGGAGTCCTAGCTGGACATTGGCCCGAAAGGGGAATGCAGCAGGAGACCCCTGGACACCAAAGGCCCAGCGGTGTGGGTAGGAAGTGACCCAGGGAACTTTTAAAGGTACACACATGCTCAGCATTTTGCGGGTGGATCCCTGCTGAGCTGGGGCAGGGAAGCCCTACCAACAGGTGAGCCCCAGGTTGGGACCCGGTGGAGTGGGTGAGCCCGGGTCCCCCTACCCCTGCAGCCACTAGGCCGTATCACCCTGAGAGTGGGGAACCATTATATTGACTCTGGCCATTGGGCCACGCTGCTCCGAGAGCGGGGGACCATTCTATTGACTCTGGCCATTAGGCCTCACTGCCCCGAGGCTTGGGGAGGCTGTTATTGACTCTGGCCACTGAGCCATGCTGCCCTGAGATCGGGGAGCCACCCTGAGATCGGGGAGCCACGGTATAGACTCTGGTCATTGGGCCACACTGTCCCCTGACAGTAGAGACACTGATCCTAGGGACATACAGCCCTGGGATTGGAGAGTGGCTGAGGTCCACTGCCACACCCCGCACCTGCCAGAGAGGGGTGCTGCGGAGCAGGACCCACCCACAGTGTCCCTCTGTTCTTCTTCCACTGCACCCCATTCACAGTTGTTGTTATTCGTTAATAGAGACCAATGTTCAGAAGTGCTTTTTAGTGAGTTCATCTCCCACTTGGAGGGAGACACCTTACTCATTCCTCTGGCCACTCTGCACTCTGTGAGATTTCTTGAGGTCACTTAACATAGCTGTCAGTGATTTCAGCTGTTTGTGGGGGAGCCTCAGTGCTGGCTGGGTAGACACTCTCATCAGAGAGACACTCTCCCATAGCAGGGTTAATGCTTAAACCTGGGTTTCACCTATAAGATTTGCAGTACATGATTCCCAGTTAAGTCTTAATCAGCTGTGTCATTACACAGTGGACAAAGAATCAAACAGAGTGTAGGCCCATTAACCAGTACTGACACCACCAGACACACACATCAGCTCAACTTCACTGCATTTTCGCACCCCATCATCCCCTGCCTCGTGAGTGCGGTTAGTTGAGGGTGAGTCCCTCAGTCAGGGCATGCCAAGGATAGTTCTGCCCCTCTTGTTTCACACAACAAGGATAATAACTAGGATTATCGGTTGATCACAGTGAACTTGCGATTAACTAAAAAAATTAACTGATTAAAAAAATTAATCACACTGGTAAACAATAGAATATCAATTGAACTTTATGAAATACTTTTTGGATGTTTTTCTACATTTTCAAATATATTGATTTTTATTACAACACAGAATACAAAGTATACAGTGCTCACTTTATAGTATTTTTTATTACAAATATTTGAACTGTAAAAATGGTTAAACAGAAGAGAAAGTATTTTTCAATTCACCTCATACAAGTACCGTAGTGAAATCTCTTTATTGTGGAAGTGTAGCTTACAAAGGTAGAATTTTTGTTATATAACTGCGCTCAAAAACAAAACAATGTAAAACTGTGGAGCCTACAAGTCCACTTAGTCCTACTTCTTGGTCAGCTAATTGTTAAGACAAACAAGTTTGTTTACATTTACGAGAGATACTGCTGACTGCTTCTTATTTACAATATCACCTGAAAGTGAGAAGAACTGTGGTTCGAATGACACTTTTGTAGCTGGCATTGCAAGGTATTTATCTGCCAGATATGATAAACATTCATATGCCCCTTCATGCTTCAGCCACATTCCAGAGGACATGCTTCCATGCTGATGATGCTCATTTAAAAAAAATGCATTAAATACATTTGTGACTGAACTCCTTGGGGGAGAATTGTATGTCTCCTGTTCTGTTTTACCTGCATTTTGCCATATATTTCATTTTTTAGCAGTCTTGGATGATGATCCAGTTCATGTTTGTTTGATGAACACTTTCACAACAGATTTGACAAAATGCAAAGAAGGTACCAATGTGAAATTTCTAAGGATAAATACAACCCTCAATCCAAAGTTTAAGAATCTGAAGTGCCTTCCAAAATCTGAGAGGAAAGAGGTGTGGAGCAGGCTTTCAGATGTCTTAAAAGAGCAACATTCCGATGCAGAAATTATAGAACCCGAACCATCAAAAAAAGAAAATCAACCTTCTTCTCGTGGCGTCTGACTCAGATTATTAAAATGAACATGTGTTGGTCTGCTCTGCTTTGGATCATTATCAAGCAGACCTTGTCATCAGCATGGACTCATGTCTTCTGTAAAGGTAGTTGAAGCATGAGCTAAAGATTCATATGTTCCTTCATCTGGCATGTAAACATCTTGGGATGCCAGCTACAACAGTGCCATGCAAATGCTTGGTCTCACTTTCAGGTGACACTGTAAAGCAGATGTGGGCAGCATTATCTCCTGCAAATTGTAACTGAACTTGTTTGTCTGAGCAATTGACTGAAGTAGGACTGAATGGACTTGTAGGTTCTAAAGTTTTACATTGTTTTGTTTTTGAATGCAGTTATATTTTGTACATAAGTCTACATTTTTAAGTTCAACTTTCATAATAAGGAAACTGCACTACAGTACTAGTATTAGGTGAACTGAAATATACTATTTCTTTTTTTATAGTGCAAATATTTGTAATAAAAAATAAGTGAGCACTGTACACTTTGTATTCTGTGTTGTAACTGAACTCAATGTATTTGAAAAATGTTAAAACATCCAAAACTATTTAAATAAATGTTAACAGTGATTAATTGTGATTATTTTTTTAATTGTGCAATTAAAATTAATTGTGACAGCCCTAATAATAACCCTTTATTACCCCTGCCCTGAATAACGAAGTGACTTGTGATCCAACACCAAGCAAAGATGAGCATTTGGGAAAAATAGCCCCCTAATGCTGTGCACCTAGGCAGGGTCTGTGTGTGGGCGCATGCAAACAAGGTCAGTTCTTGACGTCCTTTTCCCCGGCTCATCACTAGATGTCAGGGGAGAGTTCATGCAGACTCTGCTTACAGGGGTGAGGGGTATGATGGAGCAGGATAACAGTGTGGGGAGGGGGGCAGAGGATGAGAAGCTGGGTCCGTAAGGGGTGTGTGGGAGAGGCAGCAGCTGGTAGGGGGCAGAGGGGATTGTGGCTGTGCATTAAGGGCAGGTGGGGGGGGGGGCGGTCAAGACCTGCCATCGTTCACTGGCCCATTGCTGCTTTCTCCTTCACTCGCAGCCCTACCTGAGACAGACACTCTGGCACCGCTGGGCACACAATGTGCTTCAGTAGCTGTCCAGCAAGGAGGCCGGAGAGGAGCATGCCAGCTGCTCTCCCGGGGCCCCTCACATGGTGATTGGGGTGCAGGTAGTGAAGGCTCCTTGGTTTCATTGCCCATCCCTAGAGGGCAGTGAGGAGAGGGTTAACCTAATTCCCCAGGTTCTTGGCTTTAGCTCCTGCAAGCTATGATGTCATGCTCTCCAGCTCCCTGTCCGCCTGCCGCCTCCTCCTCCAGCCGTCAGTGGTCTGAATAGGGAATTAGTTTTGCCTGCGTTTAGACCTCTTAATTAGCTATTCTTTTTGCTCAGCTTGGGAAGAGGAGGGGCAAGAGAGACCCTCTCCAGCCCCTGCTGGGCCCTGGCCCTTCTCCTGGAGCAAACAACAAAGGAACCCAGCAGGCAATGCCATCGGAGGGCGCTGGAGACGCCAGGACCTGTCAAAGCACGTTTCCCACCTTCCAGAGCCAACCTTTTCTCTGTCCCAGCCAGGAGACAGGCTGCCTTAATTGGGCTGAAAATCAAATCATTTGTAGCTCCTAGCCTGGGAAGGGGGTGAGCAGAGAGAGAGCGCGTTTGGGGGTGGGGGGAAGGCAGCAGGAAGCAAGAGAGCGTGGGGACAGGAGTGTGAAAGACAGGCCCTTGCAAGGGAAAAGAAAGGAAAGCCAAGGAGAATGAGGGGGAAGCATGTAATAAAGAAAGGCAGGGTGGGGGAAATGGAGAGCGGCGGAATGAGTGGAGTCCCAGAAGGTGGAGAAAGTGCAGAAAAGGAGGGAAAGTAGAACAGAGATTCTCTTTGGTAAAATGTATTACTTGAGGGGAGGGGCTGGCCAGAGTGAGGGCCTAGTGTCTTGATTTCATTCTCTTCATTATACTAAACCCTGACCAGTGCTGGTAGGATTGTTATACAAGCTCCGAGGCCCAGACTGAATGGAGACTAAAGTTCCCAGCACTGGAGAAGCTGGCTCTTAATCCAATGCACTTTCCACATCAGATCTACCCAGAACAAGTGTTATTCCCCCCCAGGAAGTGGATGGAGCTGGAAGGGGTGTGGGGGTGGGAGGGGAGTTTTAGAGTCACAGGAGATGCTAACCGTTGAGAGGAAGAAGAAAGTTTCAACTTGTTGAGGTAGAGAGGGCCCAGGCAGTGAGACATGCCAAAGCACTCAGTCTAAACAGAGTAATCAGACAAAGGGTGGGATGGGGAAGCAGAGGCATGGAGTGGCAGAATGGGGCAGAGACTTGCCTGAGGTGACGCAGTAGGTCAGCAACAGGACTGGGAACAGAAGCCATGGTATTTTTAATCCCTGTTTTACAGATGAGGATGTGAGGCATGGCCAGCTTACAGACCAGGTTTTCGAAAGGGCTTGACTCCTATTTAAGCACAAAAATCAGAGCTAGCTTTTCTGAGGAGCCCAGGACTTTAGGAGCAGATGGCTAGTTTATAAAGGGCTTCTAGGGGCATTTGAAAATCCCACTGGGTGCCTGACTGCACCTTTAGACACCTGTAAAGAAAACGAGGAGTACTTGTGGCACCTTAGAGACTAACCAATTTAAACCTTTAGACACCTGGTGACCTTTGAAAATCCCACCCATGTCCAGGTGCCTAAATGGCAGCTGAACTTTGGTGGCCCTGGGCGCAGGTTGGGAAGAGCTGGTGCTCTGAGACTTGCATGTGGTCACGTAGGGTGTGTGTGTGTGGTCAAGCTGGGAGTTGACACCAGTGTCCCCATGCAGTGCCTTGACCAAGCTTCCTCTCTGCTCCACTCTTCGGGAGAGGCCAGAATCAGTTTGGGATGCTTGGAAACGAAAGTCAGTCTGTTTCCAAGGCGACTCCGTGCCGCAGTCTCGCCCCAGCTATCTTTAATGTTGGTGTTAGTCTCTCCCCTCCTGCCCCCATCATCCCTGACTCGCTGGCCCTGCCAGTCTTTTCTGGATATTTGCTCCTTTAACATAAGGAATAGAATGGCTTGTTTGGCACTGAAAATTATTGGCACAGGACCGAAGGTGAAGGGGTAGGGGACAGAGTGAATAGTGTCTGGGAATTGTTGACCTGCTCCCTAGGCCCAGGAAATAACCCCACACTGCACATACCCAATTGTCTCTGGCCCTCGGCCACTGAGCGCTCATTTTTATTTATTTGGATTTTGGTAGCAAAGAGACCCAGACATTAGGGACCCATAACATCCTGACTAGTACAGCAGCACAGCAAGCAGCATACGAGATCAGTCTCCTGTTGTGCTAGGTGCTGTGTGTATATTGTTCCCCACACCAAAGCATGTACACTCTAAATCAGTGATTCTCAACCAGGGGTCCTGGGCCCCCGGGAGAGGGGGCTGCAATCAGGTTTCAGGGGGCCGCCGAGCAGGATCCATGTTAGACTCGCTGGGGCCAGGGCAGAAAGCCGAAGCCCTACCCCATGGGGCTGAAGTCCAGGGCCCTGAGCCCCACCACGCAAGGCTGAAGATGAACTTAGCTTTGCGGGGGGCCCTGTGGCATGGGGCCCCAGGCAATTGCCCTGCCTTAATGCCGGCTCTGGCTTTTATATGCAGAAATCCAGTTATGGTGGCAATGGTGAGCTGTGGAGTTTTTAACAGCATGTTGGAGGAGCCTCAGAAAGGAAAAGGTTGAGAACCCCCTGATCTAAATGAACAAAGACCACAAAGGTGTGACACGACCCAGCAGATCAAGGACTAGAACACAGGTTTCCAGGCCAGTGCCCTGCCTGCTGGGACATATAGCCAAACCTGTTATACATTTAAGAATACAGAAAAGTAGGAGTTATGAAACATAACTCACCCAGCAGGGCGGCACTTCTCCTTCCCACCCACCGCATATCACTAGATCACCCATCAAGATGACCATTGCTTACCTCCACCCCCTGCCCCCATATTGCTAATGCCACTGGGTGCCCTTAACTCATTGACACAACAGCTGTACTTTTTACTGATTGTCAGTTCCCTGCCCTCCCCATCGATCACTTTGGCTCTGCCTTACCCTTCCTGCTTTCCCTCCACTAACTCCACTTTCTGCTGTCTCTCCATGTCGCTTTTCCTCCATCACTTTCAGCATCCAGGTGTTCTTGAAGTCTCATTTATCTAGCCTGTTCCCTTCCAGTTTATTTTATCTCCTTGCCTCATCTCTGCTTTCTCCACCTACAGCTAAGTGAGGAGACTCATTTCATCCCGAGTCAAGATCTGGCTGGAATTTAGGAATTTTTCTTGCTCTAAAAGAGAGGTCTTGATAGGGAAACCTCCTCAGAGCTGGTTTCATCTGTCCTGATTTCAGGTTCTGACAATACCGACGTTGCCCACAGCTGCATGCTGGCCCTGAGCATACCAATGCGCTGGGGCTATATGCTTTCAGACATCCTTTGCAGAGAGGAAACCAAATTGCTTATTTCTACAGCACTGCTGTGGAGATGCCACAGGAATTGGTGCTGTGACCAGTGGGATGTGTAGCAACCTGCATGGTAAGTGGAGGAAGGAGCACAGGTTGCAGGAGGGAAGAGTTGAGAGGAAACATCAGAAATTCATTCTTTGTGCACAGAGCCAGAATCCTAGCTGCGGTTGCAGCAACTCTGCAAATAGTTCTCTTAATAAAGAGCTAGTTTGGTTTTCCAAGCCAGGAGTCTTCTCCTGTTATTACCCAGCATGCGCTCCATGAAACATGATGGCAGCGGTTAATCTAGTGAGACCCACAGCAAGGAAGTGAGTGTGATTAACAGGCAAACAAAGCAGCAGCTAGAAGCAGAGCAAACAGGCAGCAGAGAAGGACTCATCACCAGGAATGATGGATTTGTAGACAAAAAGCTCTCACAAGTATAGGAGCAAGAACTGAATCTGTATCCAGAGCTGGCTCTGAGGGATAAAATGAGTAAATGAAGATGAAGCTTCGAACTGTCTCATTGGGGTTGCCAGGAATAAACCCCCAAACACTGCAACAGCTGATCAAGGTGTTTGAATCATAGAGGATTAGGGTTGGAAGAGACCTCAGAAGGTCATCTAGTTCAACCCCCTGCTCAAAGCAGGACCACCAACAACTAATGCATCCCGGACAGGGCTTTGTCAAGCCAGCACTTAAAAACCTCTAAGGAAGGAGATTCCACCACCTCCCCAGGTAACCCATTCCAGTGCTTCACCACACTCCTAGTGAAAAAGCTTCTCCTAATATCCAACCTAAACCTCCCCCACTGCAACTTGAGACCATCACTCCTTGTTTTGTCATCTGCTACCACTGAGATAAGTCTAGATCCATCCTCTTTGGAACCCCCATTCAGGTAGTTGAGGCTGCTATCAAATCCCTCCTCACTCTTCTTTTCTTCAGACTAAACAAGCCCAGTTTCCTCAGCCTCTCCTCATAAGTCATCTGCCCCAGCCCCTGATCATTTTCATTTCTCTCCGCTGAACTCTCTCCAATTTGTCCACATCCTCCGTGTAGTGGGGGGCCCAAAACTGGACACAATACTCTAGATGTGACCTCACCAGTACCAAATAGAGGGGTATAATCACTTACCTCTATCTGCTAGCAGTGCTCCTACTAATGCAGCCCAATATGCTGCTAGCCTTCTTGGGAACAAGGGCACACTGTAGAGTACCCTGAGCCCAGACAGAATGAGACTATGGAGCAGTGGTTCCCAAGCTTTAACAACTTGTGAACCTCTTTCACTAAAATGTCAAGTCCTGCGAACCCCCTCCTAAAAATGAATATTTCCAGGGATTTTCTCCTTTACCTGAATATAAATTATAAAAGCAGTGATCTTGGAAATATAACATTTGTTTTATGACATTCTTATTACACGCTATTTATTATTAATTATTATTTATCATTACAATATTTTTATTACATTATGCAAATGGCAACACTCTTCCAAGATCTCACTTTCGTAGCTTGTATCACTTTGAATAAGCCTGTTATAAGACAAGGCTCTTATGTTTCATCAAGGAGTATCAGATGTGAAGCAGCATGAAGGTATATAAGAAGCCAGCTCAAATAATTCCTCCTACACAAGCATTCAGGTCTTGAGCAGTCCAGGCAAACAACACACGTTGCAACAAAGCTTAAACTTGTTCTTCATAATAATTTAAAAAAACAATACTCGCTACTTATTTAATTTTAAAAACAGCAAAAAAGATCCACCTCCCTTTCCATTTCTTATAAGGAGTCTTGAAGGTTAAATCTCCTCTCTGTGACAGATATGCTTGCTTTTGATCTGCTTAACTCTTGGAAGTCCAGGGGCTCTGGGCTGCTGGCCCTCTGCTGCCTGGGGTCCCTAGGGACAGCTCTGTCTGCCATTAGGGAATTTTTTCCCGAGAACTCCCATAACATTTTGCAAACCCCCACGGGTTCATGAACCCCAGTTTGGGCACTATTGCTGTAGAGTGATACTGTTGCAAAGACTCACTAATTAGGGACAAAATCATTTGTGGAACATGTGATTTGTTTACAGGAGAGACTGTTGAGAGACCTAGATCAAACCTGATAGTTGTGCTTTCAAATAGCACGGGAAAATGAGCTGTGCAGGGAAAGGATCAAAACAGCAACAATACAGAACAAGTATACAGGTTAAAAGAAGCAATACAGAGACAGGCTAAGAATGCAGGTATCATGGTCCAGTGTAGGCACTGCGGAAAGCAACATGAAAGGCATAGAAGCAAATTGCCAGCCTCTGGACAGTGGTACAAGCAGTGTGGCAGACAGACCCACTATGTCCCAATGCCACAGCTAGCAGTGAGAGAACCTCAGGTAAACTGAGACTTGGCACTCACCCAACACACTGAGCAGGGCACTGGGAAGAAGTCACTGAGGACCTGCTGCCCAAACTGTCAAGGGCAAAAGTGAGCATTGTTCTTGTGCCAAGCAGGGGTTCTGGATAATGAGCCAGATGAGCCACCAGCCACCTGACAACCTTCACCAGCCACCTTTTGTCAGGCACTGCTGGGTACAAAGGCTGATGGACATCAGCCTGGCCACAGAGATGTTCCAGCACAAACTGAATCAGATGCTAGAGGGGCATCAAGATGGCAACTGGTGACATTCTGACTGTAGGAGCAGGAGATGTCAAGGAAGTGGCCACCTGGGACCATGATACCAACCTGTGACAACTCCTACACAGGTGCCAGGAGCGGAGTATTGGGCTGAACACAAACAGGCTGAAGCCGAGGAGAACCAAGGATCCCTCCATCAGGTATCAGTGGACGCCAGAGCGATTCTGGCCAGACCCTGAGAAGCTGAGAGCCATTTAGGAAATGCCCAGATCAAAGCATGTGAAGGGAGTCCAGTGATATATAGATTCTGTGCACATCTAGCAGAAGCCTGTGAATAGAGCTGAGTGACTGAGTTTTCAGTTCAGTGGCCAGATCAAATGAAATGTTTTGTTCCACCCAAAAGGTATTTTTTTCCATTTCATCTTGTGTTGGGGCAGATTTTACCTCCTCCCCACTCCCTCTGTTTGTGTGTTTGTCATTTAAAATAAATTTGGCTCCATTTCAATGCCAAACATTATTTCAAAATGAAAACTAGGAATGTTTCAAACAGAAGATGCTGAAACAAGATGGTTTGACTCTTGTGACATTTTGTTTTGGCCAAAGCTATTTACTGAATTCTCCCCACACTCCCAAGGTACATACCTAACATGTTGCACTGAGATCATGGGCCCCAGCGCACTGCAGCGATTCAGATGTTTCATCACTGAATGGACGTTTGAGCACTAAACGTTTTCCTCTGGGTACTCACAAAGCAATGGGAAGCCAGAGCCGGCAGTGAAGACAGCCAGGAGACCCACAGCAAAGCCCAAATAGGCAGGAAGGAATCCCTGTCTGGCAGTGTTGCTCCATCTCCCAGGGAGTAGATAGTAGCCTAGCACAGGGATTGGTGGGCTGGAGAACCGACTCAGCTTCCCTCAAGGAGTAGTCAGCTGCAGGCCAGCAGAGGGATGACAGACAGGAGAGGACACAGAAGCCATTAAGAGATCACTGGGCTAGGCAGGCAGCTGCAACAACAAAGGAGCCAAGAACAGGAGTTCAGTATGCACCATATGAGCAGGTCTGAATCCAGCCATCACAGAGCCCCAGAAAGCAAAGGCAAAAGGCAACAGTCCAAGCTGAGTGGGACACAGGTCATAGGCACTAACTCCATGGGTGCTCCAGGACTGGAACAGCCATGGAAAAAAAATTGCAGGTGCTAAGCACCCACTGGCAGCAAAGGTCCCCTTGCCCAATCACGTAGTTTTGTGAAATCTCTTTGAAATTCTTCACAGTCTGCTTTGGTCTTAACTATCTTGAGCAGGTTATTATCCTCTGCAAACTTTGCCACCTCATTGTTTACCCCTTTCTCCAGATCATTTATAAATAAGTTGAATGGGATTGGTTCTAGAACTGACTTTTGGGGAACACCACTAGTTAACCCTCTCCATTCTGAAAATTTACCATTTATTCCTACCCTTTGTTCCCTGTCTTTTAACCAGCTCTCAATCCATGAAAGGATCTTTCCTCTTATCCCATGACAACTTAATTTACATAAGAGCCTTCGGTGAGTGACCTTGTCAAAGGTTTTCTGGAAATCTAAGTACATTATGTCCACTGAATTCCCCTTGTCCACATGTTTGTTGACCCCTTCAAAGAACTCTAATAGATTAGTAAGACCTGATTTCCCTTTACAGAAACCATGTTGACTTTTGCTCAACAATTTGTTCTTCTATGTGTCTGATAATTGTATTCTTTACTATTGTTTCAACTAATTTGCCTGCTACTGACATTAAACTTGCCCATCTGTAATTGCCGAGGTCACCTCTAGAGCCATTTTTAAATATTGGTGTTACATTAGCTATCTTCATCGTGAACAAACACAGCCCCATCACCTGCATCGCTTCCAGAGAGACCAAGCCCAAGTCCACAATCCAGTGAGGAACTGATGTCTTCAGCATCAAGGGAACTGTTCCAGGCCAAGCAGGAAGCAAATAAAAGCCTCCAGGAAGCTTGAAGAGCAGCACGGAGCAACCCACCACCTCTCAGCGCTTCTAATTGATCCCATTTTTTTTGTAAAAAGGGCTTTTATACAAGAAAACTCTTTCTGGTGAGCACCAGGAGGCCTGGCATCCTCAAACACAGTTGGTAGTTCCAACTAGGTACCGGGTAAAGCTCTTAAGCTTAGCCCATGATCATTCTAGTGGCCTAGATAGGGTGAATAGGACCAAAGACCATTTTGGGAAGTCATTCCACTGGGAAGGAATGGACAAGGACGTTTCTACCTGTGTCCGGTCTTGTGAGGTGTGCCAAAGAATGCAAAAACCCCATGACCAGGTCAAAGCCCCTTTCCAGCCACTCCCCATAATTGAGGTTCCATTTCAGCAAATAGCTGTGAATATTCTGGGTCCTTTTCCAAAAAAGATACCCAGAAGAAAGCAGTACGTACTGACTCGCGTGGATTTTGCCACCCGATGGCCGGAAGCGGTAGCTCTAAGCAACATCATGGCTAAAAGTGTGTGCCAGGCATTAACAGACATTTTTGCGAGGGTAGGTTGGCCCTCCAACATCCTTACAGATTCAGGAACTAATTTCCTGACAGGGACTGGAAAAAGCCCGTGAGAAGCTCATGGGGTGAACCACTTGGTTGCCACTCCTTACTACCATCAAACAAATGGCCTGGTGAAGAAGTTTAGTGAAACTTTGGGGGCCAAAATACATAAATTCATAAATAAACACTCCAATGATTGGAACCTAGTGTTACAGCAGTTGCTTTTTGCCTACAGGGCTGTACCACATCCCAGTTTGGGGTTTTCACCATTTGAACTTGTGTATGGCTGCAAGGTTAAGGGGCCATTACAGTTGGTAAAACAGCAATGAAAGCATTTATACCTTCTCCAGGAACTAACATTCCGGACTTTGTAAACAATCTACAAAACACCCTTGCTAAAGAAAACCTAAAAGATGCTCAAAAAGAGCAAAAGGCCTAGTATAATAAACATGCCAAAGAACGTTCCTTCAAAGTAGGGGACCAGGTCATAGTCTTAAGGCTCTCCAGGCCCATAAGATGGAAACATCATGGCAAGGGCCATTTATGGTCTAAGAGCACCTGGAAGATGTTCACTATTTCATAGCATCCCCCACCTCAAACCTAAAGCCTAAGGAGTACCATGTTAATTCTCTGAAGCCCTTTTATTCCAGAAAGTTAAAGGTTGTCAAGCCCTGGAAGGAGATGATGCTAAGTGGCCTGATGGTGTCTAAAGAAAAAGGTGACGGTGGCCTGGAAGAGGTGACCCTCTCCATGACCCTCGTACCTATGCAGCAACAGCAGATCAAGGAGCCGTGCACTAGCTTCACGCCGATGTTCTCAGCCACCCTAGGGATGGACCGAACAGGCATACCCTGCATTGATACAGAGTTCCAGGAAGAAATCACAGCCAGTGTAGAATAGGCTGTCCAGCACTGTCTGTGATTTGGGGTGGTGGTGGTTATAAACATAAAGATAAGGGTAGCATAAAATCCCTCCTTGCAGCTGTACTGAATTGCTTTACCTGTAAGGGGATAAGAAGCTCAAATAACCTGGTTGTCACCTGACGAAAAGGACCAATAAGGAAAGAAGATGCTTTCAAATCTGGGGTGGGAGGAGGAGTTTGTACTCTTTTTGTTTGTTCCCTCTCTGAATGGAGAAAAAAGCCAAGCAGGAATAACATCTCCTGAAAACATATCTGAAATATTTCATCTAAGAATTACAAAAATTGTAAGTGAGACAAGGAAATGCGTTAGGTTATCTTTTGTTTCAGCTTATGAATTTTTCTGATGCTAAGAGAGAGTTTTATTTCTGTTTTGTAACTGTGAAGCTGAGTCCAGTTTTGAATCTTTTTATTACCCTGTAAAGTTACCTTCCAGCCTGATTTCGCAGGTGTGCTGCTTTTACTTTTTTCTTTATAATAAAATTCTTCTTTTAAGAACCTGATTAATTTTCAGTGTCCTAAAAACCAAAGGGTTTGGTCTGTGCTCACATTGTAACCAATTGGTTAGTATATTGTTCTCAAGCCTCCCCAGGAAGGGGGTGAAGGGGTTTGGAGGGATGTTTTGGCAGAATAGGGACTCCAAGTGATCCTTTCCTACATTTTTGTATAAATCATTTGGTGGTGGAAGCAATACTGTCCAAGGACAAGAGAAGGAATTTGTGCTTTGGGGAAGTTTTTAACCTAAGCTGGTAGAATATAAGCTATGGGGTTCTTTCATATGGGTCCCCACATCTGTACCCCAGAGTTCAGAGTGGGGAGGGAACCCTAACATACAGAATAGTGAGAAAATAGTTTGAAGAACTCCATACCTTCATGGCTCTTGGAGGAAGGTGCCCAGAGGCAAACAGATGGGCTTTCTGATGTCTCCTCCAAATTCTTCCCTCCTGCACCTGTGCACATGCCCCAAGTTCTCTTCATAAGAAGACAGTTTAGTTGTGGAAACATGGAGTCCTCTCATATTACCACCTAGCCCACAGGACAGGCCATGGGATGGATTTTGTTGTCTGAGGAGGACCCAACTGCAAGTGACATTTGGAGAATCTGCTTCCAGCAGGATACCACTGATAGAGAATATTTGCAAGCTTGAACTTCTCCCCTGGCAGATCTCTTGGAAGTCATGACCCAAAGAATGAAATCTTGTGCATAAAGTCTGCAGTGGGAGGACACAAAACTAACTTTAACCCAAGAAGTCCTGGGAAACTGGCCTGTTGTACCTCTCAACCTGCCACGGCCCAAGTGGGGAATATAGTGCAGGACAAAGATCCTGAATGGAGGGCACACTACAATCATTCATGCAGGTAGCTGAAAGCACTGCAGTATTTATTCCTTTTGAGTAAATAACTCTCCAGTCTCAGCTTTGTGAATGTTTGTTTCTAGGAGGTGGGATAGCTCTGTGGTTTGAGTATTAGCCTGCTCAATCGGGAGTTATGAGTTCAATCCCTGAAAGGGTCATTCAGGGATCTGGGGCAAAAATCTGTGGGTGAGATTGTGGCCTGCATTGTGCAGGAGATCAGACTAGATGATCATAATGGTCCCCTCTGACCTTAGTCTATGAAGGGATGGATGGGAGGCACACCATTCCATAAAATGTTGCTGGGATAATTTAGTTGGGGTTGATCCTGCTTTGAGCAGGGGATTGGACTAGATGACCTCCTGAGGTCCCTTTCAGCACTGATATTCTATGATTTTCAACAGTAAAAGTGAGGGGAATATAAAATGCATGTGGAACAAAGGTAACAAGTCACAGATAAGGGAGTAAGTAGAGTTGGTAATGTGAGGTAGCCACTAGCAAAGGTAGAAGCTCAGAACATTCAGATGGGGGTAGATTTTCAAAAGCACCTAAAGGATTTAGGTGCACAAGTCCTATTGATTCAATGGAATTTGCGCTAATTAATCACTTAGATGCTTTCAAAGATATCCCTCAGCAACAAGGGCAGAGTGTCCAGCCAAATAACAGAGGCCATCAGGAATGGAGGTATTCTGAAATAGGAAGCAATGAGTGGCCTCAGGAATAGCTCTTCAGGGGTATAAGTCATCCTGACATGGGACTGGTCCAAGATTCCTGTTTAAGAAGGAAGAAAGTGAGGACTACTCATGAAGTTCAAGCTGGTTTCTACAGGAAAAGGAAGAGAAACTTGAATGGCAGCTGAAGTCTCTGAACCAAACAACGAGAACCAAAATGGACAGAAACTAAAAGCAATAATCATTAGGAGGAATGAGGCAAGTAGAGACTCCGGGCAAAAATCAGGTGGAGACTTAATGAAGATGGCGGCCAGTGTGGCCTCAAGGAAGAATGGAAGCTTTAGGCAGAGCACAAGGGAGACAAAGCTCTTAGGAGATAAAATAAGGACTGCATAGAGGAAGTATGCATTAATGGTAGCTGGAGAAGGTAAGAAGACTAAGAGAGGCTTTTCTCTATCACAATAGAAAACCTAGCTCCAGAAAGGAAATAGAGCCATGTATAAGACCCTGATTCAGCAAACCAATTAAGCATACTTAAATCTTATTGAAGTCAATACAACTGAAGCACATGCTTATGGTTAAGCATGTGTTTAAGTGCTTTGAGGAACAGGGGTAGGTTTAAGCACATTTAAAATTAAGCGTGTGCTTCAGTGCTTTGCTGAATTCGGGCTGAATGTGGAAGGGGATGAAATTTATGATGATTCAAAAATGTCTGAGATACTGATCCTTTTAAAATGTAACTTTAAGCACATAAATATAAAAACATTTGTATAATTAAGAAGTAATGAAGACCATATAAGACAGCTATTGATAAAAAGCAGAAAGATGGATACTTGGAAAATCTGAACATAAACACATCAGTCAATCCAATTGACATTAAATGTTAGGGTATTAAGAAAAGTAGCCGACAATTACTGAACTATGGACAAATGGTTTTGAAAAGTAATGAAGAACTAAGGATACACCAGTAGATTGGAGAAAAAAAGTGGTACAGTACTCATCTTTGAAAGAGGAGAGAAGGATGTTCAAGACAATTATCACCTAATAAATCTAACTTTAATTTCTTGCACATTAGTGAAAAACATTGCTAAGCAGTAATCAATTTAGGAGTTATAAATCCAAATCTTTCCAAATAAGCTGAATAGAATTACAGAATTGACTAGACAAGCTGATTGTGATAAGATATAATGTACCTGGATTCTGGTAGAGTGTATGATACAGTATCTCATGAAATCACAATTTAAAATATTAATTCACATTGACTTGTTTATAAACACCATCATATTGACTGAAATGGTCCTCATCAAAGGGTGATGATAAATGGGAAAGTATCTACTGGGATGCCACAGAGACTGGTTTTAAGTTCTGTCTTATTTAATACCATCGTAAAGAATTCTAGAAGCAGGAGTAGACAGCATGGTACTGAAACTGGCAGATAGTGCTAAACTGGGAAGCCTTGTGAACATCAAAGAGGACAGACAAATATGACAAAAGGAATTAGAGAGGTCAGATATTTGGACAGAACTGTTTCTTCCACTCCCCAGTGAAATCCAGCTTGGAAAAATATGAAGAACCTTGGAGTTAAAGATGGTTTCTGTTCTACAGGGAAGGAGTAGAAGCTGAAAGACAGAGGTTCACTGGGGAAGCACCTGGAAATCAATAAGAGTGAAAGAACCCTGCAAGCTGCAGGAGCATTTGTGGAGCACACCAGGCATACTAAATTAGTTCTGAGCATCTCAAGCTCAGAAAATGATTGACAAACTGGAGTCTCTCTTTCTGAGATAGAGGTGTGAGATAGAGAGCACGGTTCTGCTGGAGACCCAAGAGGATGAGCTAAGGTGACCAGATGCTCTGCTTCTATAGGGACAGATCCAGTTTTGGGGTCTTTTTCTTATATAGGCTTCTATTACTCTCCATCCCTATCCCGATTTTTCACACTTGGTATCTGGTCACCCTAGGATGAGCTCTAGGGAGGAGCTCTCTCTATCCCCTGCTAGAGAACCAGCATAATGGTGGAGGGTGGAAAACATGCATTCTTACAGGGCGCCCTTGGTGAACGGTCCTGTGTGGGCCAAGGACATCTCCTGCCTCAGAGCCTCTCCTCCCTCAACAGAACTAGCAGGTGGGGGTCAATCTTACTTGCAGGGATTCCCAGAGGGGCAGAGCACCTCCACCCCTTCTGAGTTCTTTGAGGATCTGGGGTTAGGGGTCAAGTACTAAAACTGATATGGGAGGAAGAATGGTCTAGTGGATTATGGTGCCAAACAGGGCTCAGGGACTGACTTCCTGTGTGACCTGGGCAAGTCACTTACCCTAGTCTGTGCTTCAGTCTGTAACATGGGGATAATAACACTACCCTAGCTATAGAGGGGCTGTGAGGATAAACCCCACTAATGAGTGTGAGGTGTTCAGACATGACAGTGATGAGGGCCATACAAGCACCTAGCTGCTTATGGGGGTGGTAGTGTGGCTAGATCACTAGACAGAGACTTGGGTGAAGCACTGTAATGGGTTACCTAGGGAGGTAGTGGAAGCTCCTTCCTTAGAGGTTTTTAAGGTCAGGCTTGACAAAGCTCTGGCTGGGATGATTTAGTTGGGGATTGGTCCTGCTTTGAGCAAGGGGTTGGACTAGATGTTCTCCTTAGGTCCCTTCCAAGCCTAATAGTCTATGATATTCTACCTGTGTTCTGTTCCCAGCCCTGTATGAGCCTCCTGCAGGAACTTGGTCAAATCATCTCAGTTCTCTGTGCCTCAGTTTCCCCATCTGTAAAATGGGGGAGGGGGTCATGATTCTGGTTCCCTTTGTAAGGTGCTTTGCCATCTGCTGATGAAACATCTTTGGAAGAGCTGGCTATTGTTATTAGCTAGGCACAGTTCTAGTTTACTGGATTATTTGTTCAGTTGTGCTAAGGCACAGAAGTAAATGTGGCTACTACCCTGAGGAGCTGGGTGTGTAAATAAGACCCAGCTCAATAAGAGTTGGATGGGGGGTGTAGCTATCATGGTTTTTATGACTGGTGCAGAATGCAATCAGCGATTGCTGTGTTGCTTTACCTAAGGCTGGCCTTGTGCTGAAGCATCTCTTTCAGGGGACATTGGGCTAAGGTCAGGTAAATCCATCAGTCTTGCTAAGAACATTTCCCATTGCCCCTTGGTGAGCTCCACTGCTTGTGGAAGGAGAGCTGCAGCCAGAGGACATAACCAAGGTCCTGCTTCAATGCAGGGGGCTGCACTTGAAGACTTTCAAGCTCCCGTCCAGCCCTACATTTCTCTGATTTTTATATCTTAATTCTCAATGTCCCTGCACATTGTGCAGTGATTTACAACAGTGCAAAGCAGGCATAAAATGCTATCCAGTCTGAACAGTGATGTTCTGCACTCTCTCTGCTCTCATGCAGCACACATGCAAACAGCTGCACAAGGTGCCAGGGAACAGAGAATCTCTGAGCCCTGCCATGTACTCGCGAGAACTGCTGGGGCTTTTCTCACTGTCCGTGGCTAATGTTCAGGGCTTTGGGAGCAGGAGGATGACTGACAACAGCTGCCGTCTCAGTCTGTTTGTAATCTTAGCTTGGATTGGATTTGGGGGATATATTGGTTGCTTAAAAATAAGAAACTGGCTAGACTTGGGTTCAAACTTAATTGGTAAATCTGGGAGTAATGAAATTGCTCTCTCATCCTCCACGCACTACTCGCCTGCTAGACGACTCTGTGCTTTGGCGGGAGGCAGTGTGGTCTAGTAGCTAAAGTACAGACCCAGGGCTGCTAGTGTCAGGTTACTGGGCTTTTTTTCCTGGCTTTGCCACTAGCCCACCATGTGCCCTAGGGCAAGTCATTAACCTCTGTGACTTGAGGCTAATCATACCCATCCACCTTTGTAAAGGACATTGAAAGCTTTGGGTAGAAAGCACTTCACAGATGCTGAGTTGGGCAGTGTGTCCTATTGGAGCAAGTACTGGATTGGGACTCAGGAGAACTGGATTGTGTTCCCAGCTCTGGCCTTCTGGGTGGCCTTGAAGTCACTTCACTGCCCTGTGCCTCATTTTTCCCATCAGTGTAATGGGGATGATACTAACTTCCTCTGTAAAGTACTACATAAGAGCTGGGTATTTGTATTAAGTGGTGTTGCCATTAGGAAGAGAGTCCCACTCATTTAATCCCTCTCAGCTTCCCCACATCCTAGAAGAGGGCAACTTCTTTGGGTTGGGATCTTGGCTTTGGCTCAGGGTGCGTCCCGATGCCCTGCCGGGCTGCTTCACTCTGTCTGGTTGCCTTTCTGAAGTACATTATGCCTTGTGAGGACGAGAAGGGGATTCTATAAACCACACCGTGAATTTCAGAGGATGCTGTTGTGTTGACATATGGCTGGGATTGTTCAAAAGACCTTACAGAGAATTTGGCAACTAACTCCTGTTGAATTTCAATGGGATTTGGTCACATAATTCCCTTAGGTTCCAGAGAGTATCACAGCCTCTGTTTATTTCCATACATCTCCATAGTGCTTTATAGCCAAGTAAATGTGGAATCAAATGACGGGAGAAAACACACACATCGGCATGGTCCTGCTATGAGAAACTCATAAGGGTGAAACCTTAGCTCACAAAGGGTCTGAGGTCAGTGGAAAAACAACTTTTAACTTCAGTGGGCTTTGGATTGGGCCCATTGACATGGGGGTTGCACAGAGTTGGGTTGCCTGTCTGCTTTGATGAAGGGTGGGGTACTGCTTTAAGCCTTGCATTGTCAGAGCAGTGGATTAAACAGTTAACACATGCAGAATACTGGAGGGAAGTGCCAGCCAAAGCTTTTGCAGAGTCCAGTTTCGCTGGTGCACAGTGCACAGTAGTGAGGCTGGTGAAGAACATGGGGTCAGGCAGGCAGCTCAGGTGTGCACACTTCATTGAAAAGTTTTGTCTTCAGACTCTAACCCGCAGTGTTCTGCTGCTAAGGTTGTTATGGAACCAGCTGCTGGAATTCAGGCACCATAACTGTAACTTGTATGTAATGTGCAACGTTCATATTTCAGAGTAAAAAGATATCACCCTAATGAGAAGTGAGGTCCTTCCTATGGGAAAGCCACACATCTTGTCTCTGTTAAATACTTGTATAAATGTGCTCTCCCGATGCAGGGGTTAAGATGCTACCCCGAGAAGCTTGACTCGTACTACAGGACGGGATGATGTCTCCTTCCCTGACCTGACTGCAACGGTTCCTTTGTGAGTGGCTGGCGGCTGGTTTGGAGACGGCATGCAAATGGAGCTGCTAGGTGGAGGTGAGGTAGCAGAAGCAGGCACACCAGCTTCAGTAGGGGGCAGGCTCTCCAAGTGCCAGTGCTGAGCATCCCACCTGCTGTGCCAGCGGTTTGCTTGGTTCCCTTTATCCCTGGCCTTGCAGCTTGTTTTCAGAGTCTGGGCTTGTTAAGCTGTGAGGTAGGTGAGTTCTCAAACCGCCCACGAAAATGAAGGGGAAAAACTGGAAGAGTCCCAGCAGCAACAGAGTCCATGTCTAGCTTGATGCGAGAGGCAGCTGCTGGTGTCGGAATTCCCAGTTCACCCATGCACTTACCCTCCAACTCTTTCCAACATGCCTAGGGCATGACCCTTGCCCTCGTGCACGGAGCCTGGCACCCAGGCATTCCTGTGACCTGCTGGGAGGTCAGTCCTCCCACAGAGTCCTGGAATGGAGCAGGAGCTTTCCAGCAACTGCTTCCTACCAGCAGCCATCTGTGGTGCCAGAACCAAGATCAGGGAGCTCTGTGCTTTTTTGCCGTGCGGGTGCCCAGTTAGCATGACGGAGGAGGAAGCCACCTGATTAGAACGTATGAAGACCTGGGCAGGCTGGAAACAGGGTTGAAGGCTACATAACTGGCAGCAGTGGTAAAATGGAGGGGGCTGCTTCAGCCATCCTCCACCAGCCTCTCCAACCCAGGGTGCTTCAGTCTTTCTCGTCCACCACCCACCTCCCCTCAGGCTGCCTCCGGTTGTTCCACCTGCTCAGCAAATCCCTAGGCTGTCCTGACTGCCCCCTGCACCACTTTTCCCAGACTGCTAGATTCTCCCATCCCGTCCCCGCCTCCCCGCCCCCATGGCCTCTCCACAGCCTGCCTCAGCTTTACGCATCCCTTCCACCCCATCCCAAAATGAGACCCTGGGCTCCCTCCCTGTAGTCATCCCCTGACTGCCTCTAGCCTCCGATAGCTTCACGAGGTTCCCATGGCACAACCAACTCCTTCCAGCTTCTGCTTCTGTGAGGTGGGAGAGGGACATCCCGGCCTCCCCTCACCTCCTTCTCACTGCTCGGGATGGGCACCTGACAGTGGGGAGAAGTGACTGTTTGGCACTAGTGAGAAATATGACTGCTGGAGCTGAACAAGTCTTGGCAGCCCTGGCCTCTCTCGGGAGGCAGTCCTCTGGCAGCTGTGTGACCTGCTTTCCTATCAAGGGCTGGGAGGCAATAGTGTTGGCTCTTGGTGTGCAAGGAAGTCTCTGGGCTTGACAGAGGTAGACCTGGAATTTATGGCCCTATGCCTGCTCTGGTTTCATGTTGCCTCCAGTTCCGTAGCTGATACGTACTTTGAGCCCAGGACCCCTCTGATGAAGGTAGAGGGGCTAAAGCAGCAAGGTAAGCCTCGGAAGGGAACCCTTGCAGCATGATTCAACATGGACACCTTGAAGCTCGGTGAAAGTCTCGGCAGCTGCCCTATAATGTCTCTGCAGAGGACAGAGAGTCCAAAGTGCACATATACACAGATTGGTTCCAGAGGCATTCGGGAACAATGCATGCTGGGACATCCTTCCACACAGACTGCTGGGAGAATGGAGGATTGGTCTCCCAGTTACACAGCAGCTGAGGGGTTCTGTTGTGCATAGCAAAATTGCTACCCGGTTATAGGAGACAACCATCTGGCCTACTGAGGCCACTGGCTTAGGAAACTCATGGTTTGCTGCCATGGTTACTAACCAAATATTGGCCATCCTGTGTATGAGTCACAATATAGGCTTTGCCCAGCTTGATTATAACCCACTGGTAACTATTTAGTGATGCGGTTGGCTCTCAGCATGGGCATGGGATGTTTCCCCACACCACATGGCTGATAATCAGTTAATAACCATTGCAGCAGACAGTGTTTTGCCTCTGCCAGAGGCGTAGGCTGGCATATGATTGTCTTCTTGAAATGGGCTTGGCAGACTGTTTCTGTTCATTGCGGGCAAGAATCCCTAACTATACATGTGTAATTGGTTTGGCTGGTCTCTCCTTCCTCTCTGCTGCCTGAGCAGTAAGATATCCCGGACTGCATAGCCCCATGTGGTGCTGGTGACTCAAGTGTCAAACTGCTGAGGTTGTATAGGAGAGTTGCCCAAATTTTCCCACAATGCACTGATCTAAACACAGTTTGGCAGTGTGACAAGTCTGATCCCAGAAAAATCCCTTGGTACTGTTACCTGATGTGATGAGACTATGTCTGAGCCTGTTTTCTCTGCCAGTTTGGGCCTCCAGAACCCTGGCTTGTTGAAACAGACACACCAGTCTGCTCCAACACAGACCCAGGGTCTGAACCATGCACCCCCAAAGCTGCAGATTTAACTGAAAACAGATTAAGAAGTGCTCCTTTCTCTAGCACCCAGACACCCACCTCCTAATGGGATCCAAACCCCAAATGAATCCGTTTCACTCTGTATAAAGCTTATACATGGTAAACTCATAAATTTTCCACCCTCTATAACACTGTTAGAGAGATATGCACAGCTGTTTGCTTCCCTACCCCCCGGTTTTAATTACTTACTCTAGGTGAATTAATAAGCAAAAGTGATTTTATTAAGTATAAAAAGTAGGATTTAGGTGGTTCCAAGTAATTACAGACCGAACAAAGTAAGTAAACTAGCAAAATAAAGCAAAGTATGCACATCTAAGCTTAATACATTAAGAAACTTATTACAGATAAAATCTGACCCTCGGAGATGTTCCAATAAGCTTCTTTCATGGACTGGACTCCTTCCTAGCCTGGGCACAATTCTTTCCCCTAGTGCAGTTCTTGTTAGCTCCAACTCAGGTGGTAACCAAGGGATTTCTCATGACTGGAATCTCCTTTGTTCTGTTCCACCTCATTATATAGCTTTGGCACAACTTTTATCTCTCTGGATCCCTATCCCTCCTTCTGAATGGACAAGCACAAGGTATAAGATGGATTTTTTTTCCAGGTGACATAGTCAAGTCCTGTAAGACCCCTCAAGCCTTCATTCTTCCTGGCTTGACTCATAGGAAGGCTTGCAAGTAAACAGAGCTATTTACAACCAGTTGTCCTAGTTGATGGGAGCCATCGAGATTCCAAACCACCGTTAATGGCCCACACTATGCATAATTACAATAGGACCTCACAGTTATAGTTTATATTTCTAGTTTCAGATACAAGAATGATACGTTTATACAAATAGAATGACCGCCCACAATAGATTATAATGTAATGATACCTTACAAGAGACCTTTTGCATGAAGCATATTCCAGTTACATTATATTCACACTCATTAGCATGTTTTCATAAAATCATATGGAGTGCAACATCACAGGCTGCATAGTGACTTAGTCTGCAAACATGACTTAGCCACTGGTTAGAGGTAGAAAATCTGCAGTGGGGAAACAGCTCAAACTGTTTGTGGTAAGTGGATCAGATGAGTATGTCATGAATTAACTAGACTCAATCTAGTTACTATTGTGGGCCGCATATGCGGCTCTCTGTGTATTATGTGGCCCACATCCACACAATATAAATACTAACTGCATGGCTCTAAGGATGTCGCCTTGGCCGCAAGTGGTTTGAGGGCCATGGATTGAGAACTACTGGCTTTCCTTGCACTAGGCACAGGGCCATAGCATAAAAGGTGGCCTTACTTCAGTGGTCATACATGACCTGAGAACAGAATTTAATTCACAATTTTAGTTAAGCTTCTTGAAATTTTCATTTGTGTTGTGTGGGTTGTTATTATTATATTATTAATTATTATTTATTTGTGGCCTGCTGTAATTCTATTTAACATCTCCGTGAAAGAAATAATTTTGACTGATCTTTTATTTTTACAGCAAATGTTAATGTATTTATTTAAACCATTATGGAAATTCCTCCTGCCTGTGTTACTGTGCTCTCTACTAGACATTCTCTCACTGGGAAGAACATGATGTTTTACTGGTCTCTCGGACCAAGGCCTATCCAGGGGTTAGGACACTTGCCTGCAGTTTGGAAGCCAAGTGGCAATTCCCTGCTCTAGTGCAGACTTGGTCAGCAATTCACTAGTCTCTCTGGACCTCAGTTTCCTATCTATAAAAGAAGGATGATAATATTGCCTATTTCATAGAGGTGTTGTGAAGATAAATACATTAAAGATTATGAGGTGGTCAGCTACTATGATAATGGGGACCAGATGAGCACCTCAGCTGGGTTTTGGTTCATCTACAATAAACAGATTCCCTGTAGCTGTATGGAGCAATGTTTTGCCTTTGCCTAAATCTATTAAACTCATAGGGCTAGACTGTGATTTGAGCTGTATGCCTAAACAGGCAAGCAAAAACTTCTTTTTCATCCTAGCATGGCCACTAGGGCTGGCCTTACCATGTGGCGAACTGAGGTGGCTGCCTTAGATGCTAAACTGTGGGGCGGGGGGGCTCCACTAGGACCCAGAGTGTAGAAAGCTGTGCCTGCTGCTGGTGCATATGTATTCTCTCTGCTCTAGATGCACAGAGATGGAGGAGTGCTGTGCTGGAGAAAGGAGGGCACAAGAGACCTTTCAAAGATTTGGCCCATGCAAGGTGGCATAGGGGTGTCATTTGAGCTCCTCGCCTCAGGTGCCAAAATGTTATGGGCCGGCTCTGATGGCCACCAGGTGCACAAGAGGAAGGAACATTGAGTGCCCCTTTACTCCTTTCTTGGGTAAGTACTGGGTATGGATTGGATGGGGGAATGGGCAGCTCATTGGCTGCACTGACTGGCATGGGGGTTAGGACAGGGGTAGTAATTTGTTGCTGATATGAGCTGGCATAAAATTACTTCCCCCAGGAGCAAGGGGGGAGCACAATTTTCTGAGCCATGATTCCTTCCCTGGGATGCTTCTGGAATGGCAAAGCAATGCACCACCTTTAGATTCTTGTGGCACGCTCCGGCCCTTTCTATGTTACATTTTCAGAAGAAGCTATCCTGGACAGTTCTCCGATCATTTGAATAATGCTGACATCAGTCACCTTGTGCAACATGGCACGGCAACATTGTGTTATATCCACACACATGAGGAAGGACGCCATGCCAATGTCAGTAGGGAATCTCTGGGTTCCACATTTTTGAAAAGCCAGCAAGAATATGAGGATCTGTTTAGGAATATTCCTTTTACCTTTGTCAGGAGAAAAGGCTTTGCCCCCCAGTATCTGGAGATTTGATCCAATAGAGCTTATTCACACAAAATTCCCAATAACGTCAGTGAATGCTTTAGCATGAGCTAGGTCTGTAACTTCAGGGTGTAACACAATGGGCCAACTCTTCTGGGTATTTCCTAAAGAAATAAACCTGTCAAAGGGTAAGATCACTTGCCCAAAAGAGCAGGGCCAAGGTAATCAGTGTGTGCTTTGTGAGCAGTGGCGTGCACAAAAAAACATATTTGTGATTAAATGTCTTTTCTTTTTCCTTTTTATCCCATGGAAAGCTGCCTACAATGAATTGGACTGAGACCATAAATCTATTAGATATAGGCTATCTGATGGCATGACTTATAGTCATTACTGATGGATTCAGACCAGTAATCTGGAGGTGAAAAGCTTTCATTGCAGCCCCCTGGGG
Organism: Dermatemys mawii; assembly: GCA_007922305.1. NCBI lineage: Eukaryota > Metazoa > Chordata > Testudines > Dermatemydidae > Dermatemys > Dermatemys mawii. Next base: position 31,160,376 of record ML677381.1, read on the forward strand.
TGTTTCGTTTACAGGCAAAGCCAACCACTACCTTTGTGGAGATAGGAAGAAACCTCCCCCTGGGCACACAACTGCATTATGGGGTTTTGTATCTTCTTCTTAAGCATCTGGAACATCCAGGATCCAGGACTAGATGGACCATATATCCAATCCAGTAAAACAGTTGCTAGAACATAAGGAATGGCAAAAAGACTGAAGGCTGGAGAGATATAGGGGATGGATATAGTGGAGATAATGCAGTTTATTTGGTCTTTGAAATAAACAAAATAAACAAAATACAAGTGACTATGGAAGGAACTAACAATAGAAGAAGAGAATGATATTTAGAATGTTAATAGGAATAATAGGAAACTATGTGCGTGTGTGTCTCTAGAGATGCAGGAAGAAAAGCATTCCGGGGAATAGCTGAGTGAGACAAAGGGCAGGAGGGACAGAGGTAGATGAAGAACAGTCCTGCGATGGAGCATAAGTGAAAGACACAAGAAACTAAAATCCTAAAAAAATGTTTAGCAGTGAGGACAGGAAAGTAAGGCAGGGCACACAGTGTAGCCTGGTTTATAGAAAGGGTTTGTATCCAAGAAGAAGGTAAACTCTAGATGAAACTATTTTTTTGAAATAAGATTTTCTTTTCCATTAGCCCTTTAGCTGCAAGGACATATCTGAAAGTAGACGAAATGGGGGAAGTACCATGTGAAATTTAACTGCACTCCCTATAGTGCTGCTGGGGTGGAGTGCCCAGACATCACAGTGGTGTGCTGTTGCTAGGTTTCTCAGACCACCCCTTTTAAATACCGGTGCTCAGCCCAGCTGGTGGGTCAGCCTTAGAATCAGTTTCACCCCAAGGCATCAGAGAGAAGATTTCCTTCACCAACAGTTCCGCTACTGAAGGGGGAGATTGGACAGTGAATTATTTCTCTGTGATGGAGCTTATAAATACATTTACTTAAAAAGAAAGGCTGATTAAAATACTGTGGTAACAGAAGCACAAATATTTGAAAGGGAGGAAATTCTAAGTCAGGGTTAAAATTTGACACACTCCCTTGCAAATGTTTGACACTGAAAATCCATAGTACAGTTTCCACCACAACCTTCACTCTTATCCTACATCCCCTCCCAATGTGTCATATATTTGTGAGCTACCCAAGTATATGATGTAGATATAGTAACGATCGTATGCTGTGATTTCTGAGGGCCTTCATGTGGTGCAGGTATAGCAGTTCCTTATAGTCTTGTGTCTGAGTCTTATTAGGAGATGAAGAGATGTGGGGAGTGTAACATCTGCTTTGTACTTTGGATGGAGGATGGAGTTGACGGGGTCTCCAGCTGACAGTGTGATGGTGAATCTGAAATAGTGCTGTTTCTCCAGTGTGTCTGGATGATAAGAGAGGAGATACTAGGGATTGTTTTTGGGAACAAGTTAGCAGTCTCAAGGTAGCCAACCACACTTTAAATACTACTTAGAACCTAGTCAAGAGGCAGTTTAACACCTTGAAACCTGACTTAGCTGGCCAGCCCTGAATTCCTCCCTCTAGATAGCTAACTCAACTGGGAATTTTTTTTTCCCCTTAGTCCAGACAAGGCCTCAATGGACCATTGAAGCGGAGGAATGTTCATGTGTAGATTGACGATCCATCTGTGGGAGGCAGAGCTGTGTTTGTAGTAGAACGGATGAGTTCTGTGTCCCATGCTGGAGGTGGGAAGAGGCATGGAGATATCGCTGTAGGGTAGTTGGAGGTAAGTGGGTACTTGGATAGGAAGAGCCTGTAAACTGTGAACCAGGTCAGACTTAAGGTTTTGCCTAGTGCCTTTATTCTGAATCTTGAGACTTCTGAACTATATATATTTTTTTTTTTTACATTTAACTGCAGAGGAATTATTGGGAGTGTACTCTTCTGGTTGGCTTCATCGTTAAGGCTGCATTTTTGCCACAAGGTCTGGGAAGTCTTCACGAGAGGTAAGTATGATTCTGTGCAGATGTGGAGTACAAGTCATAACCTAGCCCTCTGCATGTCTGATGGTGTTCATATGCTTTAAACATATTGATGACAGCTCTATAATATATTTCTACTGGAAAATATACATAACACTAATTAAAACCTTGTGTGCCATGACTAGTCCATTTTCTTTTAAATTAAAATTATGACTTTTGTATTTTTTTGTCAAGTCAAAGAAATGCCATTTTTGCCTTGCCAGGCAATCAGCTTTAATTATCATGCATAAAGAAGGCCTGGAATATATAAAATATTGGGGGAGAGGAAGTTTGGCTTGCGTTTTTTTTAACCTTTTACCTTTTAAGTGAGATGTATTTAAGTCTGCAGGGCCTAATGAAATTCATCCTAGGTTACTTAAGGAACTAGCTAAAGCAGACTCTGAAATGTTAGCGATTATCTTTGAGAATTCATGGAGTATAAGTGAGATCCCAAAGGATGAGAGAAGGACATATGTAGTCCCTGTCTTTAATTTTAAAAAGGGAGACAAAGAGGACCTGGGGAATATTGATAAGTTAGTCTTACGTAGATACCTGGAAAGATACTGGAAACAAATTATTAAACAAGCAAACAATACATAGAGTTATAAGGAATAGCCAACGTCAATTTGTCAAGAACAAATTATGCCGAACCAACCTAACTTCCTTCTCTGACAGGGTTACTGGCCTAGTGCATAGGGGAGAATCAGTAGATGTGATAAATCTTGATTTTAATAAGGTTTGTGACACAGTCCCACGACATTCTCATAAGCAAACTAGAGAAATGTGGTTTAGCTGAAATTACTATAGAGTGACTGGTTGAAAAACCATTCTCCAAGGATACTTATTGATAGTTTGCTGCCAAACTGGAGGAATGTATATGGTGGAGTCCCATAGGGGTCAGTCCTAGGTTTGGTACTATTCAATATTCTCATTAATGACTTGGACAATGGAGTGGAGAGGATGTTTATAAAATTTGCAGAAGACACTGAACTGGGAGGGGTTGCTAGCCCTTTGGAGGACAGGACTGGAATTCAAAATGATCTTGACAAATTGGAGAATTGGTCTGAAATCAACAAGATGAAATTCAATAAAGGCAAGTGCAAAATACTAAGGAAATAAAAATCAAATGCACAAGCACAAAATGAGGAATAATTACCTAGGCCCAGTACTTCTGGAAAAGATCTGGGGGTTAGAACGGATGACAAACTGAATATGAGTCAACAGTGTGATGCTAACAGTATAAAAAGGCTAATATTCTGGGATATATTAGCAGGAGTGTCATCTGTAAGACACAGGCAGTAATTGTCCAGTTCTACTTGTAATTGGTGAGGACTCAGTTGGAGCACTGTGTCCAGTTCTGGACACCACACTTTCAGAAGGATGTGAGCAAACTGGAAAGACTCCAAAATGGTAAAAGATTTAGAAACCCGACCTCTGAGGAAAGGTTAAAACAACTGGGCATGTTTAGCTTTGAGGAAAAAAAGAAAGGGGGGTGGGAGGAGTTGGACCCACCTGATAACTGTCTTTAAATCTGTTGTGGGCTGTTATAAAGAGGATGGGGATCAATTGTTCTCCACGTCCACTGATGGTAGGAGACGAAGTAATGGGCTTAATCTCAAGCCAGGGAGATTTAGGTTAGATAGTAGGAAAATGTTCTAACTACAGAAATAGTTAAGCACTGGAACAGACTTCCAAGGAAGGTTGTGGAATCCCTGTCATTGGAGGTTTTTAAGAACAGGACAGACAAATGCCTAACAGGGATGGTTTAGGTTTACCTAATTCTTCCTCAGCACAGAGGAGCTGGACTAGATCAGTGGTTCTCAGCCAGGGGGCTGGGGCCCCCTGGGGGGCCATGACCAGGTTTCAGAGGATCTGCCAAGCATGGCCAGTGTTAGTCTTGCTATAAGAAAGCCAAAGCCCCGCAGAGCAGGACTGCAGCCTGGAGCCCTACCATCCAGGGCTGAAGCGAAGCCTGAGTAACTTAGTTTTGCTGTGCCCTCTGTGGCATGGGACCCCAGGGCAATTGCTCTGCTTGCTACCCCTTAATGCCGGCTCTGGCTTTTATATGCAGAAAAATAGTTGTTGTGGCACAGCTGGGCCGTGAAACATTTATAGCATGTTGGTGGGTTCTCAGAAAGAAAATGGTTGAGAGCCCCTGCTGTAGATGACCTCTCGAGGTCCCTTTCACCTCTGCATTTCTAAGATTTTATGATATTTTAATTAGTTGGAAAATGCTAGAGGCCAGATCCTCAACTGGGGTAACTCTGTGTCTCACCGCTGATGTCAACGGGCCTATTCTAATTTACACCAGCTAAGGATCTAGCCCAGTACCTAAAAATCTTCTTTAAAATGTTCTTCCATTATATAATTTGACATTATCTTGAATGAAGAGTAGAAGTGAAAAAGAAATGGGAGATGCCCTTTTTATTTGTTTGTCGGGTGCATCCTGCATCCAGCCATCTCTGATCAGTTTATATCCTGCTTGCGGCCCACAGATGTCTTGCTGACTAGGGCACCCTGCTTTCCTGAAGGTGTGTGGTGAGAATTTGCCTCACTAGTATACCACATTCCCTTACTTGCCCTGCTTTGGCCCCACTGGGCGACTGGTTACATCATGCCTTTGTGAGGGAGTGACGGGCATGAGCAAGAATGTTCTTTCATACTGTCAGCACGGAGAAGCCAGCTGTGTGTCCAATTTTTGGACCACATTCAATGTTGATGTCAGTGGAGAGCAATGCAGAGGTTAAGGAGGTGAGAAGAGCTTGGGTTTTTTACTATGTTGACATATACCAGCCCTCACGCTCCAACCCCCTGAGCCTACAAGGTTGTGGGTACGTGTCTCAGATGAGAGGTTTTTATCCTTAGCCTCCTGCCATATTGAAAGGGGGTAAGGAAATAGCGTGAAGTTCCAACTGCCTTAACCAAGTTTTACTTTAAACCAGGAGGTTCCAGTGGGAAAGAAGTGTTTCTCCTAAACTGGAGTGATGCTCTGAGCGAGGTCCTGCCCTCGTGTGCTGCAGATCCCTACATACCCACTAATACAGCACATTCAGTTATGGAGTAAGACTCTCCTTGGAGGTTATGTTCCAGCAACTGTGCACTGGGATTTTGTGCAGGGGAGAATGGGCAGTCACAGTCTGGTCAAAACTGGACACTGATTCATTCCACTTAGCACATTTTAGTTTTGTGCATAGTGATAAAAAGGCTTTGAAGGAGATATGGGCTGCCATGGAGCAGCGTTGCAGTTCTGGAGAGGGAAAGGACCAGAATTAGCGCTGGTGACATTTGAGATTCCATCTGGCTCAGAGCTGCTCCTCTTCAAGAATCTCTGTCCATCTCTTTCACATGTGGCAGAGGCTGAGAATAGCAACCAAAAACTTTATGTTGCTAAAAATTTTCTGCTTCAAACCCTGGGCCATATCCACCTGACATGCTCACAATGGGCAGAATGGCCTTGTGAAGGCCATATATATGGGAACCCAAGTCAATACACATGCACACTCTCTTGTCCTGTGTTTACTGCTTTTTAGCAAGAGAAACAAATGCGGGATGCGTGTTCTGTGCAGAAAGAAGCAGCGTGGCCCGCACCGGCTGAGGCTCTCAGCTACATCTCAGATGTTTCATTAGTCGGGACCACTTCTTAAGATCTACTCTTGGACACTTCTCTCCACAGCTTTGTCATCCCAATGCCTTGCCTTCCCTGCAGCTGCTGTAGCACTTGGCTACTTGAAAAGCAATATCTGGAGATAAGCTGAAAACAAACTCACTAGAAAGATGGGCAGTGAGGCTGTTACATCTCCCTCGTTGTATCTGATCTGTTTATTTCCTGTCCTTTGGGGCAGGACATTACAAGCCTTGGTACCAATCTCCTTTCATCCTCTGCAACCCCCACTGCTCTACTATCTCCAGGTGCCTCTGTAGTTTGCTTCCAACTGCTTGCCCTTCTTCCAATTTTGGAGTCATCCACAAATGTGGTCCTGTGTGAAATGTACTCCAAAACAACACAGATTTTTTTTTTCATTTACTCCCTCAAGAGACTCTAGGAACACTGAAAGAAACTTGGCCTGCCCTACAAGAGACATCACTGCCTGAAGACTGACAGATGGGTCAAAACTGCACCTGCCTGAAGTGGCAAGCGCCACAGTCCGAGAACCACTGAACTCAATGATCTAGTTCCCATGCGCAAGTTGGAGCTGTTAAGAGGTACAGTTAAGACACCTGTTGGGCAAATCCCAGTGGATTTGTCCTTAATCAGGGAGTGTGGGATTGGGGGGATATCAGAAATAAAGTTCTGTGACATCGCAAGGAAAGAAACCAACTTTGTGTATGGTTTAAATGCCTGCACAAACCGTAGGAACACTCCCTTGGGTGTGGGATAATGTGCTGTGTTTGTGTCATCTAGTTGTCTAAACACTACGGACAAAATTCTGCCCCAGTTAAATGATTGAGTCTCTTTAAGTGAATGGACTAGCTCCGGATTTACACAGGTGAAACAGAGAGCAAACTTTTGGACCCATGTGCCCACCCGAAGCAGATTTTACTGCTATCTCATGCAGTGGTCACTTCTCCAGAGCAGCATAAGGCACTAAGTTCTCTGTCCAAAGGTGACCTCATTCAGGGCTGGCCTTCTACTTTGGAGGAAGGGTGGAAGAGAGGGTGTGGTGGTGGGAAATCATGCCATGTTCGCTTGCTTCCCTTCTGGTCCTGATGCTGGAAGGGGTCAAGGATCTGGCTTGTAATACTCCTGGGGCCCCACTGGCAGAGAGGGAGAGATAGGTCCAGTGTATGAGGAGCCCTCCAAAAAGAGCTGGGTCACAAGCGACCAGTGCTTGGCTGGCCTTGATCTCTCTGCAAAAGATCAGTGTGTGAGAAGCGCCAGGTTCCCCTGCTTTCCAAAACAAGTGCCTGCAGCAGCTCCCAGTGGTGGCCCAGCAGCCTCTGCAGGATTCTCTGACACCTCTGTTTTCGTGTTAACCCTTTCAGTGCTCTGCAGCCCATCCAATGTGCCCGGGAGGGTCAAGTAAGCCAGTCGCAAACTCGGCCAGCGGAGACCTAGCTCGGCCCGGCAGAGGTGCCATATACTGCCCTGGCGGGTCCGTCTTTGAGCTGCTGCAAGCCCCGGCAGCTGGGAAAGGGTTGAGACCGCGTGGTCGGGTGGGCATTAGGACCCAGCGGGCCCCCGGGCGCAGGCGGGGGGCTGTCAATCAGGGAGCGTGGGGAAAGTGACAGCGGTGGGCAGTTCCAGCTGACACCTCGCGCCGGCGAGGGGGATATTTAATTTGGGCTCGCGCGGGGCGCTCGGCAGTGCGCGGCGGCCGGGCAGCAGCTGGGCAGCGCAGAGCCGAGCGGGCACGTGGGTCCCTGCCCTTCGCGGGGCACAGCAGCCGCAGCCGGGCGGGCCAAGGGAGCTGGGGTGCCAGTGCCCCAGGATCGGGGTCCAGGCAGCGCTCCTCCGCCGGGATCTCCCGCGCAGCCCGTAGCCGCCGCCCCCCACTCCAAGGCCCCGGCGTGGATGCGCTGCCCGCGGCTCCCTCCTTGTGCGCGGAGCGCGCGTTGAAGTGACCGAGGCGCCCCGCAGACGGGCGGGGGAATGGGCAGCTCCTCTGGAGCCTGGGCTCGCTGAGCGCCGGGGCTCGCCACGGGCTGATCGCGGAGCAGCGGGTGCTCTGGCCCTTCCGAGAGCTGCTGCTTCATGCGACCCGCGCTGGCCTCGCCGGGCAGGGAGCCCCCGAGGACGGCGCCGGGTCCCTAGTGCGCGGCGCGGAGCACCAGCCTGCGTCCTGCCCGGGCCTGGGCAGCGGGGGATTTACAGCCCGGAGCCGGGTGCGGACCGGTCGTGGGCGGGCGAGCGACTCGCTTGGAGGATGAGCCCGGGGAGGACCCTCGGGGGCTAAGTCCAGCTTCCGGCGCCCCGATCCCGAAGCCGCCCGGCACAAGGCGAACCCAGCCATGGGACCGAGCTCCGCGCCGCTCGCCCGGCGCTGCGTGTCCGCCTGAGGAAGCGCCCTGCTCCGATCGCAGGGCGGGGAAGGGAAAAGTGGGGAGCCCCCCTCCCCCGAACTGCAGCTGTTAGTGCGTGTGCAGGACTCTCCCCTCCCCCTCGCCGCCGCCGCCCGGACCCTTCGCCCGGCTCCCCGTCTATAAAGAGGGGTTTATTCTTGGGCTCCAGTCTCACGCCAAACCCCGTCCCAGCGTCTAGACAAGCTGTCGTGGCTCTAAGTCCAGCTGTCACCATGGGGATGGAGCCGGGGCCGCTGTGAATCTCGTGGAGCCAGACAGAGCGGGAGGGAGGGAGGGAGGGAGCGAGCCGCGGAGGGGGGGAAAGACGCCGTGGCCCTTCGGGAGGCTGCTCGGAGGGGCGCAGGGGGCTGCTCGCCCCGGCTGCGGCAGCGGGGAGCCGCCGATGCTGAGCCCCAGCGGCCCCGGGGGAGCTATTTAAAGCGACGGGCCTCGCTGGACTTTGTTTCGGCCTATTTATGACTCCCCTGGACTTGGCAAGGGGCAGCGCGGGGCAGTAGCGAGAGCTCGGAGACCAGCCCGGGGCGAGTCCCGGCCGCCGCCCGGGGCCTGCCTGCGCCGGCGGGAGGATGAAGGGGCCGCAGACTCTCCTGCTCTGGGCCGGCTGGCTGCTGCTGCAGCGCGGCTCTGGCCAGCCCTACCTCCGCCTCCGGCCCTCCCCGAGCGACAACCTGCCCGTCAAGGACATCCTGGAGCACCCGGACCCCGAGTACGACCCCAAGGAGCAGGACCTGGACGAGCGGACGCTGCGGAAGAAGCTGGGCAGCAGCTTCGACCCCGCGTTCATGTCGGTGGCCGCCCCGGCGCCGGGGAACCTCTCCAGCCCGGCGCCCCCGCCCAGGCTCCGGGGCTCGGCGCCGCTGCCCGGGGAGCTGAAGAAGCTGGAGCTGGGCGAGAGCCCCTCGGGGGCCCGCATGAAGCTGGGCAAGAAGGCCCGGAGGAAGTTCCTGCAGTGGTTGTGGGCCTACACCTACTGCCCGGTGCGCTACACCTGGAAGGACCTGGGCGTCCGCTTCTGGCCGCGCTACATCAAGGAGGGCAGCTGCTTCGCCGAGAAGTCGTGCTCCTTCCCCGAGGGCATGTACTGCAAGCCGGCCAAGTCAGTGCCCAAGACCTTTCTGCGCTGGTACTGCCAGGGCTGGTCCAGGCAGAAGTACTGCACCTGGATCCCGGTCCAGTACCCGCTGATCTCGGAGTGCAAGTGCTCCTGCTAAGCCGGGCTGGGGAGCCGCTTCCTCCGCGCTGGGCGTGCCCCCCTGCCAGGTTCCTGGACAGACTCACCGGGATCCGTTGCCCTGGATCCCAACCCCGTTGCAGGGGGATCTCAGAGGATCGGTGCACCAGGAGGCATCATCCAGCCTAGTCCCTAGCTGTCTCTCGCAGTGCAACCCGTCCCCCTTCCCCTCCCTCCCAGCGAGACCCTGAGACTGAAAGGACACACAAAGATGGACACAGGCTCGCAAGAGGATCTGTTTGTGCGTTTCTCTCCCCTTATTACGCCCCTTGCACTGTTTTTGACTTATTTTATTTTAATGGGAAAAGCAAAACTGAAAGGAACTGCAGTGCAGGCCAGAGGCAAAGCTAAGCACTACAATCAGATGTTTATTTTTATACATATATAATGTTCTAACAAAACAAAACAGAGAGAGAGAGAGAGAGAGAGGGAGTTACCAGCCTTGTAAATATAGAGATTTTTAAAAGAAGGGAAAAATTGCAGCTGTTTATTATATTATTTTATTATTATTTTATTATTATTATTATTATTTTAAAGACATAGGACCACATTTTAAATCCATCCCACTAAAATCTGAGTATTTCCCTACAAAAGGGAAGGGGGAAATTTCCAGTCAAGATGAGTCAACAAAAAACCAACACAGAAGCCCCTGAAGATGTTAATTTCTATTTGCTGTATTTTTGTCTTCTTCAGATGTTTCAACTAATCTGCAAAGCTCTCTACATTTTTTAAAAGTGTTTACTGATCAATTACAAAGGGGATTTTTTTTAAAGTACAAAGTTATGAAAGAGTGGAGTCTGTTTTGTTGGTTTTGGAATACATATAGTAATGCAGAGATGTTAAAAGAAATTTTCTGTGTACAGTTTATTTATTTTTAATGTTTGTGTATAAAAAAAAGCTAGAGATTATGCCAGAAAATATTGGAAATGTTTACTTGAATATTCCTTTAAGAACATATCAGTGTAAATATGAACTATGACTGATCAAAACATTTTTAGCAATAAACTCTATCTCTGAAGAAACAATTCTTGATGCACTACAGAGTTCTCGGAAAGGAGATTCTGGTGTTAGGTTTCTTGGGGCCAGATCCTGAGCTGGTGTAGCTCAGTATCACTCCGCTGAAGTCAAAAGACTTGTACCACTTTACACCGGTTGAGGATCGGGCTCTGTTTTTATTTAATTTCTGCAGCTGGTGAGGAGATGGAGGACAGAAGAGAGGGATAAATGGCTGAGAAGGGATAAAATAATTAAAATTGTTTTGGGAAGGGAGCAATTGTCTAGCATCTGCATGAGGTTTTTCTTCCTTCTCCACTGTGCCTTGTCAGAGTCTCTCTCTCTCTCACTCTGTGTCACTAGGATTCCGAGTTTCAGATTTCTCAGATTCTCAGTGGTGGAGGAAGGGGTAGAGGTTATCACCGGAGCCATTAAGATGCCTGGCAAAATTCAAAAGCCCATGTGTTAGAGCAAATGTTGTAGCTGTCGCTAGTCGCTAGTCGTTAGCAGGGGAGAAAAGGAGAGGGGGTTGCTCAGGGCCGGGGTCTTAGAGAAATAACCCGAGTGGGTTGGGAACTGGGAATTCTCTTCCCAGTGGAATGTGTCATTTGCTGTTAAGAGGAGGATGAATATTCTTGGGGGACTGACCTGGCAGAGGTGCTGAGTGCCTTCAGTTCCCAGTGAAGTCACTACATGTCCCAGTCCTTCCAGGGCCGGGGTCTTAGAGAAATAACCTGAGTGGGTTGGGAACTGGGAATTCTCTTCCCAGTGGAATGTGTCATTTGCTGTTAAGAGGAGGATGAATATTCTTGGGGGACTGACCTGGCAGAGGTGCTGAGTGCCTTCAGTTCCCAGTGAAGTCACTACGTGTCCCAGTCCTTCCAGGGCGTGAGCAGGATTCCCTACTTTCCCTCAGATGGTGCTCAGCTCCTTATAGGATCTTCAGCCTCCAGAGGGCAGGCTGCGAGGGGAAGAGTGTTGCCATGATCCTGTGAGGTGCTCAAGTGAGTGGAAGTTGAGGAAGCTCAGCACTTTGCAAAGTTGGGCCCTGAGGACCTACTCCTGCTCCTATTGAAGTCAATGGGAGGTCTGCCATTGGGATCAGGATCAGGCCCTAACAGAGCTGCCACATTGGAAGAGGGGTAAAAAGCAAAAGGGGAAAGTTGGTGGCAGGATCTAGGTAGTAACTGTGCATAGAGTAGTCTGCAGATGATGGTGGTGATGGAGGCATCTTCTCTAGTTCTTTGAAATACTTGCCATCCTGGGACATAAAGTACATGGTCAGTAAGGAGTAAAACTTGCTCTCCAGTGCAGCCATGTCAGTGATATGCAGAGATGCTGACGGTGAACTCCAGCAAAGGCAGGGAAAGCTCTTGTTACCTTCCGTCTGAGCAAAGTGCATTGAGATGGTGGGCACATGGCAGCAAGCCTGAGTCACATTGAAGTCAGTGGAAAGACTCCCAGGAACTTCAGTGGGGTTTGGATCAGGCCCATCAAGCTTTACAGAAACCACTGCAGCCAGTGCTTGTCTCCTCTGATGGGAGTAGAGCGTCTTCCTAGCTCCTGTGGGGCCAACGTGACTCGTGGAGGGACTGGATTCAGATTTTACACAGGCCAATCTTGGAACAGGTGCAAACTGCTGCAGAAGAGGAAGTGTGTTTACAAGAGGATAACGATTTTAGCACTTGACATCTTCCAGCAGCCCTGTAAACAGTAACTCACTCAAGGGAGGGGAAATAGGTTGGCCTTCCCCCTTCGCCCCCTCTCCCCCCATAGCCAGTCTCTTTCAAGGGGGCAGAAAAATAACACTTCTAGTGCAACTTGCAAAACATCAGGGGTGTTTGGGGAAAGGAACGGGTCAGCTTATCTTGCACGAAGAACAACATCTGTGGTGTGGACACCAAACATCTATAGGAGGCCTTTTGCCGGAGTGGGGGTGGGGGTGGAGTAGTGAAGGGTATTCTGGGAAAATATTTCGGACATAATCCCAACAGTATCTGGTGTGTTGGGATTTGATTACAAATGGCCTTTTAACATCTTAGTGTGTTTTGTTCTGCAGTTTCCAGGGGTATGTGGAGACCCTGCTTTGTGTTAACCTGGGAAATAAACCATTCCCCAGACTCAGGGGCTGAATTTAGTTGTGGGGGAAGGGGAAAGAAGATGATTTTTTTGTGTGTGTTCTAACTGCAGGGGAAAAAACAGCCTAAAAGCCTCCATGCTGTGCAACTGGAGCGGCTGCCTCAGTCCAGAGATCGGGAACATACTCCTGATACAAGGTAGCCAGGGCCAAATGTCCTGCAGCTTCGTCTTCTGTCTTTAAGTTTAACCAGACGTGGGGAGAGAATAAGGGGCCATACCCCACAAGACAACATTTGACTCCCTCATTCATGTCCCTCTGATTTGGCTGCAGGGAAAATGCATTCTCACGTCTGATCTCCACTGCCAATCCCCATTGTGGAAATGCACCTATTATTTTCTGATGAAGGTTTTGCCACTGTGTTAACAAGAGTGGTTTCAGCAGCTAAGGAAAGGCTGTGAATGTAGAAATATGACATCCATCGAACTGGGGATGGGAATGTGTGCAGAAGGGAAGATTATTAACCATTCTTCTTATATCAGGGGCCGTGTTAGTCTGTATCCACAAAAACAATGAGGAGGCACCTTAAAGACTCACAGATTTATTTAGGCATAAGCTTAATGATGTCTGAAGAAGTGGGTTTTTTACCCATGAAAGTTTATGCCCAAATAAATTTGACAGTCTTCTCTCTCCTTGGCATCGGAAGGGGTTCTGGGTGGAATGAGAAATGGACAGGAATAAAACCTAATATGTAGTGTGTTTATTTCATTGCAATTAGGCGACAGGCAGTGTGTAAAATCTTTCTCATGCCTCTATGTGGTCCAATGTACAGGACACCAAACTTTGAGATTTGGCTCCTCCCCCCGTGGCCTGCCAGTAACTTGAGTGATGTGGGCCAGCTCTGGGCTTCAGTTTCCACATTTGTAGTGCTTTGCGTTCTGAGCAAATGCCACTTCATCCTTGCTATCCCTTTGGTTTATAGACCAGTACATTTCAGCATGGGCATAGGAACACTTAGTCACGTGTCTGGGAACACACACTCTCGGGAACCACAGTCATACCTTGGCACCTGCATTTATGGTCCATATTTCCATGATTAGACCACATCGCCCTCAGACCCCCTCCATGCATTGTCTATAGGCCCTGTGCATTTGGTCCTCCAGACTCCGCTGCATCCGTCCATTCTCTGCACCCCACCCCCACCCGCATGCACTGTTCTAACATGCAGGACTGTTTAGGGTGAAAGGTATGAAGTGTGATTTCTAAGTGTGTTTGCTGCAGCAGCAGCAATGACAACAACAAAGAGTTTTGGCGGGAGCCCCAGCCTTCTGGCTCCCTCCGATGGCAAAGTCTCCAGGGTTTTGGAAGCCCCCTACTAAATCAGAGGCTCCACTTAGCAGACAGAACAGGATGAGGTGGTTAACTACTAGAGGATCAGCATCTTAATCCTTTTTTACATAGAGGGGGACTGCGAGTGACTGGGAGAAGCTGTTGTGGGCAGGCCAAACACCCTTTTCCAATAGTATTCCCTGAAAACCACAGCTCAAAACAGTGCTAACCTTGTGCATATTTATAAAGATCTCTCTCTTACAGGAACCTTATGTCAAGGTACTTCTGCCTATCCTCACCGGGGAGTTCTCTCTTCCAGCCTTGGGATCTGGATATAGTTCTCCTGTGCAGAGAAACCTTTCTTTTAAACTCATATTTGACTTTCACACAAGGACTGCAGTGTGTGGCTGTTAAACTCTTTTCTGTGCGTTGCCAAAGAGGTCATTTTCTCCCCTTTGCCTTTGCTTGCTCAACCATTAGCCCAAGACCTTGTGCCTTGCACTTTGCTAGCTCAGGTCAGTGTGACATCAGAACATGGTACCTTGGCCCATCCTCTTCAGTTCATGCTGTTTCACCAGTAAACTGGACTGGGTGAGTTTTAGGTTGGCCCAGTTTTTCACTTTACACTCATCCTCTGTTCCCAATGAACCAGCCTCTCAGGTCCATGTGACTGAAGCCCAGCTATAATGTAAAACAATAGCTCAGCTTTAAGACAGGTGAGTGAACTGGACCGAAGAAAAAATCTCCGCGAATCTGTATCTGAAATGCAGACTGAACCCGAACATTTCTTTGGTTCACCAAAAGGACAAATCTCTCCTCCCTCCCATTGGCTTTTATTACTGCTGCTGCAATGATGCTGAAGTATGAGGAGAAAAGCTGTTCCTGCGGTATTTCCATTCCAAGACCAAGAGTTCCAGGTGAGCAGGATACACATCCTAATAGCACCCAAGTGTTCAGTAGCTTATAGCAGTGGTGCAAGAGATGGAACTTGCTGGTGTACATCGCTGTGGTAAATCAATCTAAGTTATTCTATTTCAGTTAGACGAACATCGTAACTGAAGCCAACATAGCTAGATCCACTTACCATGGTGTCTACACTGTGCTGTGTTGACAGGAGATGCTCTCCCACCAACTTCCCTTACACTTCTCAGAGAGGTGTAATGCACAAATCGATGGGTTATCAATGAGGCTAGACCACACAGCCTTCTATGTCAGAAGCACAGGCCTCTGCTACTTGAACTAAAGGAGCCATTCAATTGGCTAGTATTAGTAGTAGGTTCTCATCCTTATGTCAACCAGCCAGTAGATGGGTACATGACAAACTTATCCAGTGTGTTAGATCAGTGGCTCTCAACCATTCCAGACTACCGTACCCCTTTCAGGAGTCTGATTTGTCTTATGTACCCCCAAATTTCACCATACTTAAAAATTACTTGCTTACAAAAGCAGACATAAAAGTACACACCTGTCACAGCACACTGTTACTGAAAAATTGCTTACCTTCTCATTTTTACCATATAATTATAAAATAAATCGATTGGAATATAAATATTGTACTTCCATTTCAGTGTATAGTATATAGAGCAGTATAAACAAGTAATTGTCTGGATGAAATTTTAGTTTGTTCTGACTTCACTAGTGCATTTTATGTAGTGTGACAAAGTTCCTCCTCTGCCTTGGTGGGTCCTGTGCTTTTTTAGCAGATTTGCTCACCTCAGAAGTTCACAGCAACACTCAGTTTGGCTGTTTCTGCTAGAGGCTCAAACCTGCCATTCACTCAGCTAACCTGTCACTGGCCAGCATAGGGGAAGCAGAGAACAATCTCCGCTGTCTCTGTTGTCCCACCTAGTGGGTCGGAAACAGGCCAGATCCCTTTCCAAATTAGACCTTCCCTTCTGGTGTTGCTCACAGACCAGGTCAACTCCTCCTATGTCTATCAGGAGTTGGAGGAGGGATGAGGGGAATCCAGGCCCACTGTCTACACCAGGTCCCAGCCCAGGGCCCTGTGGATAGCAGCTGTTTACAATGTCTCCTGTATCAGCTGCGTGACAGCTACAACTCCCTGGGCTACTTCCCCATGGCCTTCCCCCAGCACTTTTATCCTCCCTGCAGGATCTTCCTCCTGAAGCCTGATTACACTTGTACTCCTCAGTCCCCCAGCAGCACACTTGCACACTCCCTGCTCCTTGCACACCCTCCACTAACTGATGGGAGGTCCTTTTTAAACCAGGTGTTCTGATTAGTCTGCCTGTCATAACTGATTCTAGTATATTCTTAATTGGCTCCAGGTGTCTTAATTGGTTCTAGCAGGTTCCTGACTGGTCTAGCGCAGCCTCTGCTCTGGTCACTCAGGGAACAGAAAACTGCTTATCCAGTGGCCAGTATGGAGGCAGCAGCGGAGCTGGGTGCACGGCTCCTGGGCGAAGCCACAGTCTTCAGCATGGGTGGCCAGTGCATCCAACACCTGGAGGAAGGAGGAGAAGCAGAACAGCACCCTGCTGGGCCTGCAGGAGCTGGTGGCTGAGCTGGGCCTGGCTGTGGAGACCCTGGACGCGCAGCTGTTAGAGGTGAACCGCCTGCTGCTGAGTGTCTCCACCAGTGCCAAGAACTAGGGTCCCTGCAGAGCAGATTGCCAAGGAGGAACCTGGCATGCCTGGGCCTTGCTCCCTGGTGCCGGGACATGGAGCTGGCTGCAGCCAGAAGGAGCCTGAGCTGGGCCAAGTGACCGAGATGCCCCCAGGTGGGTTCGGGGGTCCTGGCTCATGCGCCCCTTGGCTCCTGCAGAGTTTTGGTCAGTGTAAATATTCCTCCATTAAAACCCACCTGCTGCTGGAAAAAAAGACAACCCTACTCTGCTCTACCCAACTGGCCTGGGTCTATCACAGTAGCCTGTTGTAAAATTAGGCAACTATCTAGATGAGTTGACGTATCCCCTGGAAGACCTCTGCATCCCCCAGAAATATGCATACCCCTGGTTGAGAATTGCTGTGTTAGATGATACCTAAGGGCAAAGTCCACTTATACATGTAATGCCCCCCCTAGCCTCAATCGTTCCTCAGGAGGCTGCGTATATTGTAATTCTGTGTAACTGTGTATCTCTGTGTATAATTTGGCTGCCATCATACCAACTTGTGGCTCACGTGCTGCCCTTAACAATATACTCATCCCATTCAGCTGCATACTCACCGGTAGAGGAGGTCACAGACCTATTGCCAACATGCTGGCAAATAAAAGCAGCAGGTTTTCTCCCCTGTGATTTGGGGGAGGGGGTATTATTTGTTATACAAAAATGTCTGAACATCTGCCTGTTCGTTTGTGGATAAATGTTCATGAAACCCCCATAATGTCATGAACCCAAATGACTGGTGGGAGGAATAGCTCAGTGGTTTGCCCATTGGCCTACTAAACCCAGGATTATGAGCTCAACCCTTGAGGGGGCCATTTAGGGATATGGGGCAAAAAATGGGATTGGTCCTGCTTTGAGCAGGGGGTTGGACTAGATGATCTCCTGAGGTCCCTCCCAACTCTGAGATTCTACGATTATTAATCCTAAAATTCATAGCAGAAGTTTCCTATTTGTCAGTTGAAACGAACAGTTTGCAAGCACCCCACTGGCTAAAGATTGTTTGTTCACACTGTTCAGTCAATACTTGTGGAGAACGAGGCCACTCATAAAATTCAGGATCAGTTTGCAAACAGAAAAATGGGTCTAAGTATTCTTGGCAAAGAATGATTCCACCATGCTGACACATAGGATATTAAATAAATGGGCAGTAACATTGATGAAGTACAGTAAAGTAGTATGCTTTAACTGAAATAAAGGAATAATTCTGAGACTCTGCAGTATAATATAATGCAATATTATGACAGTTATTATTTCTTACTTAAATATTATACACATGGTGCAAATATTATACACATATTGGTACTGAAATTACTGAGCTGGACTTTAGTAGAGGTAAATGGTAGGGATTTTTAATACATGAAATCATTTGAAATATTTACTCTATGGATTTGGTCTCAAGAGCCTCATTGCATTACTTTAGATATTTGCATATTTTGTTTTCATGTATGTTGCCACCATGTGTCCTGGGCTATGCAGAATGTGTGTAACTTTAAAGACTTAAAGTTATTTAGGCTCTTGACTCCCATTGAAATCAAAGGGTGTTAGGCTGCTAAATAGCTTTGAGGATCTGGGCCAAAGACTCTTTGCAGATCATGGAGCTATGCCTCTACCCATATCATACCAGTATAGGCAAAGGGCTCGAGAAATAAAGATGACGTTATAGAAGCAAATGTTCTCTCTACAGTGATAATGTTGGGTGGCAAATAATTGGGTGACTCCTTCCCACAGTGCAAACCTTAACACCTGATCCATAACTCACGGAAGTCAATGGAAAGGGTCTCCTTATCTTCAGTGGCTTTGGTTCTGGCTATTTTTGAGCAAAGATAAACTTTTTCATACAATTCAGCTCTGTTGCCCGGCTGCTGCTGGCTGTCCTGCAGCCAGGCCACTGATGTCCCCAGAAGTTTCCACCTGTCGCGTTGTAGTGCATCCCACATGCTTTTGCTCCTGACAGTCCCAGTGAGAGCCGCACTTGCAGTGCTGCTTCAGGCAGTGGGACATGGTGTGTCAGTTTCTCTAGAGACACATCTGGGAGAGCAGACTCTGTGGGAAGCAGGGACGGGCAGCAGTAATGTTTGGAAGGCAAATGAGGGCTACATCTCTGGGTGAATGGGTAGGGGCTGTGCGTATGGGGAGAGGGCCTTTAGTGTGTGCGGGGGAACATGGAAGCAGTGCTGCATGAAAGATGGGGCAATTATTCTATACTGGGTGGGACCCCAGGGCTGTTGCTAATGAGGGAAGAGTGGGTAGCAGGATTTAGGAGGGAGCAAGTTATCCCATATGCTGGCTCAATCCAAGAAGTTGTTTATAGCTGTGCAACGGAATGTTGTTCTAGAAGGGTGGTGCTGAGAGCTATGAGTCACCCTCAGCGGTCGCCTTCCTTCCCCTGATATTGTCCACCATGCTTCTGCACCATTTGCTGCCAAGATGCACCATTTCTCTCCCAAAGCTGTTTGTGGAGGATGGGGGAGCCACCCCAGGCTCAGCTCATCTGCTTCATTTGGGCAGGGGCAATATCTCATCATGTAAATTAGATGAGGCCGTAAGCTTGACTGCTTTAAAATCGCAAGCAGCTCCGTAGCACAGAGCTTGCTCTCGCCTTCCTGCTCTGGAATGTAAGGGAACCTATGCCCTTGCTAGCAACTGTCCTGGGTAGCTTCTCCTCTGGGCACTTGGGTACCTCCTCCTCCTCCGGGCGCTTGGGTAGCAGAGAGGCTGGATCTGACTACAATGTGAGTAAAGGTGACTGTTTGTGTGTGTAGCTTTGCAACAGCCAATGGCAGTTCCTGGGGTGGAGGTGTCATATTTGGAGGTGCATCCTCAGACATCAGGGCTACCGAAACTTTGCTCAGCTGAGGTTCGCTCAATAACTTACCAGGAGTCCAAGGATTACACTTAATTTCCATAAAATGCATCAGATTGCAGCTGCCCTTTGCTTTCCTAGGCGGAACCCCCGTGGAGGAGGAATGGCATAACCCATAAATAGGGCCCTACCAAATTCATGACCATGAAAAACACGTCACAGACCGTGGAATCTGGTCTCCCCCTATGAAAGCTGGTCTTTTGTGTACTTTCACCCTGTATGATACAGATTACAGCATTTCTCAAATTGTGGATCCTGACCCAAAAGGGAGTTGCAGAGGGGCACAGGGTTATTTTAGGGGGATCACCATGTTGCCACCCTTACTTTTGCACTGCTGCCTTCAGAGCTGGGTGGCTGGAGAGTGACAGCTGCTGACTGCAGGCCCAGCTCTGCAGGCAGCAGTGCAGAAGTAAGGGTGGCAAAACCATATCATGCCATCCTTCTGCACTGCTGCTGGCAATGGCTCTGCCTTCAAAGCTGAGCCCCCACCCAGCTTTGAAGGCAGCCCTGCTGCCAGTAGCAGTGCAGAAGTAAGTATAGAGTTATCGCAACTCCCCTTACAATTACTTTGCAACTCCCCCCACCAATTCCTTTTTGGGTCAGGACCCCTGCAATTACAACACTGTGAAATTTCAGATGTAAATAGCTGAAATCATGACATTTACAATTTTTAAAATCCTATTACTTTGAAACTGAGCAAAATGGATCATGACTTTGGTAGGGCCCTACCCATAAAGCTTTGGAACAAGATGGAGTATTGCATGCTGGGAGATGTAGTGCCCAGGGGCTGCAGATTCAGTGCATTAACAAGGACAAGAGAAGTAGAATACTGTGGGCACGAACCACACTTTGGCAGCTCATGCCTTACTCAGCAGTTTGTGGGAATCAAAGCAGGCACTATCTTTTCTGTGACCATTCTAAGGTCACAGAAAAGATAGTGGAGCAGGGTCAACCTAAGATACGCAACTTCAGCTATGCAAATAGCATAGCTGAAGTTGGTGTATCTTAGGGCGGCTTACCTGGCCGTCCACACGGTGGTGAGTTGATGGCTGCCGCTCCCCTGTCGACCCTGCTTCTGCCTCTGGCGGAGGTGGAGTTCCGGAATTGATGGGGAGCGCGCTCTGGGATCAATTTATCATGTCTACAGTAGATGTGATAAATCGATCCTCCATAGATCAATCACTGCCCGCCAATCCAGCGGGTAGTAAAGACGTACCCTTTACTGAGGAGCAGCTTTGGCTAGCACAAGTGGTTCTTCTTCCACCTGGAGAAGCCATGGCTCCACAGTGGAAGTCAGAATCCATGCTCAGCTCTGTGGACACTTTGCACTGAGTGATTTGGGAGCTGTTTGATTCCCCCTGGATGCAATGTTGGGTTCAAGAGAAGCTGCAGCTTATCTCTGCAGGAGGAAAGGGTGGCAGAGGAGGGAATATCCAGTTTGGGAAGTATCTCCTTTCTGAATCTTCTCTCTTATGAAAGAGGCTGTGAAAACTCCACATTGAACAGCTCTCTCTTGCTCTGCAAGGCAAGTCTGTCTATTTCTAGCTGGCAAGAAAGGAGAACAAGTCACCAGAGCAGAGATACCCATTGCTTGGGAAGTCCATTTCTAGCTTGGGCAATCTCATCCTCCTCACTGCTTAGAGTCATGGCTGGATGAGGGCCTGGAGAGAGATCACATGCTCACCAAGCATGGCCATAGCACATGCATTGTCCTTCCAGCCGTGACCATGTTTCCCTAAACTGAAAACAGGACACCGGTAAGAGATGCTCAGTACTCAGGGGAGTTTATTTTACAGTATGCAAAAAAGATAAGGCGGTTTCATATGTTTTATATATATATATATATATATATGTTCACATAGTTTCATATATTTTACTTAAAACATTGACATTGTTACTGACATTGTTCCTAGTCTTGCCATTCTTCAGGGTGTGAAGCTGCCTGATAGCAGTTGTATTTCTCTGATGATGCTATTTCTCTGAGGATTTGCTTGTCTTTCAGCAATTTGTCGTAGAACGCAGTACAGTCTAGAGAAAAGTTAACTTGCACACACGTCAGCCCTCATGGTGGAGACATTCGGACATGATTTTTAGGAGACCATGCATCATTTACAATTGAAAAGAGATGTTCAAGAGGTGCTGTAGTACTGGGCAGACACAGCACAAATTCCACAGCCATGGCTAGATCTGAGTATTGTACTTCAGTATGGTCTGTCTCTCGAAAAATCTTTTGCCCCCTTTTGGTGATGGGCATTCTCATGGTTCCAGTCTGAAAGACAACTGGAGACAATTGATTTTGCACTAAACCACTCATCAAAGAGGCAATTTTCATCCAACGTATTTAAGGTGGGAATACCGGTGTGGCGTGCAGCAAGGCTGTCTTGCATTTGCTCCCACTGCGGCATATTCCTCAGCAGAGCCCACTCAAACTTTTAGGTGCACTCAAAGGTGGGTCTCCAGTGCTTTTTTAGCTTCTGTATCTTGCCCAGAAAAAAGCCTGAAACACTTAGTGTTAAACACTTCCTTTTATTGGCATCTCTGTGTTTTCTGCTTTGAAGGTGCTGGGTAATGTCATTTCGACCCCTATGGGGAATGGAGAAATGTGCTCCACATGTCTTGCATATAACTTTGGTGCCATCCAATGTTGAAGTGTCTTTTTAAAAAGCTCACTGTTTTTGAAGGTCTTCATTACATGACACAGATGTTTCCTGGATATTTTTATAGCAAAAAATGACCACACACAAACTATTGAGTCCTCTAAGGACACAGGTATGCACAAGCCTCCCTCCCTCCAAAAAAAGAAACAAAAGCGTAACCTGGCAACATCATGTGATTGATGGCAGCACTGCCTTTACAGCTGGGCAATGGAGAGCATCAGCTGTGTGTCCCTAGCTCTGAAGACAGCATCCCCGCCAGCAGCAGCACAAAAATAAGGGTAGGATGGCGGTATTGCCACCCTTACTTCTAACACAGCCAGCCCTTGACAAAGGAGAACGTGTGGGGATTTTTTGGCTAATGATGTCAGTCTGCCTCTGGCTTGGACCCTGCTCCTGACAGCCCCTGTTTTGCTGAACCAGTTCCTTGTTATGGGTCAAGTTAATCTCCAAGTCAAAGAGTTTACCCCAGAGATCTCTATGTCCTGGTAAATCTGATACACCAGGGTAGAATTGACTTGCAAGTATTGCTTCACAAGGAATTCTCTGAACATTGGTTCAGCCCAGCATCTGAACACAGCACTCTGCCTCTATACAGGCAACCTGTTTGGTTCAGGGGGGACTCTTGCCTACCGGAAAATGTGCTTTAAAAACCCTTCCTATTTTCCCTTTCCTAGGCAAACGTTGAAGCTGTGAAGAGATCATCACACTGCTTTCAGCCTGCAGCTGCAATGCAGCCAATCAACATTTAAATTAGAGCACTGCCATTAACCCCCATCCGATGACCTATGTGCAGCATCCTTCAACCCTGCTGATGCTGACAATCCATTTAGCCATGTTTTGTGCCCATCAATAAATGGGGTTCCTACCTTTTTGCTGCTGACCTTACACTGAGCAGGAAAATTAATATAGTGCTTCCATACACCCTCCTGGTCAAGTTGCTCAAAATATTCTATAAAAGCGACAAAGAGTCTTGTAGCACCTTACAGACTAACAGATTTTTAGGGATCATGATCCCTAAAAATCTGTTAGTCTGTAAGGTGCTACAAGACTTTTTGTCACTTTTGCAGACCCAGACTAACGCGGCTACCCCTCTGATACTAAAGTATTCTATATTTACTCATGGGGGAATTCTGTGCCAAAAAATAAAAATTCTGCATCAAAAAATAAAAAATTCCATGCATAACATTTTAAAATTCTGAATATTTTATTTGTCAAAATAAAGCAATATAATCACACTAGTTTCAATTTTGGTAATTTATTTAAACTACAATATAGTGGATGGAGAATGGGAAAGGGGAGCACTGGAGTAAATTCCCAACCCCCCTTTGTCTAATATTAATGTAGCTAAATTTATTTCTAGTTATTATTCAGCTAATATATGTAGCCATGTGCTCAGTGTTACATCACAGGCAACTGAAGAGCAAGTAAGGGCTGGGGTATCAAACTCATAATTTATCTTGGCTATTGACCAACTCCAGAAAGGTAAAAAATAGTTCAGGAGCACATTTTGATAGGAATTTTTTTCAGTCCAAAAATTTAGACCAGATCTAATCACTAAAGCACCATAAGCATTTATAAGGCCATACTGTCCTTTACACCACCCTGGCAATGTAAAGGAGTCTTTTTACACCATTTTTGTGCTCCCCGGGGAATTCACAAAGACCATGGGAACAATTCACTAAGCAGGCAGGCTGCTACATTCTGCTCTGCCTGTGAGGACAGAGCCTGCCCCACACCTAGCTCCTCAGAAACACCCCAGAGCCCTGCTTCTCCATGTCAAATGTGCTGCAATAGCGAGCAAGAGGGACAAAGTATCTCTCACACACACTTAACTGCCCAGGCCCCCCTTGCTGGAAGCAGGGTTGGGGGGCAGCTCTGAAAGCAGCGTTACCTGCACAAATCCTGGACAAATGCCCAGTTTTAGTTAAAAAGTAGGAATGGCCAGAACAGAGCTGGAAAATCGGGCTGTCCTGGCCAAAATGGGACATATTCACTCTATCCATGGGGATGTGCCATCCAAGTATTGCTGGAGAACCCTCTGAGATGCATGTTCAAGCGTCTGCAAGGTCAACAGGTGCTCTCTGTGTTGGGCTGAGGAGGGTCTTTTAGGAATGTTTCACTAGAGGCCCCCAGTTCCTTTCCTGATGTAGCCTTTATCATTAAATCCAGCCCTGACCACCTGTCTCTTCACCGGCGCTATTATCTCATGGTGTCTGATGGCGGGGGCTCAGTGTTCCGGACACAGAAAAAGTAAGAGCTTGCAGGGGTAGTTCCAAACCCCTTTGGGTTAGAAGGGGACACAATGGCATGTAAGATGGAAAAGGCATGGCTCCAAGGCTCATGGGGAAGGGTCTGCATGCTCTGAACTCAATTAAAGAAAATAGCCCCCTTTCAGCAAAAGACTGGGCTTCCTTCTAGCCTCTCCCCGCAGGGCCACAGGGGCACACAAGGGGATAAGGTTTGTCCCAGGTGAAGGCCGTCCCTTAAACACACCACGTAAAGAAAGGGGCCTTTCTCTGTGAGCACTTCCTTGGTCTTGAGTGGCCCAGGCAGGTGGCGGCAGGTATAAATGGGGGCTGAGTCTGGCTGAGAGGGCTCATCCCACAAGAGGGCTGTTTGCAGGCAGTGGAGACCTGGGGGACTGGAGATCACTATGTGATCTGACCCTGGGCTTATCTCAGGGAAGGGAGTAATTCTGGACCACCACCCTGGGAGCCGGGGATCGCTTGGGAAGCTCATTGAGTGAAAGAGAGCCCCACCTGGTGGCCAAATGCTGAAGTGTGTTGCCATACGGTACTGTGCAATACCGTATGTCTAAGAGCTCTTAAGAGGAAGAGAGTCAGGAAATGAAACACTTTGGAATATCGGTGCTTGGAAGACTACCAATGTAGACAGTATCCTGACTGAGTCTGATCAGGTTTAAACTGCTGTGGATGGAGCTCTGAGTGGTTGTCCTCAGTCAAAGCCAATTGGAGCAGTGGACTCACTCTTTTGTTTTGCCCATGAGCTTTCCATATTTCACTGTTATTTATTAATAACATTACTGTAGCGATCAGGAGCCCCAGTCCTTAACCAGGACCCCATGGAGCTAGGCAATGTATAAACATAGAGCACAAAGATGGTCCTTGCTCTAATGAGCTGACAGTCTAAGCATGCTCCAGAGTTACCTCCCTCACTGGATACTCTGTCCCATGCTTCCTGTGGAAAAAAAAATGGGGAACTTCATGCTTTTTAACCTTTTGAGATACCGATGAACTTATACTGATAAGATTGTCCTTCAACACAGGTAATAAGGTCTACTGGTTAGAGTCAGTGGCAACTCTCTGGTTCACGGGGTCAAGGCCTTGCAGCCTGAATGTATAGGTCTCTGATTCACAGGGTCTTGAGGCCTAGGGGCAGGGGAGTCAATAGTGGTTTCCCAGCTCATCCTGGTACAAGGGGCCTAGTGGCTGGAGTCTCTGAGTTGTCCCTGGGCGGCAAGGTAGGCAGGCCTGGTGACCAGAGTCAATGAGGAGTCCCTGGGATTCAGGATAATGGGCCACCCCCTGGGGGAGGGTGGCAACCTAGGGTAGGGGGACCCAGGTCCTTCTATACTACACTGGGTTCCTGTCCAGGGCCCTAGTAGTGGCAAAGGGTTCTGCCACTTAGGTCAGCAGAGATCCAACCGCAACACATTGCTGTGATGGGGCAAGGCCAGATGGCTATAGGAATATGCTAAGGAACAGATATGTGAGTCTCAGGCTAAACAAATCCCTGGTACCACTGGAACCTTCTAGAAAGCAGTAGAAACAGCTAGCCTGATTGGGATACCTGAAGCCAATCAGGGACTGGCTGAAACCAGTTAAAAACCTCCCAGTTAGTCAGGTGGGAGTGGATGTCAGGAGCTGTGGGAGGAAGTTGTGCCTTTGGTGAGACTGAGTGGTGGACAGCATATCATATGCAAGGAAGGAGGCCCTGAGGTAAGGGTGAAATGGAGTTTGAAGAAGCGGAGACTGCTGTGGGGAAGTAGCCCAGGGAATTGTATTGTGTTGTGTGGCTAAAAGATCAGCCATCTTAGCTGATACTATTAGGGTCCCTGGGCTGGAGCCCAGAGTAGAGGGCAGGCCTGGGCTCCCCGCTTTCTGCCTCCCCTAATTAATCACTGAGATTGGGAGACAATAGAGACTGTGCCAGGAAGGATAGCTTCTCCTCACTGGCTTATGATGAAAATGGCTCAATAGGCTGTGACCTTGTCTCTAGAGCGAGAAGAGCCACGTGGAGGGTCACAGTGAGCCTCTGAGGCTAGTAAAATCCGCCAGGAAATGCAGGATCCATGAAGATAAGGACAGAGCTTTGTCACACTGCCTATATCCCGGACTATGGCTAGTCCCCCCGCCCGCCCCAGGCTACTTCCTACTGTGGTTCTGGTGGTAGTAGTTGGCACGTCTTCAGATTGCTCAGCTGGGGAAGTTCCTGGCATCTCCGACCCCTCCTGGGTATCAGTGGGTGCCTGGGCATCGGCTGGTGCCTGAGCACTTTGGGCTTCCACAGGTAGCCATTCCCCAGAGAGATCCTATGTTTTACATCCTTCCCCTCTGACTGTCAGCCCCAACTGAACTGGGCTGCCTGCTTTATACAGCCATTGCACCTGGAGCATGCCCTGTAGGGCCATGGGGGCTTGGCTTCCTCAGCCATCAAGGAAGAGTTAACCCCTTCCTGTTCAGTGCAGAGGAGTACATCCCATCACAGTATCCTTTACAGTTTTATCCTCTGAGGTCGTGCTGACTAGCAATCACACTTCTTTAGAGAGCCTATATTTTATCTGGTGCATTGGCTCTAATTCTGCTGGGTCTCTGTGGCATCTATAATATACCAAGGGCCCTCTCCCTGTTGTCCCACTAGCCTGAAAGGCCTTGATGGTATTCCATTGCTTTGTTGGTGTTCTGATGTTAACTCTTCCTTACTAGACAGCCAAGTACTTGACCAGGCAGCATGCTGAGTTAGCCCCTCTGAGATTTCATCAGCTGTCCGCTGGTACTTGTAACAGGCTCTCGGCTTTACCCCGGGAAAGGTATGGCAGTAGAGGATGTTTTGGAACAAACTGATAAATTAAACAGTAATAAGTCACCAGATGGTATCACCCAAGAGTTCTTAAGCAACTCAAATGTGAAATTGCAGAACTACTAACTGTGATACGTAAAACCTATCATTTAAATCAGCCTCTGTGCTAGATGACTGGAAGATAGCTAATGTGATGCCATTTTTTTAAAAAAGGCTCTAGAGGAGATCACGGCAATTACAGGCCAGTAAGTCTAACTTCAGTAACAGGGAAATTGGTTGAAACTAAAGAACAGAATTGTCAGGCATATAGATGAACATGATTTGTTGGGGAAGAGTCAACATGGTTTTTTGTAAAGGGCTCACCAATCTACAGAATTCTTTGAGGGGGTCAACAAGCATGTGGAAAAGGGGGTAGGGACTGAGTGGCTAAGCAACAGTTCTGCAGAAAAGGACCTAAGGATAACAGTGGATGAGAAGCTGGATATGAGTCAACAATGTGCCCTTATTGCCAAGAAGGCTAATGGTATATTGGGCTCCATCAGGGCCAACAGCCGATTTTGGCACCTGAGGCAGGGAGATCAAATGGCGCCCTCATGCCCCCTCGCTTGGGCCAAAACTTTGAAAGGTCTCAATTCTACCTTCTTCCTGTTCTACTCCTCTCATGGTACTGCTCTGCTACCTACCCCAATAAAGGAGAACTAACAACTTAAAATGCCTTGTTCAAAAATTTTAAGTAACACTTAACTTTCAAACGCCTGAACAGCAAATGTATCTTTTCTTGTCTGCATAGTAAACACTGGCATTTTTATTTGTTTGAATAATCAAAGTGATGCTTTCCGTGCCTTCTTGGTTGCAAAGATTTGAACTGCTTCCTGAAGGTCCGCAGTCTGGGCCAGCTCATGCTCTATTGAGATGGTTGCAAGGCCGACCAGCCTCTCCCGTGTCATTGTGGAGTGTAGATGTATTTTTATTAACTTCAGCTTGGAGAAGCTGCGTTCTCCACTGGCAACTGTTGCAGGAAGTGTGAGAAATATGCACAGAGCAACAAAAGCATTTGGAAAGAGGCTGATCATCTTATTTGTGCACACAGAACAGCCTTTAGAGTTGATCCTTCTGAAATGTATCTTGAAAGGGCTTTCAGTTCATCCCCTAAATCACTCGCATCAATACCGCTCATGTCATCTGTCAACACTGTCTCTTGTGCCCTACATTGCTGGTGCAGGTCTTCTTTAGGTATAGTGAGGAGTTTGGGAATATCATACAACATCCCAAATATACTGCTGTGTTCCTTGAGCTGCATGTAACATTCTTCAACTGACTGAATTGCACAATCTAACATATGGTTAAAGAATTTAACTTTGAATTATTGTTTGGAGTCTTATGGGATTATCCCATGCCTTGTAATCAAAATGTCTTCTTCTCTGGTGATTCTTGTATTCCTGAATGGGTGGGAAAATAGCTTCAGTGTGAAGTTCCTCTGTCAACTTCTGTGCGTTCTTCAGAGCATTTTGAAATCCCGCATCTGACCGGTAAGACTGTAGGTATGACTTTGCTTTGTCCAGTTGTTCCATTGCTGCAAATATATCAAGGTCAACAACTTGGAGTCTCTTGCTTACAACATTTATTTCAAACAGTATGCTATGCCACAACACTAAGCCACACAGAAATTTGAAGTTATGTTTGTTTCTGGTGATTCCATTTCCCTCTTCCACTGTATTCCCACGGACAGTTCCTGTCATAGCATTAGCCTCCGTAATGTCAACTATGGCATCATCTATCTTCCCAATTTGGTGTTTGATAAACAAACATTAGACTGGAAGAGTTTGCAACAAAAACAGCATGCAGCATTTTGGGTTTTTGACTACATAAGCCATGGCCTCTCCACTTTGTCACCATTGGGGATTTCACGCCAGTAATGTGTTGGATGGAAACTTCTATTTTCATTGTCTTTGGCGAACATGAAGTTTTTCACTTCCTATGGCCCATGCAGTACAAGAGAGTCCCTCAGGCTGCTGCTCAAGTGGATCCACAGTCCTGGATCATGTAGACTTAAGGAACTAAATACAGCAGCAGCTGTTTCTTGTGCCTCCACCCCACTCTTTGTTCTACACTTTTCTTCAGGAATGTGCATGGTTGCATCCATTTGAGATGGAGATATAGATGCTGCAGTAGCTACCAGATCACCTGCATGCTGACTAACTGGAAAGTCAGGCATCTCCTCACCACTCATATCTTCACTGGGGTGGTACTGCTCACCGTGAACCTGTGTGTCTATGTATCTCAGGAGAGCTCCTTCCTGCTTAGATAGAAAAACTTCCTTTGCTTTCTTTCTCTTTCTGAATGCTGCCCCAGAGAGGCATTTTCTTCTTTCACTTATAGCTGCTGTTCAATACCCGCTATAGTGGCTCTCAACACTCAGTTGAAGGGGACAAATAAGTAGGCTGGTAGCAGGGCCTGAGTGAGGGAAGATATCAGCATCTTAAGGGCCTAACTGGCTCCTACTACTTCAGTTGACTGCCAGTTCTCTTCAAGTGGGTTCAGGAAAGCAGCAGGAAACAGGGAGCTCCCTGAGAAGCTGATGTTAATCAGTCCAGTCTTCTAGGGGTGCTTGAGAGGTACCTAAGAGGCTCCTACTCCTCTTTCTCCCTGCAGCTCCTGCTGCTTTCTGTTATTCCCTCTCACCTTCTCCCCTGCCTGCCTGTTATGTCTCTTGTGCCTCCTTCCTCCAGCACAGCCCTCCACCATCTCTGTGCATCTAGAGTAGAGAGAACATACGCACCAGCAGCAGACACAATTCTCTACACTCTGGGTCCTAGTGGCACCCCCTCACAGTCTGGCACCTGAGGCAGCCGGCTCAGTTTGCCTCATGGTGAGGAGAGCCCTGGGCTGTATTAGTAGGAGCATTGTGAGAAGATCAAGGGAAGTGATTATTCCGCTCTATTTGGCACTGGTGAGGCCGTATCTGTAGTACTGCGTGCAGTTTTGGGCTCCCCAATACAGAAAGAATATGGACAAATTGGGGAGAGTCCAGCAGAGGGCAATGAAAATGATCAAGGGGCTGGGGCACATGACTTACCAAGAGAGGCTGAAGGAATTGGGCTTGTTTAGTCTGCAGAAGAGAAGAGTGAGGGTGGGGTCTGATAGCAGCCTTCAACTACCTGAAGAGGGGTTCCAAAGAGGATGGAACTCTGCTAGTCTTATTGGTGGCAGATGACAGAAGAAAGAGTAATGGTCTCAAGTAGCAGTGGGGGAGATTTAGGTTGGATATTAGGAAATGCGTTTTCACTAGAAGGGTGGTGAAGCACTGGAATGGGTTACTTAGGGAGGTGGTGGAATCTCCACCCTTAGAGATTTTTAAGGTCAGGCTTGACAAAGTCCTCCCTGGGATGATTTAGTTGTGGTTGGTACTGCTTTGAGCAGAGGATTGGACTAGACGACCTCCTGAGGTCTCTTCCAAACCTAATCTTCTATGATTCTATGGAGCACAGACTGAATAAACTCAGAGCAAGATGTTCACCATACTAAGCAGGCCACAGCATTCCACCCTGGCTTCAACTTCTGGATGATTTGAAGAGGTAGCTCCATGAACAGAGCATTGCAGTGACAAAGGTCCAGATTACAGTAGCTAGATCCACATTTGAAAGGAATGGTTACAGCTAGCCAGGGGATTGGGGGTGGGGAGTGGGGATGGGGTTTTCCATTTTGTGGGAAATTCTGTCCTCTACATTTTTTTCCACCCTGAAGTGGAACAAAACCAAAAAAATGTGAAATTTCCCAGGAAATGAAGTTAAGAAAAAAACCTAATTGAAACATTTTCTTTTCAATAACATCAAACCACTTTGTCCAAAATTTGATTGTTTTCTAAATGTTGTATCATCTCATATATATATAGAAAAACCAAAACAAAAGTAGTTTCTAAAGGGAAAATCAAAATATTCCATTCCAAGACGGTCGAAAGGGGATGTTTCTTTCTCACTGGAATGCTCTGTTCTGATTTTTTTCAAAATGAAGTTTCCTCAAAGTCAGCACATTTCTGTGAAATGTTTTGACTTTAACAAAACAGCGCTTTCCAACACCACCCAAAACACACAGCCTCCCGGCCAGATATAAATAAGGAAAAAGCTGACCTGTCTGTTGCTGCTATTGTAGGAGTTGTGAATCCAACCGGTGACAAGCACAGATTTTCAGTTCCATGGCCTGTGTGATGGCTTTTGTACAAGGGAAAGGACATTAAAGGGTTAATAAAGGAGCAATCATCTCCCCAGTTGCAGCCTATGGACAAGTTAACAACAGCAGGGATACAAGGCTGCAGACCAAGGAGCGCATGGCAGCTGCCAGACAGACAGAGAGCCTTGGTGAAGGGGCTCCAAAGGATAAGATGGGAGAAGTTGTCTAGAGAAACCAGTGCTGTTCCAGAATAGATAAGAGAAGATTGCCAGACAGGAGGTGAGGTACCTGCACCAAAGTAGAAGACAGCCCAGGGAAGGAGTAGGACAGTTAAACAAGTCCCTGATTGCATTACCCTGGGTCCCTGGGCAGGGACCCAAAGAAGAAGGCAGGCCTGGGTCTCCTGTCACTCCCTGAGCTGGGCTGGCCACAATGACAGGACTATTGTATGTCGCCTTTGTGTTCCTGCTTTAACTTACTTTATTTCTGCCCTGTCAAAGAAAAAAGGAAGAAACCTGTCAAGGGGGAAACACTGGAAATGGGGCTTGGAGTGGCCTGGAGATGAAAGCTCAAACTCCTGGGACTATTGAGCAAAAGGGCCACTAAAGGGGTGGGTAGAACTTTTTTTTTGGTGTGTGGGGGGGACTCCTTTCAGTCCTGAAATGGGAGAGATGCAAGTAACCGAGCTAGAGGTCTGGAGTTACACACAAAGATTGGCGGATAGAAGTTCCATCCCTGAACCAACTAAAGGAAACTGAGGCAGGGACAACCACAATTCCATTGCAGACTGCCAGGGGATGTTACAGGGCTGAGGTTGCTCAGTTACAGGCAGATATTAATCTGTTTCCTCCAGCTGCTTCCCATAGCCAGCCAACCTCTTGACTGGCTTAAGACTCAGTCAGCTGCCTCCCATCTATGCCCCAATCTCACCCAGACATTGAGTAAGCCAAAGGCCAGGGCCCATTTTGGCCCAGTCAGAAGAAATGGAAGCATAAAGATGTGTGAAGACGGTGCAGCCCGTGACTTTTCACTGGCCCTCCCACCAGCTCTGTACACATGCTGAGCACAAGGGGTGACCCTGTGGAATTCCCCAGGGGAAAAGCTTCAGGGGGTTGGAGGAGCAGTTTACCATCTTGACTCCGTAAGAATGCTTCCCCTGGAAGGAACAGAGCCAAGAACAGCCTCATCCACCCTTGTTATGATTCGTAGGCATGTCAACAACAAATCATGGTCAATGGCATGCAAAGCACTGAAAGATCTAATAATACCAGCATAGACACCTAACCTGCCTCCATCTCTGAAGGAGACCAACTGATGCTATCTCTGTCCCACGCACGAGTCAGTACCCACACTGAAATAGGTCAGGAAGATCTGAGACAACTGGACACTGGGAACTGTCTTGCCATAACCTTTTCAGTTAGCTTAACCAAGGATGGGAGATTAGACACACAACAGCAGCTGACCAGATTGCTGACAGGAAGCAATAGTTTCCTGAGTATACTGACACCTCTGTCTTTATCAAAAAAGGACCCAATACTCCCTACTGGTCTTCACCAACCAGGACGGATATGGGTGCTGGTCACAGGGAGGTTGCATGAAATATTCCTAACACTTCCAGTATTTCAGAGAGCGACACTGGTGTCTCTGAAGTTGTCTATGCTAGAACTTCTCCTGCTCACATGAAGGCAGACAGGGCTGGATACATTTGACTACTTTTATTTGCAAAGTATAAAGAAAGTTCTTTCCAACAGTAGATACTTAAGTCAGCAGCAGCTCTCATTTATTCCCACTTCCCATAGCATTGTACATCTACCTAGTGTAGGATCTAAAATGGCTTGAACCTGTTAATTTGGTGTCAATGGTCAAGAGAGAATTCCTCAGATCTGCACAAGTGGTTCCCAGGACAAAGACATTCTTGCTTCCGTAGACATGCAAGATACTTACCTAGACGCATCTTTTGTCCCAGCTCATCAGAGGTTCCTGTATTTTGCAGCAGGACCACAACATTTCCAGTACATATCTGCCCTTAGGCTTTATGACTGCCCCAAGGACTTTCACAAAGACCATGGCAGTCATAGCAGTATGCCAGAAGGGGGATGGGATATGTGTAACTCCAAGTCGCCTATAATTGGCTAACTGGGGCACACCAATTTCAGAAGCTCAGTCTCCACTAGGAAAGTGCAGGAGACTAGTTGCCTGCTCTGGGTCTAGTGATCAATGAGAAACAAAGCTCCCTTGTGCCTTCACTAGAACTCTGGCACTGGTGGATATCTGCGGATGCTGCCAAGGGGCTTGACTTCCTGACCATGGAATGAGTGGAAAAGTTGGAGACACTGGGCCAAGTTTTGCTGTCAGTTACAAGCAGTGTATGTGAAGAGTGAGTCCACTGATTTCATTCTGATTTATACTGGTAGAATGTGGCCTATGGATTCTGTTTGCGCACAACCAGGAAATTATCTGATGAATGTGCTGGGTCTCATGGTTTTGTGCCCAGATCTGATCCCATCACCCAGCTACATGTGGGGGTTCTTCAATAATTCAGTTTCCTTACCGCCCCCAAGGATCCAATTCAGCTTGGATGGGAAAATGTGCACATATATATTGGTGAAGACATCTCTGGACTGGTGGCTGTGTGGGGAAAATACTCTTAAGAACCTTCCTAGCATTCTGTTGATTAGAGATGCCAGCTTCCTAGGATGGAGAATATGATGGGGTGATGCTTCTGTAGCGCCAGGAGTAAGGAAAAGAGAGCTGATTGTCTGGATGGCATGTCAATCACCCAGAGAGACAGGGAAGGGGTTTCCCTTCCCTGCAAAGGGTTCTGGGCAGGGAAGCGCTCTATAAAATGGTCTGGCTTCTAGCTGGGAGTCAGAGTTGTGGGAGGAAGAGTCACCTGGGGTGTTTGGAGTATGTGATAGAGGATATTCCTTGTTGTTTTTAATTCAAGGTAAATTTTGGTATTTGTAATGCCCTTTCAGCTGGGTCTTGCTGTTTCATTGGGTAACCTTGCTGCTGCACTCTGGAACAGGGAGCACACTCAGGGCTGAGAACAGCTCAAAATGTCTTGTCAAAAGCAAGAAGGAAACTGCAAATTGACATGCTGGCCCTGAGAGCTTTGAACTTAGTTCTCTGGGGCTCCAAGAACAAGCTACATGGTCAGTTTGTACCACCAAAAACCTCCAGTGGAGCAATAAATAAATAATTAGTTGCCAGGGAGAGAGGGAACAAAAGCAGATCCCCCGCCCGAAGGAGTTGCTGCTTCTTTTCTGCTGGGTGCTAGGTCAAGGCCCTGCAGTTTCTGGAGAAGGAAATCCTACAGACCAGCTTAACCGCTGGAGAATGGGCCATCACAGAGGGTCTTTTCCAACTGTGAGTGTATCAGCTCTTCTCAGGTTTTCTTGCCATAAGAAAGTGGTAAAATTCTGCAGCAGGTGTCTTCATGGTTGCATGGTACTTCAGGAAGTGTCTCACCTCCTACCACTGCTGTGCAAGGCCCTAAGGAAGATTAAAGCCAGACCAAGTCACAGTTGGCCTAAGTAGCTGAAGCCGGCAGTGCATATATCCATAGAGCCTGAACACAAGCCCCTGAGAGACTCCCACTGACTTCACTGGGCTTTGGATTAAGCCCTTTTGGAGAACCTCCAGGCTCATTCCTGCACCTCAGCACAAGTACCTGTTGCTAATGGTCTGGCTCATGAAAGGAGCAATGAGAAGCTCTGAGGAATGTCAGGAAGACCTCGCTTTCCTGCTGGAGCTTCCTCTGTGGAGACATACCAGCCGTGTAAGGCTTAGGGGTGAGGATTAGGAAACATCACTAGAATGTGGAGCATTTCCATCCCTTAAAGTACCCCCTTTGGCTGGAAAGAAATGGCATGTTGTAGCAGCGTGATTGGCCCTGGAGACTGGAGGGCTGGGGCCAAGCCAGTCTGATTATGGAGTGAGGCCAGTCTGGCAATTCCCTGTAAAGAGCAGAAGCAAAGACAGGGAGCCAGGCATAAGTGGTGAGAAAGCCCAGGGGAAAGGGCTAGAGGGAGAGCTGGGCAGAAACTCTGAGGCTAAGGGATGTTCTGTGGGCATTTGATGAAGTGGGTTCTAGCCCACAAAACTTATGCCCATATAAATTTGTTAATCTCTAAGGTGCCACAAGGACTCCTTGTTGTTTCCGCAGGCAGGAAGGCCTGGGGCAGACCCTGCCTGAGCAGTAAAGAGCTAGAGAGACCCAAAAGAGAATTTGAGAGGCCGGGTAGGAATTGGACCAGGGAAAACTTCAGCACAGGTTAAGGAGCAGGGCTCTGGGCCGGATGCTAGAGTAGACGGTGAGCCTGGGTTTCCCTATGGGCCCCAAGAAAGGGGATATACAAGCTCACCACAAGGGTTATTGAGTCCAGCAAAGGGGCCACAAGCTGAGCTGAAGATAAGCTAAGGAAGATCCCTAGAGAGCAAGAAGGATTTTTGCTTGAGTTTAAAGACTTTCTGGGGACTTCCAGTTCAGGCAGTTGCGAGCCCAGAAGGAGTGGCCTTTGAACGGTGACTCGGACCTCTGGCTGGGTCACTGGAAGAGGAACTGCCACTGTGCTAGAGCGACTGTCGGCAGGAGATGCTAGCCCAGTGAGAAAGCTGACACACCATGCCTGGCTATGGGGGGGGAGGGTGCCAAGCAGTGAGGGAATGCAGGTACACTTTTCCACCCCCCGAGTATCATGATCAGTGGAATTGGACTCTGAGGGACCGTTAGTAACAGTACCCGAGTGGGACAGGGAACAGAGGGAAGTTGGGCAACTCAGCCGTACAGACAGAGCCATGCACAGGGTATAATAAAGTTTTACTTGTTCAACCTAACTACCATTCAGCATCATCCTTTGGGATGAAACCCCAGTGACAGGAGTCTCAACCTGGAGTCTTCCCCACCCTGCTGCTGATACAACCCTGCAATCCTCTAGTCTGAGATCAAGTATGAATTAGCTGGTGGTTGTAAAGTGCTTCAAAGCTGAAAAATGCTATATATGGGCCAGATAAGAAAATCAAATAAAAATGAGTGTTGTTAATAAATACCAGCGGATGTTCTAAAACCTCTAATTCTAAAACTAAGCTTTTACCCTCTGTTATTTTGCTCTCATGCTGCATTATCTTGGAATTCTTACCCACTGACCACAAGAAATACCATGGACTCTGTGGGTTCTCTGTTTCTGTTGTTTTAAAGGTTTATCATGCAATGGTTTCCCTCTGCATTACTCGCTTCCTGTATCGCAATGCTGTGGGCGTGTATCATAGCCCACACCCTTTCCCTTTGGCCCCCAGAAAACTATGACAACCAGACGAGCCATCCCAATCAGTGTTTCCTCAAGAAAGTTTTCTCTCTCTCTTCTTTAGACCCTGATTTTCCTAAAGTGAATGTAGTGCTGGTGAAATATCCTGATGAGTGAGGTTCTCTATCTATCCTCAGAATAGATCCAGTGGTGCCAGGGCAAGCTTCGTTGACAGTGATTGTCTCAACTCTTCTTAGTGTATGTACCACATACCACAGTGGCACGTGACCAGGATTCATCACCCAATTGACCTGAAGCAACTTGGTCTTGGGGCAGGAGGATAATTCAGACTTTGTAACTATTTAGGCCCTAGTGTTTCTTATGAGGCTGCCAACAAAGGTGCTGTGTGGAAGGTGTGATGAGTTGGGTCACAGAAGCCCCCTTGGGACTGCCACCTTATGTGCTAAGACTACCTCTAAACCCATTTTCCCTGGCAGCTTGGGACGTCAGTACCCTGCCTGGTTGTGCCAGACTTGCTAGCCTGCTATAAGCACAGACTCATGTGTGAACCACATCCCCAAAAAGCAGCAGGCTTACCTGAAAACAGCTTAAGTGCTCCTGTCTCCAATACCCAGATACCCAGTTCCCAGGGAAAACGGGGTTTGAGGTAAACCCAGCACAGTAGGTGGCAGTCCCAAGGGGGCTTTTTGGGACCCATGTTTCATGTAACTTTCCCCCCTTGGAGTTAGTTTACCATCTGATGAGAAAGAAAAGAGTTCCCGCTTCTCTCTTAGGTGCAAGCAGTTCCTCCCTTCCTTCTGCACATGGTCCTTTCTACACTGAGCTTCTACCCCGCCTCCAGGGGGTGCTGCTGAGGAGAGTCCCGACTCCCTCTGCTTGTGCCCCAGGCCCCGGCAGGGGAGTGACTATCCACTGTGGACTCTAGCTCCTTTTTGCGCTCCAACCCAGGGCTACTTGTCCGATGCACAAGTTTCATGCCCATTGCTGCCATCACTTGACTCTCCTCAAGCTCAGGATGGCTTTTGTGGCTCTCTCTAACTGGGCCTACGGCTGTGCTCCCCATCTCCCGCTGCTCACAGAGCTTCATCACACGCCTACTGCTGCTTCTTCCCAGGCAGCTGTTCTCCACGCTGGGCGTGCAACCCACCCGAGACGTTCCCAATCTCTGGTCTCTCTCCCGCGGCGAGCAAGGCAATGCCTCCTATGGAGTGGGGACCATTGACAATATTTTCAGTCTTGCTGACTGTGACTGGTGAAAACTTTACACAAAGCTGTCGGCCTCTTAGTGGTTTCACAGACTATTTTTGTTTCATTTTGTTTTCATTTGTGTATCTTTTGATTGGTTACTTGGTGTCACATGGCCATCCTACAGCTGACCCAAACTGAAATTCATTTGGTTCTGAAACAAATTGTGAAAAGAATTTCAGGTTATTCAGATTCTTTGCTTTGCTCATGCAAGGGTCTGTTGCTTGAGTGTTCTTGTAAAGCCTGCTTGGAGAGGCTGGTCAACTGAAGAGGCTAATGAATCTGTTACAGCCCCAGTTCAGGAGCTTAGTGCTGTGAACGGGTTCATTTCTGCCTTTTAGAAGAAACAAAAATCTAAAAAAAAATCTAAAAAAAAAAAAAAATTTGTAAAAGTTTTGGTTTCCAGTGCAGTGTTTGCTTTAAACCAGGGGTCGGCAACCTTTCAGAAGTGGTGTGCCGAGTCTTCATTTATTCACTCTAATTTAAGGTTTCACGTGCCAGTAATACATTTTAACATTTTTAGAAGGTCTCTTTCTACAAGTCTGTAATATATAACTAAACTATTGTTGTATGTAAAGTAAACACGGTTTTTAAAATGTTTAAGAAACTTCATTTAAAGTTAAATTAAAATGCAGAGCCCCCCCAGATTGGTGGCCAGGACCCAGGCAGTGTGAGTGCCACTGAAAATCAGCTTGCGTGCCGCCTTTGGCACCCGTGCCATAGGTTGCCTACCCCTGCTTTAAACCAACAAATATTTTTCAAATTGTTAATTTCTAAATGTCATTGTTTCCACAAGAATATTTTTAAAAATTGGCAACAAGTAATTGGTGGTTTTTAACCAGCTCTGGTGCCAACTCCAGTGATATTCTCTCAGACAAAGCACTGAATATGTTCCTGAATGCTTCCAACCAACCTTCTGTATGAAACACACCAAATAGCTCCTTGCACCTTCAGGCAGCAACAACTGATAAGATGGAATGAGAGTTAATGTGAGAAATGTGCCCCCCTTCCTCCTGTGCCATAGCATTACTCCAGGTTTTCTCTGGTGTAACTGATCAGAATCTAGCCCACTGAGGA
Source organism: Dermatemys mawii (assembly GCA_007922305.1). Taxonomy (NCBI): domain Eukaryota; kingdom Metazoa; phylum Chordata; order Testudines; family Dermatemydidae; genus Dermatemys; species Dermatemys mawii. The sequence continues at coordinate 31,198,938 of ML677381.1, forward strand.
CAGTGGCTTCCTTGGCTTACAGACATTGGGACAGCCCTTTCCTGGGCCCAGCCAGAGGAGTGTTCCGGAGGTACAGGTCTGGGGACAGTCCAGCATAAGACAAAGGAGATCCTGAGGGTTATAGAATCATGGACAGTATGGTGCTGAACCCTACAATTTGGGGATATTTGTGACATTTTGTTGGTTGCATCTCCCAAGATGAATCAGAATTCTACATAGTTACCTTCCCCTGCCCTTAGCCTGTCCCCAGCCAGCAATATTCCTCTGAACTGAAGAAGCAAAACACCCAGGGTGGCCTTTTCCTATCTGTTTATATATATTGGGTTTTGTCTCTCTCTTTCTCTCTCTCTCTCTCTCTCTGTGTGTGTGTGTGTGTACAGACATTTCTGCAGATCTTAGTAAGCACAGAAGGCCATTCTCCAGGGCTCTCTGCGTGGTACAAAGCAGTCTACCTAACAATTGAGGGCATATTTTCCACACAAATAATCCATCTCGCGGTCCCCTCTTCATTTGTGACACAAGGGAAAATCTGGCCCTGCCAACATGTGAATCATTGTCCCAAACAACATAAAATGAACTAATAAAATCAAAGGCAGGGTTTGTTTCAAACCACGCTGCCAGGGCTCCTTGGACATTGTCTGGAATGAATTTAAGTTTATTACAAAACTCTTTTCTCCTTTCACGATCTTCTTTCTGCTCACTTCCTCCTTCACTCTCCTGTTTCCTGTCCTCTCCTTCTGTCACTGTCACCTTTCTTCTTCCTCTCCTTTGTTCATTCTCCCCTTGTCACGCTCACTTCTTTTTCTCTTCCTCTTTTCTCTTCTTCTCCCATTTCCCTCTTTTCCTCTAATCTCTGTCCCCTGCATTCTCCTTATGCGCTTTCTGTTTGCCCCCTCCACTCCACCATTTGTTTGCGACTGAGATTGTCCCTATGCAAAGGCTCCTCTGCAATTGGGCTCATTTCCAGGTCATATGTAAACGAGCACATTTGATCGGGTTTCTGAGAGGCCTCAACTGAGGCTGTACTTGGTGCCACCCTCTCTTCTGCTGCTGGGCAGTGAAATGGGCCACACCTGAAGGAGGCCAATGTGCTCGAGAAGTGGTAGCTGCTAGATGGCTCTCATTCTGGCTGGAGTTAAAGCCTAGATTTACCAGAGGACATTAGAAGCCAAACCAAGCAACCTCCTCCATCAGCACTGGTTTGGTTTTGGAAGCGTTTGTGGTATGGATATATTGTGAGACTGGAAGACTGATGAATTCCAAATCCGGGAATGCGGTTACATGGCTGGCAAGTACATGGGCATCAAAAGCGTTGGTGGCCTGACAAGATTGCCAGCGATGGATATCAACTGAAATATGCAATTAGACCAATGAAAGCACTTTGCCAGAGATCAATGCAGGTGGTGTCCTTTGGGATTTGCCAGGATGCTGATGATTTACCAGAGGAGACCAAATTCAGGGGCAACTTGCAGTATTCAGTACTTTCAGTACTTTTCAGCACTGTGGGAGAGCAGGGAGAGGACCATCTGACCCAGGGAAGCTGCACTTCCCATCTGTGCTGCACCAAAATGAGCCAGTGATGGGGAGATTTTCCTTGACAAAGTCCCAGAGCAATGATGTGAGAAATGTTTGCACGGGTGCAAATGCTCTGGGATGTGGACATAAGCTTGGGCCTCATGTTGATTTGGCTTTGAGGTAACTCTGCTATCTTCAGTGGAGCTGTTCCTGAGTCTCACTGATGTAAGTGAAAGGAGGCTACAGCCTGAAGTGTCTTATCCATGTGCAGACACTTGCAATAGCACTGATCAGCTTGGTCAGGCACCCAGATTTACTTTGCCCTTTCCCAAAGATAGAGGGAGAACTTCCCCAGGTCTGCCCTGTGTTGTCCTAATGAACTAGCTGTGCCATGTGTTTCCACATCAAGAAAGGAGTCTAAGGGAGTTAGGCACCACAACCCATTCAAATTCAAGCAGACTGGGGCAAATGCCTGAGGCCCCTTTGAAAATCCCTATCCAAGTCTGTAAATATGACAAGCTGACTTGCTGTGGATGAAACAAGAGCCAAAACAAGTTCCCATGCAGAATTCGGACCAGACCAGAACTTTGACTGGGATTTTCAAAGGAGCCTCAGGGACTCAGGCAATCCACTTTGTCTGACTGAAGCCAGTTTCCCTGCCATGCTGCCTATGGTGCATTATGCAGGCAACAATCTAATTAATCTCTCTCTTCCCAAGCAATACATGAGACAACAGGCTACAGGTCACTGATCCAGATCCCTCATGTGCCAGCACAGTGAGGCCAGTGGTGGAGGGCACATAATTGGGCACTGGTTGTAGGCAACTGGGAGCCAGATTTTAAAGGTGTTTAGGCCCTTATCTGCATCCTTAGACACCTGACCTCCTTTAAAAACCTGGCCTTCAGACACGTCAGCCAAATCCTCAGAGTGTACGCCCAGCTCCTCTCCCCACAGGGCTGAGCATATGTGAACCCACCTCCTCCCCTGGCCTTATGCAGTGGAGCTCCTAGCGTGACAGAATGCACAAAGCATTATCCAAAAGAGGTTTTACACTTTGGTACATGTAGCCTTGTTTGGGTCAGCAGCAGCAGCCTTTGAACTGAGGAGTCTGCAACACAAATCTCTGACACTTGAGCTAAAGGTGCACGCCATTGGCTGACAGCAGTACTAGGTTTTTATCCTGTAGTGGACCAGCCACTAGAGGGGGTTGTGACTCACATTTTTCAGAATGTCTGCTCGAGGGGGGAGGGGAAGTGTAGGGGGAGGGTGTGTGTGTGTGTGTGTGTGTGTGTGTGAGAGAGAGAGAGAGAGAGAGAGAGAGAGAGAGAGAGAGAGAGAGAGTCAGAGTCTGCATAGTACACTTCCTTTTACTAACTTATTCAGCAGCTTCTTTGGCTGAAGTGCAAGTATCATTTGGGGACAGTCCCAGTTACAAGTTTTCATGAATTAACTATATCAAGTGAACTGTTCCCAGACTGAAGAAACCCTTCCAGGCCTTGCCAGAGCTGTGAAAAGACTGTCATATCCTGCTGACTGGAGAAACCACATGTCTCAGACTGCACTATCCAGCTGTGGAAAGATATAGCAAAGAGATTGCCAGACTACATGGCAGCATCCCTTTTTCTTTTCTAATGGACTACAGTCTAGCTGGCTGTGGAGAAATAGGGCCACCTAGTGGCTGTGAGTCATTTGCCTGGATAAGATACCTGGATCTCCAAACTGCGTCCTGGTACCACTATGCCACTAGTGAAGAAGACCTGGTAAGTAGCATCCCCTTAGTGGAGAATGATCCCACATGTGAATGCAGAGAGCTCAGGCAAACACGTGAATGCTGCTTGGTGTAGTACCCTCTGTCAACATCCTGTACTCCTAAGGGACTGCTGGAGATACGTGATAACTCAACATCTTGGCTGCAGTTTTGGAGCGGCAAGCTAAGGTCATGACCATACTACTGGCTATTTGAAAGTGCTTCCTGCACTCCAGTATGAGTCTGCTGGGCCAACCAGCATTTGGGGAAGCTAGATGAGGGGACAGAGCAGAGAAAGGCCTATGGCATGAGATGAAGACATTCCATAGGGATTTTCAGGTGCCAAGACAACCTACGTTACAACTTAGGTCAGCCCCTGACCTAAGTTGTTACGTGGTTTGGACCAGCTTGTGTATTACAATTGTGAGAACTAGGTTTACACTGTGGTCTTCTGTAAAGAATGCTTTGGCCAGGCTCCTCTTAATAATCAGCAATAGTGCTGAAAATAAATATCCACTAATAGCCAGGACAAGTCTAGCTGATCAAAGTCTGTGTCTTTGACCTTGCTGCTTGTGTCTTCTGGATAGCTTCAGGGAAAGAATAAGCCATGAGGTCAACATTTTCCTTGGGCCTGCTTATCCTCTCTTTCTCCCCTCCCCCGGCCCTGGGCCACTTGCTCTAGTGATATCAGTTTAGCTTATAGCGCTATGAGTGAGACTCGGATCCAACTGCTTGTCTGTGGACTGTCTTTTCATAAGCAAGTCACTCACCTTCCCTGCTTTGCACCCCCCAAAAGTTGTATAGGGCAATTTAAGGCAAATACTGATGTGAACCAGTTGAGCCTCCTTGTCCAGTGTATGTGAGAGAGGTACCAGTATCTGTTAAGATTCTGGGCCTGCCTTTGCTGTTCATTTGCCCGTTGTGCAGCCCATCTCCCAGGCTCTAGGAACACTGGCTCTGTCCTGGTTCCAGGCAGAGCTGCAGCAGGCATGAGATTACGGTGAAGGCAAGCTCTACCCAGCAGCAGTCCTCAGGCTGGGCGTGCCTTTATAAAGGGCATTGTTAACATGCCATCTTGATGTATTGGCATTTCCCACCCCTCTGGATGGGCCCAACATGTTCCCTTTTGTTCTGCCTTGTGTCTGGCCCCAGAGTGCAGCAAATTCTGTTCCAATTCAGAGATTACAACTGTGAACCCACTGATGGGTAAAGAGGACGAAGCTAGGTTGTTCTCAGTGATGGCAGACGACAGACAAGGATCACTGGTCTCACGTTGTAGTGCAGAGGAGGTGTAGGTTGGATATTAGGAAACACTATTTCACTAGAAGGATGGTGAAGCACTGGAATGGGTTACCTAGGGAAGCGGTGGAATCTCCTTCCTTAGAGGTTTTTAAGGCCCAATTTGACAGAGTCCTGGCTGGGATGATTTATTTGGGGTTGGTCCTGCTTTGAGCAGGAGGTTGGACTAGATGACCTCTTGAGGTCTCTTCCAACCCTAATCTTCTATGATTCTATGAAATGACTCAGGGCGGTTTGTAGATACAGCCTTTAGTGGCCTGGTGGCAGGAAACCTGCTTGATGACCTGAGGGATATGGTCATCGTCAGTTTCCCATGGAATCTCAAGTGTGTTTGGAAGTGCAGGAGATCCAGCATAGGTGTGATAGGTGGTGCCAGGCAGCAGCCTGTGAAACCGTTACCTACCTGGTATAGTCAGCCTGCCTGCGGGGCCTGGTTCTGGCAGATGGTTCTGTTTTTCCTTCTCAGGATGATTCTAAAGGGCACTAGGTGACTTCTCTGCCCACAGTGCTTTCATGTATGGGTTCTGCTGTTCCCCAGCCTGTAAAATATACATGCAAGACCAGTATGGGTGATAGAGAGGTGGCTGGAACTGTAGTGCTCTCCATTGAGTGACACTGATTTGCATCTCCATGCTTTTTGCCAGACACAGACGATGCAGCCCCTGCTTTGTCAGGCCCTAGAAGTGGCTGGGGCTTTGGGTGACTTGACCCAAACCTGAGGGAAGTGCTGGTGGGCAGGGAGAAGCAGCTGGAAAGGTTGCCAGGAGCAGTGGTGTATGCTTCTGTTGCCAGTGGGGTTTGTAGCCTGACCCAAAGTTGGATATGTATAATTGTAACTTGAGGATTAACAGGTTCTTGTCTGAAGATCAGGCCCAGTAAGATTATTGTAACATTATCATACAATTTGGGAACCCTGATGTGCACAGAGGCAACACTCACACCATAGGAACTTTAAATATATATTTACAAATATATGATTTATTAATAATTTAGCAAATTTAGACACACACTTAAACTTAACAAGGCAGAGATAATACAGAAAGTCCATTTGGACATCCATACTTACACCCTTATGTTTTTTAACCTACTTAACCATTATTTTACATACTTAATCATTAGCTTTCATACTTAACCATTATTTTTCCTATCACCGTCGTCATCCTCACGTTCCCCGGTGGCCATCTTTCTGGTCCCTCCCAAGGTCTACATCTTTTCAACTCTCTGCTGCCCCTGGGATGTTACTTTTATAGTAGGTTATGCTGATGCTGCCATGTCCAATGCGTATTTAATAAAGATCCTTATTTGTATTTCCTTCCCTTAAGTTGTTCATTTTTATAGGTTAGTGTATATATAATGTCACATATCAGTTTAATGTCATGGCACCTTTGCGGTTGGATGTTTTGTCCGGAACCTTCCGGATGCTGGTGTCAGCTATGTTCTGTAGATGGGTGATGTTGGTATTCTAAACAAAATTCCCTCTCTTCTATGCTATTTTCAGTTCCCTGTAACTTATGAGTTACTTAAATTTGTTTATGCCAAAGGTTATAGGCCTTAAGCTTTACTCAACTGCTAAAGCCAAATCTTACAGGATAAGAGCCTGTAGATTCCTCGCGTTACTACTAAATATAATAAAGTAAAATAACAATGCAATAAATATAATATAGGTAAGCTGGCCCACTGGGCTACAGGTTCACAAACTGGGGGTGTTTTTGGGTTGTCAGCTGCTCTTAGTGTTCCCAGAGGCATCAGGGGTGAGCTGTGCCTTTGCCCATTGTACCCATTTCCCTCCGCGGTGGACTTTCCTACAGTCCCCCACACCATGGTCACCTCCGTCTGCAGGACACTGTGCATGACGCCACACGCGTGCTTCTCCTCGAGCAAAATAGGGCTGCCCATTAGCGGGGTTAGCCATAGGGTACCGTAACACCCTGGCTTCTCTGACCTTATTGGATAAGCACACCAATTCCCCAAGTGTCCAGCAGAGGGCGAGCTAAGCTCATATAAACACCTCCTCCCAGCTGAGTCTGAGAGGAAGGATGAAGTCTTATATCTGGATCTGTGTGTGCGTTGCAGTATCCCTTCCTTCCCCATACCATCGCTCCATGGGCCATCTCCGCACTTAAGGACACCATCTTCGCTCCTGCTTTTCCCCAGAATCTTTCCCCTTTCACTGACCTGATTCCTTGGGATTTTTCCATCTGGGTCTCATCCCTCTCCCCGATCCTTGCAGTAGGCTTCTCTTCCTTCCTTATCTCTGCTCAACTCTTCTCTTTTCCCCTCCTCCTCTAAAGCCACAGAAACCCGGCTCCAGGTTATCCCTAGCTTTCCCCTCTCTGAGCTCCACCTGACTTAAGACAGGACACTGAGATGCCCATGTAGAGGTCATCCTCTCACCCGCTGCACAGAGGAGACCTCGCCCTGCCTCCCCTGATTCCTCTGGCCTGTTGCTGGACCAAGCAGCAGCTGCTCAGCCCCTGCTCTGTTGGATTCCCAGGGGTAGAAGGCTGAACGTGGTGCTGGTTGAGGAAGCAGTGAGAGCAGCACAGTTCAGTGTCCTCCTTCTGCAGGCCCAACTCCGCATCCTAGCAAGCCCAGCAGCCAGAAGCCCTCCCTCCCTCCTCCCACTCAGACTCGAAATGGAGCCTGCAGGGCATGTTCAAGGGCTGACTTCTTCAACTGGCTCCCCAAGTTGGTCAAAATCCCCAAGCCAGGTGAGTGCAGGGAAAACTGCACAGCAGTCAGCAGTGTTGGCGCTCACAATAGCTAGTCCACTGACCCCCTTTTTCCGTATCGAGGGACATGCCTTGCCATAGCATCTGGGCATCTCAGAAATCGGACTCTGATTCTGAGCATGGAAGAGACGGGCAGTGCTTCCTGTGGCATAGCTATGGGGCGAAAGGGAGGGGCTCGGTGGGAACGATGGTGAGAAAAGCTTGTTTCTAAACTGGGCTGTGGCTGGTTTTCCCTAACAAACAATCCCCCTGCCCTTGTGCAAGCTGCATGTTGTGACAGACATGCAACTGGGGATGGTACAGCTCACCTGCGCTGCCTGGCACGAGGCCTATCTGGTATTCAATATCGACTGGCAGTAGAGGTCTAAGGGCCCAGGCTTGTTATAGAGAGAATCTGACAATTTGTCCCTGACAGGCTCAGTGCATGAGCCCAAACTCTCTGCTTTCCTCCGTCTCTCAGCCAGACTGAGCCCTGAGCCTACCCTGAGCCATCCAGCAGGCTCTGGTGAAGGAGAGACTTGCCTGCCCTGAGCAGTTTTGCCCTCTGTTGCCAGTTAGACTGCTCCCATTGCGCTGGCACTGGAGAGTGAGTTTAGAAACCAAGGGGCCATAGAGCTGCTAGGCGCTGAGCCTAGTTGCTAGCTGCAGATGCCTGAAGCCAGAGGCTGCTCTCTCTCCCAGCTATGGTGCTGCCTGTGGTACCACTTGCTTTAGTGTAAGGTGAGGACTGAGCGATACTTTGGTCACACCATAGGAGTGCAGAACGCTGAGGGACTCAGAGTTCCCAGCATTCGATTCCCGCAGGGTCTCTGTGCCAAATCTCTGGGTCTTTATTAATGAGCCTCAGGCACAGGGGGGCTGGAACAATGTGTATAGTGGGGTTCTGGAAGTCATAGAATCATAGAATATCAGGGTTGGAAGGGACCTCAGGAGGTCATCTAGTCCAATCCCCTGCTCAAAGTAGAACCAACCCCAACTAAGTCATCCCAGCCAGGGCTTTGTCAAGCCTGACCTTAAAAATCTCTAAGGAAGGAGATTCCACCACCGCCCTAGGTAACCCATTCCAGTGCTTCACCACCTTCCTAATGAAATAGTGTTTCCTAAGATCCAACTTAGACCTCCCCCACTGAAGCTTGAGACCATTACTCCTTGTTCTGTCATCTGGTACCAATGAGACCAGTCTAGATCCATCCTCTTTAGAACCCCCTTTCAGGTAGTTGAAAGCAGCTATCAAATCCCCCTCATTCTTCTCTTCTGCAGACTAAACAATCCCAGTTCCCTCAGCCTCTCCTCATAACTCATGTGCTTCAGCCTCCTAATCATTTTTGTTGCCCTCTGCTGGACTCTTTCCAATTTTTCCACATCCTTCTTGTAGTGTGGGGCCCAAAACTAGACAGACTACTCCAGATGTCAGGACCTCACCAATGTCGAAGAGAGGGGAATGATCACATCCCTCGATCTGCTAGCAATGCCCCTACTTATACAGCCCCAAATGAGAGCCATTGACGTGAACTCTAAGCCCTTTCTGTGATGGCAAACCCATCCGGAGGGTACGGCTGCACCCCTAGTTCCAGCACCTATGCTCAGGCATGCCAGCCCAGCTGTGCCATTCAGCAGATTCTCTGAGCGTGCTGAAAGCTTGCCCAAGCTTGCCTGCATGCTGTTCCTCTGGGGCTCACTGCCCTGCCCTGCTAATGACACAGGCGGGAAAAATGCCACCATGGTGGATCTTTGGGGCATTCTAGCCTGTCTTTTCTCAGGAGGTGGTTGGGTAAAGGACGGGGCCTGGGAAGCGGCTAATAACTTTCACCTAATGGCTACAACTGACCTATATCCTACAGTAATCTACGTTGAGTTTTTGCCTTGTATGGTCCCTCAGCTTGCCCTCACTTGCTCTTTGTCCTCAATCCAAAGGGGCCAGCGTGGCATCCAGTTCTGCTCACTTGGGGCCAAGTGCACTGTGACAACCCAGCACCTGCACTTGCTGCTCTTAGTCCTGAGTGTAGATGTACCCCATGGGCCCAGCACTCTCCCTGCTGACCCTGACACCTGAGCACAGCCATGCCCCATGGTTCCCACATTCTCCTTGCTGACCCTGATACCTCAGCACGGTTATGCCCCATGGTTCCCATGTCTCCTTGATGACCCTGACACGTGAGCGCATCTATACACCATGGGGACAATGTTCTCCTTGCTGACGCTGACACTGTAGCAGAGCCTTGAACCGTGAGCCCCCTGTTCTCTCTGCTGACCCTGACACCTGAGAGCAGCCATGTCCCTTGGGCCCCATGTTCTTCCTGCTGACCCTGATGCCTGAGCACACGGCTGCCCTCTGGACCCCATGTTCTCCTTGCTGACCCTGACACCTGAGAGCAGCTGTGCTCCGTGGGCCCACGTTCTTCCTGCTGATCTTGATAACTGAGGACAGATATAGCTCATGGGCCCCACATTCTCCCTGCCAACCCTAACACCTGAGCATAGCTGTGCTTCATTGGCTCCACGTTCTCCCGTCTGTGCTGAACCTGACACCTAAGTATAATCATGCTCCGTGGGCCCCACGTTCCTCTTGCTGACCCTACACTGGAGCACAGCCGTGCCCATGAGATACACGTTCTCCCTGCTGACTTTGACACCTGAGTGAAATGGTGCCTTGTATCCCCACGTTCTTCCTGATGACACTGATACCTGAATGTAGCCATGCCCCATGGACCCACGTTCTCCCTGCTGACCCTGACATCTGAGTGTAGTTATTCCCTATGGGCACCAAGTTCTCCTTCCTGCGCTTACCCTGACACCTGAGCGCAGCCACGCCCTGTATCCCCATGTTCTCTCTGCTGACCCTGATACCAGAGCGTAGTCGTGCCCCATGGGTCCCTCGTTCGCCCTTCTGTGCTGATTCTGATACAGAAGTGTAGTCATGCCCTGTTGGCCCCACATTCTCCCCGCTGACCCTGACACCCGAGTGAAGCTGTGCCTCATGGGTCCCACATTCACCAGGCTGACTCAGAATGCTGAGCACAGCCACGCCCCATGGGCCCCACTTTCCCTCTGTTGACCCTGACACCTGAATGGAGAAATGTCCCATGGGCCCCACATTCTCCCTGCTGACCCTGACTCCTGAGCACAGCCACGCCGTGTAGGCCCCACTTTCTCCTTGTTAACCTTAACGTCTGAGTGTAGCCGTGTCCCATGTGCCCCACATTCTCACTGCCAACCTTAACAGCTGAGTAAAGCCATGCCTAGTGGGCCCAACGTTTTCCTTCTGACTGTGACATCTGAGCCCAGCTGTGCCCTGGGGGCTCTACATTCTCCCCAATGACCCTGACATCCGAGTGAAGAAACGTCCCATGGGCCCCACAGAATCCCTCCTGACCCTGGAACCTGAACACAGCCGTCTCTCGTGGGCCCCATGGTCTCCATACTGACCCTGAAACCTGAGTGTAGTCATGGCCCGTTGGTCTCAGGTTTTCCCTCCTGACACTACCACCTAAGAGTAACTGTGACACATATTCTCCCTGCTATCCCTGACACCTGAGTGCAGCCGTGATGATTAATGGGCCCCTTGTCCTCCTTGCTGTGTGGATCCTGAAACCTGAGCACAGTCGTGTCCCATAGACCCCACTTTCTCTCTACTGACTCTGACTGCACAGCCCAGCCACACCCCCTGGTCTCTACGTTCTCCCTGCTGACTGTACATCTGAGCACATCCGAGGCCTGTGAGCCACGTAGTCTCCCTGCTGACCCTGACACCTAAGCGCAGCCATACCCCATCGTCCCCATCTTCTATTTGCTGACCCTGTCTGCTGAGCAGCGCCACGTGTTGACCCTATGTTCTCCGTGCTGACTCTACAGATGTATGCTGCCGCACCCCGTAAGCCCCGTGGTCTCCCTAATGACCCTGACACCTGAGTGTAGCTCTGCCCTGTGGGCCCTATGTTCTTCCTACTGCTCCTGACACTTACATTTAGCTGTGCTCCATGGGCCCTAGGTTCTCTCTGCTGACCCTGACCCCTGAGCGCAGCCATGCCCCAATGGGCTCCACATTCTCCCTGCCAACCCTCATGCCTTGGTGAAGCTGTGCTCAGTGAGTTCAACGTTCTCAGTTCTGATCCTGAGACCGGAGCACAGCCATGCCCAGTGGGTTCAACGTTCTCAGTTCTGATCCTGAGACCAGAGCA
>ML677381.1:31210418-31296159 GCA_007922305.1 Dermatemys mawii
GTAGGTCTCATGTTCTCTATACTGACCCTGACTCTTGAGCACAGTTGTGCACTGTGAGTCCCCCGTTCTCTCCGCTGACTCTGACACCTGAGCCGAGCCCTGCCCCATGTGACCCACCTTCTCACTGCTTGCCGTGACACCTGAGTGAAGTCATGCCCCATGGGCCCCACGTTCTCCCTGCTGACTCTAACCCCTAAGTGTCATGCCCAGTTGGCCCCAGCTTTTCCATGCTGACTCTGACACCTGAGAGTAGCTGTGACCTGTGAGCCACATATTCTCACTGCTGATCCTGACACCTGATCACAACCATGCCTTGTGGATCCCATGTTCTCCTTGTTCATCCAGACATCTGATTGTAGCCATGGTTCATGGGCCCCAAGTTCTCTCTGCTGACCCTGACACTTGAGCACATTGCTACAGCCCTAATCCCGGGAGGGGGGGATAATTGCCTCCAGCTGGCCCCTGAGAATGCTCCCCATGTGACTCTGCTTTCTCAGTGAGATCTCTGCCCCACTGTGACTACTCGTATGTCTCTGAGACACTACTGGGGTTCCAGCCCTACCAAAAGCATTCCTCCCGCCCCCACCCCACGGTGCACCCACACCTCTGTCGAGATCTCGCCCCCGCAGATCCCAGTAGAGGGACAGATCTCTGTCCTGCATCTCTGCACCTTTGTCAAGGTTGTGACTGCAGGGACAACACTGCCCCGTGTGTCTCTGTGATGGTCTCCACCTTAGCTCCTGCATTTGGAGCACTGAGTGCTTTGGCTTCACAGCCTGTATTTCATTGCACTGCTGAGGCGCCTATTTCTGCTTAGCTAGATGGCTGCCGAGCGCTCACTAATTTTTTTTGTGGGGAGGCTTATTTCCAATGCTGGTGAAAGGCTCCCTGGCTTCCACCTCTTAGGACCATGGATAGACCAGGTGAGACTAGAGAGATTGCTGGCCTGAAACAGACCAGCAAAGCACCTGACATCCAGGGCTTTGAAACTCATTTTCCCAGCTCTCAGGACTCCTCTGCACCCTTCCACTCAGAGTTCTGCCTGTGCATATCCATGGGTGTGTCCCCACTGGTGGAATGGATGAAACGTGCTTACTGATGCAGCACTCCAATAGCCTGTTAAATTTCCAAGCAATTCCCTGGCTGAGGACTTGTCTCAGCAGGGCTGTGGGATCTATCCTCAGTCAGTACTACTGTGGCTGGATCACCGTGGATCCACTGGATGGCTGCTCCTGAAAACAACTCTTACCATGTTGGGAGGGGTGGGTTTGGAATTGCTGTGGAGTGGGTAAGCAACAGGTGATGACTCGTGCCATGAGTAGAATGGGGTCTTGGAGACTTCTGCACTTTAGAGAATATTTGTGCCCTTTGTCCCCCAGCTGGCCTCAAAACAGGTGATTAGAAGTGCACTGGCATCTGGCATTCCCCACCTCCCACCCAGGCTTTCCAGATACTGGCTCATTGCACAGGCCTGCATGCGGAGTCCAGGGAGGCAACCATTCCCTAGAATGAGAGTGGAGAAGCAGGGACTGGCAGTGGGACTTGGGATAGCTGTGAGTTCTCCCACTGAAATTAATAATAGTACCAAAAGGTTCAGCGAATCCAGATCCAGCTTTTCCATTCAGCTCTATTTCCTCACTTACCCAAATGATGATTAAATTAGTTTCACCTTTTCCTGCACAGGAATCCTGGATTCATTTCACAGGTGACCTAGGGGCTGCCTGAAGGATAGGGAGACCAGAGTAAAACCTGGATGTGGATCAGCCGCAGAGACCATTTGAGTTGTGAATTTTATTCCTAGACTTGAAATCCTGCAAACCCCAATCAAACAGAACAGGGAAAGTCCATCCCAGGCATAACCACACTGGCTGCGTGTAGACCAGGTCACCTGATGAAGCCTCAGGTTCTGGGAATTGGAGGTGTTTAGGGAGAGATCTGGCTTCAGGAGATAATCTCCTGATCTCTTCATGTCTGCGACGATGGGTAGGATGCTACCCATAGCTTTGCTCCCCCTTGTACATGACATCAGCCTTTGATAAACAGCCTCCTGGGCTGTTGGCTCACCAACTTGCTCACTCACTCCTTGCTCTCCAGAGGGGGTGAGGTGGCTTTTCCCATCAGGGTGGGTGGCCGGTCCCAATGGGAGACCAGGTACAGATTAGTTTAGTCCTGGCAGCTTCTTGGGCAGGCGAATCAGAGGGTTTCTCCCCTCTGCAGTTTTCGGAGCGGTTTTCTGGCCTGTGTTCTGCAAGTCAGACAAGCTGATCCTGGTGGTTCCTTCTGGCCTTGGAATCTATGGAATCAGCGTCTAATGGCAGCTTTTCCTCTCCCCTTGTGTCCAAGCCCTGCACCAATCATGTGCATGAAGAGAAAGGGGGTCATCTAGCTAGGCAGATTATTTGCATATGCAAATAAGCTCAATCTCTAGCTAAGGCTCCAGTTTGCTGCTGGTGCCAGTGGATGCACCTTTGCTGATGCTGGCCTAGGCTGGCCCTGTACATCGCCCAGGTCTGTGAGATCATTTCGCTGCCCCTGAAACAGCCTTAATGACTGCAGAGCCCAGGGATTGTAACCGGTGCTGTGGACTCCTAGAAGCTGCCAGGACTTTCCCTGAGAGTGTCACCAGTGTAAAGTGAAAAGGTCACAGCAGCATCCTCTAGCACCATGACAGTTATGTGACAGCATCTCCCCCTCTCCCTTGGGAAAAGCACCCCACACAGGAGAGCTCCCAGTCCTGGACATTGCTGACACTTTTCTCCCTCCAGCCCCAGTGTTTCGCTTGAGCCCAGCCTCCCCCAGGCCAGCCCCTCCTTTTTCAATTTCCTAGAACCTCCAAGAACCCAAGTGCCTGTGAAGCGGAAAGTTTCCTGTTCTCACCCTTTGCAAAGGAGCTGGAGGTGAATCACTCTCCCACTCCCTATAGATGCCTAGCCCCTGCTCTGTTCGCCATGCCCCCGCTTCTCTCAGCTGAGCTTTCCTGCTAGCATCCCCCCCTCTCCCAGAGAAGTCTGCCCCACTCTCCTCTGCCACCCTCCTCCCCTTTCAGCTCGCCGGCCTGGCTCGGTTCCGTTCCTCTCCAGAGACGTGTTTGACATTGTTTTCCTCCTGGATTTCCTCTGCGTTTCCCCTCTGCCTTTTCTTGCCATGGGGATGGCTTAGGCAGCCCCCGCTCCCAATCGAGCCGAGAAGGGAGAGCAGAGGGAGGGCTGGAGAAGGAGGGAGGAGGCAAGCCACATCACACACACACACACCTCCCTGCATGTGATTAAATGTCTTGAAATCTGCTTCTGATTTCCTCGGGGAGTTGACTTTTCCCTTCTTTTCAACCCCTGGATTTATTGAAACCTTTTTCGCTCCGCTTTCCAGGCAGCAGCTGGGGCTCAGTTTTTCCCCTCTTGCCTGTGTTTTTTCCCCTCTTTTCCCTTTTTCGCTCGTCCCTCCCAGCAGCAGTTCAGCGAGATCCAGGAGCGAGGAGGAGTGTAGCGAGCCGGGAGAACCCCGAGAAGCCGCCAAGGGACTCGGGGACCAGGCGAGGGGCTGAGGCAGGCAACGACGTGCGGGGGGCTTGGCTTGGCTCGACTCCACTCCTCCCTCCCCACGAGAGAAATCTTCCCCCCGTGCCCGTGGAAAGGAGCTCTGGCGCCTGGAATTACACCGCTTCGGCGGCATCACTGCTGGGAACCGCGCGTTACCAGGACCCGTCTACCTGCCGGGCTCCCAGTAAGTTGCTTTCCAGCCCCACGAGTCTCTGACAGCGTTTCTCATGCTAAGGGGAGGGGGAGTTTGTCACTGGGGCTGGGGGGAGGCTGCGTCCCGTCTCCCGTCCTTGCCCAAGGCTTCGACGCTAGTTTGGGGGAGGGGGCCCCTTTTTTCGCTTCCTAGCGACTGGGGCGCCCCCCCCCCCCCACTAATTCCGCCTTTCCGAGGGAAACCCCGCTCCCTGCGCCTTTCCTTCGCCCCCCTGGGCTCCCCCTGGGTTTCCTGTGGGATCCGTTCGCGGCCCCGTTCAGCCAGCGGAACTTTTCATCCGTCTCCGCCCGCCCCGCTCCTCTGCTAACGCGCCGGGGCTCCTGCAGCCGGCGGTCTCCCAGGCGCTGCTTCCCCGGAGCCGGGGATCGTGTGACAGGCTCCGCTTTCAGCCCGGCTTGGCGGCGGGGGCGGGCAACGAGCTGCGGGGCTCGGTCCGGAGAACTGGGCCGCAGCCGGAGGCGGTGCCCGGTTCTGCCGGATGCAGACCCGCTGGAGAGCCGCCAGGGGCTGGGCACGGAGGACCCGTCCCGGGCGGGACCCTACCAGCTGGGACGGGCCAGGGCCCCCCGATCCGGGGGTGCGGGACCCCGAGCAGAGCCTGCCTGGCGAGGGACCGGCCCCGGCTTCCTACACAGCTCCTGGATGGCCGGTCCCTGCCCCTGCCCCGGGCGAGCAGCAGCCGCGTCGTGCTGGGACTTCCAGCGGCCCGCTGCCCCAGGGAGTGAGGGCGGGGAGCCCCGGCTCCAGGAGCCCCTGGGCTGCGGTTTCGAAGCTGGCTCTGCGCCGGGACGGGGAAGGGCCCGAGGCGCTGGCCTCGCTGCCTCTCCCCCGGCCCCAGCTTCGCCTTTAGCCCGGCCCGCTCCGCGGCGAGCCGCAGCCTCCCGAGCGGTCGGTTCCTTTGCAAGCGCAGAGCCCAGCGGCTGGATCCTAGCAGTGGGAGGGCAGGTGCCGGGAGAGGCCCCTCGGCCTCTGACCTGAGGGGCTTCCCGTCCCATCCTGCTACTGCTCTCTGCGCCTCCCCCCTCCGCCTTCGGGACAGGTGGCTTTTCCGCTAGAGCCCGCTGCAGCTGGGCAGGGCGGCCGGGCAAGGCAGAGATCTGGGCGTTTCAATTGGCACAGTGAAGGAGAAGGTGTATGTGAGAGAGAGACAAAAAAACAGCTGATCAGGGGATGTAAATTGGGAGGAAACGTTGGGGGGGGGGCTATTGAAGCCCTTGTTTCTTTATATGTTCACCTGATCCCATACCTGTCCCCTCCCCCAAGTCCTCATGGCCCGCACCCTGGGGAGATGGGACAGAAGCATCTTTCTTCTTGAGCAATAGCTGCAGAGTGAGGTGGCCAAAGCCGTTGCAGTGTAGCCTGCAGCTCATGGCCCATCTGGCCCTGTGGCAGGTGGAATGGGTCGAGGGAGGAAGACCCAGTGGGAGACGCAGGGTGGCTGCTAACTAATGAAATATGCCGAGTAAAGTTACACACAGAGGAAGCCTTCTCCTCCCAGGGCAGATTTTCTTAGGCTTGTCTAGCCCCAGGAGTTGCACTGCTAAGTTAAATCAGAGTAGTTAAGCTAGTGCAACTTCCATGTGTGGACACTCTTATAGCTGTTTATAAATCATTATACCAGGCCTGGTAGACATAGCTACATCACTCAGGGGTGAGAAAATCCATAGCATTGTAGCTCTGCCAACATGACCCGGGTGTAGACGCAGCTAGCTCAGTGGAAGAATGGTTTTGCCCATGCAGCTGCCATCGCTCAGGAAGATGGAGTTCCCACAGTGAGAGAAAGACTCCTTCTGTCACTGTAGCAAGTGTCTATGCTGCAGCACCATAACTCTGACGCCCTAGCTGTGCTATTGTAGTGTAGACATGGCCTTAGGTTAATATGTGCCTGCAAGGACTGACTTAAGCTTGTACCAGCATCGCTATGTTGTTTGGGTGGGGGGTGACTTTTATTTTATCAACATAGCTGTGCTGGTACAAACTCTAGTGTAGATGCACTTCAGACAGCACAAGGAGTGCTTTGGCAGGAATCACTGCCTGTTGCGGCAATCCTGTAGTCTAAGCTATCCTGGTAGAAGTGGTTGCATGCCAGTCTGAACTGCTCGAAGGGTTTGTTATGATCTAGCTGTGCGGATATGGCTATGCCAGCAATACTTTTCTAGTGTGGACGAGGGCTCTGTCTCTCCTGCAGAGCCTATGGCCCTGTAGCCCCCTTGTGTAGGCCCAGCCTACACAGACAGAAGGAGTGCTTCTGTCAGGGAAGGAACACTACCTCCCTTAAGAATATTAGTGCTACCTACAGAAGCACTCTTCTGCTGGCAAAGCTGCAGTTATGCTTTTTGGGGTAGCTGGGTCATTTTGGGGGGGTGCAGTTTCACATCTCTAACTGATGTAAATATGCAGCATCGGTGGCCAAGGTCTGAACTGAGCTGTGCAAACTGCTTTAAGCTGCGTTTAAACTGGCCTAAGAGTGTCCACGCACAAAGCTGCACCAGCCGAACAACATCGTTCCAAAATCACAACCTTTAGTTTGTCTGGTTTTGGGGGACCAGGCCTGTGTACCTGTGATGGCTGGAGGTCAGCTAGGTTGTTGCTTTAGTCCCACCCCCTCATACACAGCCTGCATACCTGTTTGCCTTCTGTGAGGGATAGGCAAGAGGTGTCTGGGACGCAGGGACAGGGGCTTCACGAAAGTATTAAATGCAACTGCAAAGGTAATTTTAGGGACTGCCTTTTTTCTGCAATATTCCCTTTATAAAACAGAGGGAGCTGATGTGCTTTTATGCTTCTGTTGAACAGCCCAGCTCTGTGTGGAGGTCCCAGAGACAAGGTTTGGGTGGGGGTTGGAGCAGGGTACTGTGGCCTGAGGGGAATACAGATCCCCAAGCACAACTTAAGGAATAAGGAGGAGGTGTCTGAGCATGGGCCCAAGGGTGGGTGGAGTCTGGAATGTGAGCCCCACATACTGAGGGGAGTCCAGGTCTAGTGCTGGGCACAGAGCTGGGTTTTACAAGGTACGAAGTAGGTCCAGGGCCTGAGAGATGTGTGAGTCCCAGAGCCAGGCCTGAGAGGACACAGGCCTTGGTGCAAGGAATACTGGGGCCTCAGGGGGATGCAGGTTTCACAGCTTGTGGCAATACAGGCTTCCAGGCAGGGATTCTGGGACCTGAGGGGACACGGGTCTCAGAGCAGGGGGCTCAGGTTCTGGGACAGGTGTCAGGGTGGGGGTTCTCAGGCATGAGGGAATCCAGGCTTTGAGTGAGTACAGTTCTTGGATTGTTGATGCCAGGGCCTGAGAGCAGTACAGCTTTTGGAGCAGGGCCTGTGTTCTGCATCCTAGGAGAGTTTAGTATTGCTACATTAGCAAGCAGCTGGCAGTACTCAGGGTTCATTCAGCGCCTCATTCTCCTCTCACCTCTCCCCAGGTTCTGCACAGGGCGCTAGAGCGTTTTCCATATCCCGCCTTGCCCGCAATGGTAAAAATGTGAGTCCATCTATTAAATCTATTCCAAGTCTCACAGACTTGGCCTGCACTCAAACAGAATACACAGCCATGTGACACAAGGAGAGTTAAATGTCTTACCAGTAACCAAGGTGAAACATTAGATCAACCCCATGTCAGAGTGAAATAGATTTCTGGACCCATTGTCATATGCCGCCCCATACCATACATGAGCTATCTTTCAAACCCAGCCAAGAGCTGTCATCTATTAATAACATATTAAATATTCATCCAGTCTATTTTAAACATCTGTGCCCGGCATGTTATGAAAAGGCAACAAGGAACGTTATGGAAACCAGATCACTTTGTTCCTGGATGGGACGTGATGGGGGCAAAAACAATAGGAGTTCTGCAGAAGAACTGTGAGAGTCCCACAGCCCCAGCAGTGGGGATTGGCTCAGCAGTAATAAAGCCCTCTGCATACCAAGTGATAGTCCTGAGAGCACGTGACAGAATGGAACAATGCGGCAGGAATGTGTGAAGGGGTTTAGGACGGCTGGGCCAGGATTAAGGTCATGTAAAGCAACAAGTTGGGCACCATTAGACTTTACTAAATGGTTTAATGTCAGGACAGCCACACTTCCCTGGCTTTCCGCTCCTGGAAGAACAGTGGCTCCTGGTGTCTTCTTGAGCTACCATTAAGCTTGGAGTGTTGTAAGTGGGAGAAATCATATAAGTAAGCATAGGAGTCAAGAGCCAGTTGGTGAATGCAGCAGACTAGGTCACTCCCTGAAATAGAATCAATTTTTCAGTGTGTTCACTAAATCATGGTGTCCGTTATGCGTGGTATCGTTATCCCAGGGGGCTGGTGAGCAAAGCTCGAGTTGGCAGAATCTCAGAGTTAAAAGCATGATGGCCATTGTGATCTCAGTAGTTTCAGTTCTTTTCTCTCCGTGTGGTACTAAAAACTCCGCAAAACAGCTTCCTAATGATAATGGGAATGCTTTTAAGCAACCATTCATTGGCAACTCTCCCTGCATATTTGACTGTCTTTGTTCAGGTTTGGGCCTCTATGGATTTCTCTCTATTGTTTTTGATAACATAGGAAATCTGGTCTCTTTATGGAAGACTTTCGCCCCTCCTCCCACCGCCATTGCAAGACTGAAATTTATGTAAACCAAGTTCTGAGAAATTAGGCCAGATTCTGAAGGATACAAGTGTAAATTGGGAGTAATTCTACTCATTTGCATGCAGTTGCTTATGTCTTATTCTGGTGTAACTGAGATCAGGATCTGGCCTATGTAGTTTAAACCATAAAGTTCTGTTTAGTGTTACCTGTACTTATATCTTAGTAGCGCCACTGTGGTTTCACACAGCTTGCATAATACTGTCTCGTTAGTCTGCAACAATGCACTATAATGTCCAATGCTGCGAATGCCTGTTCCAGGGAAGGCTCTCTCGGATGTTCTCCCTGTATTATAGTGTGTGCGTCCATACCTGTATGCTTTGTGGAGTGAACAGCAGATGCCTCTAGATCCACTCTACTCTGAGAATCAGCAGAATGTGAGCAAATCCAAGAGCAAAAACATTGGTGTGTATATATATAAATATTTTGTATTGATTTCTGATATTTAAATTAAAAATGGGCCAGAGGGACCGAGCACATAAGGAAACACCAGTAACCTCATTCGCACCATTGACATATAGCACACATCATACCGTGCATGTGCCATTAGCAACCTCCCCTGTGTACACTGATCATTCCATTAACCCTCTCCCATTGGGGTGCTGGAAATGCCATTAGCTCTGTCTCTTTCTGGTCCTCTTTAGCATACAGTTGGAGCACCTTGCCAGCTTTTCTTCTAGCCACACTGTCGGTGTTGTCCCAGGCATATGACTCCTTGGCCAGCGCCTGCTTGTTTGGTTTAACTGTTGTATGCATTGCCACCTTATGTCCATCCAGACGTTGGTCCCACAACTGGCTGTATGGAGTTTTTCCTTTCATTTTACGTTTTTCTCAGTTGTGTTTTTATCCTGGCGACACATGGAATGATTTATCCGTGGCCGGAGCTGAGTTTGGTCTTGGCACATTCCGCTCATAGGTTGGGGACAGAAACATTCCACAGCTGACGCTGGGCTAAACATGCACAGGAAGCAGCACCAAAAAGAGGTGGGGAGGGAGGAAAGGCCAGTTCTGCAGTGAAGGGCACTCATGGGTGAAATAGACTGGACCCCCGTGCTAGAGGAATCACCACTTAAGGGGAGCCCCTGCTACAACGGAGAGTTCAGAATCTGCAGCTTTCTCATCATGGGTTTCAGTGGAGCAGGGTGGGAGCAAGAGAGAAAGGCCTCCCTCATTATATGGACTAGTCACTAGATAGCACCCTGAATGTTCTGCTACCAGACATACCCCATTAATGGGGCATACTCCAGCAGTTGACACCCATCTATGGCTCCAGTCTAAACCAACCAGAAGGAGCATAAATTCAGCAGTCATCATATGAAGGCTGGGATGGTTTCTGTGTCGTTCCTTATTTTTTAGTTATCTTTCTGACGCTACTGCCCCTCCATCCAGGCTCTCACATCTAAATCATTTCTACACAACGACACCTCCGATTCCTCGCATTACAGACCCCAAATCTCCCTCCTTTGCCCCTCACCTTCTGCTAGCCTGCTTCCCAGGATACCCCCTTCCCTCTCCCTTCAACATCAGAACCAAATTCCCACCTGCCTCATCTGTTTTTTTCCTCTTTTTAAAAACCTTCAGCCATCCAGTCAGTGTGCAGAATCAATACTATGTGGCCTAGGTGACCAATCATCTCTTCTAAATACTGGATAATTAATCCTGAATGATCAAAATGAACAGCTGGCAAACAACACAGAGCTGAAAGTCAGTTGTTGAAAATGTGAATAATATAGACACCCCCAGAGCTGGGATCCCTTTGGCAGGGCTCTGTAACTGCAATCAGGGTAGAAATAATAATTAATATTAGTTGAAATGACTAGTTTAACCAGATCTAGTGGTATCTATAGAGAGCTGCTTCTTCTAACTGGTTGCTCTGGTCAGGTGCTGCGTGGCCTACGACTGGGTGCTGGGGTGAGGGGCTGCGTGGCACAGAGGCCAGGGAAGGGGGATGCCTGGTACTAAGGTTTGCTGGTGACAAGATGGTGCCCACACCTGTCAGCTACAGTTGGACTTTGGGAAATGGGCTCTTTCTGAATCTATTTGTTAATCTGCAGTTTCTTGTTTAATCTGTAACCCTCCCCCGCCCCCTCCAATGCCTCTCTTGCTCTGATTCCTACACCTTTGTGACTGAGGTTTCTGGAAAGGGTCCCATGCTCCTTGCCAAGGCCACTGGACGTGTTCTTGCTGATTGTCACTGAGCATCTCCATGTCGGAGGGCGTTGGGCCTGGCTGCACTGTAACAAAGCACATATGTGCTCCTTCCTCTCCAGACAATCTTAGCTCTCTGCTGGAGCAAACGGCAGATTGCAAACGAGCTCATCCCTCGCTGATCCTTGGAACTAATCCCCGGGGGTGTGCCAGGCAAGCAAGGGAGTGCTACAGGAGGGGAAACCAGACTTTCCATTTCCAAACTAATTCCAAATAAGGGAAAGTGTTTCCCCGGAGAGCTGCTGGAAAAGGGGGCCTGTGAAAATCCCCTGGAATGAAGCTTTATTTTCCCATTGCCCCAGGAGAAAAAAGATCCATATTATCTGCACTGTACTCTCATTCTTGTCACTACATAAAAACGGTCAAAACTGCCCTGTGGGGAACAACCCCGGTGCGTAGAATGGCTGGTGATCTGGCAGTCCTTTTCCATCTCGCAGTTCTGAGAGTCTGGGCTGATTTCACTAATTCACTTAGTCTTGATTAACAATCACCGGTTACCTATAAAGTAAATCTGATATGGCCACATTTTCCAAGGATGGCACAATGAGCCCCAAACCTGCCATGCAACAGACTGGCCTGTTTATGTCATGCCCTGCTCTAGTGGTGGGCCACCTGGAGGATAACCATCTAGTAGTGCTATCTGCTAATTTAGTTGCTCGTTTTGCTCAACTAGAATGGTGCTGTAGGTCTTGGGCTCAAATTCTTCTGCTGACCCACAATAGGGGTTATTTACAAAGGATCTTTTTAGCACTAACCTGTTGGGTGCCCTCATAAGGTCATTTACAGATACCAGTGTGGCTTGGCTTATTTTCTTTTTTTTTGCTGGCTCATCCATTGCACCTGTCTTTGAAAATCTGGCCCACAGAGCTTTAAAGCCAAGTTCCTTCTCTGTGGGCACCGTGCTGTTTGTTCAGATAACTAAGTGCCATGGCGCACCCCATTTGCTTGAGCCAGTGTGCTAAAAATAGCAGAGGAGCTGAGGTAGCATGGGTGGTGGCTCGGGCTAACTACCTGAGTACCAGCTTCCTTGGACCCCCTGGGTACGTACTCAGCTGATCTGCCTGAGCCACCACCTGAGTTCCCCTTGGCTGTTCCATTATTTTTAGCACACTGGCTTCCAGCTGCAGTGTAGACAAACCCCTAGAGCAGGGGTGGGCAAGTTACGGCCCACGGGCCACATCTGGCCCATGGGCCCATCCTGCACAGCCCCTGAGCTCCCAGGCCCTGAGCTTCCGGACCCTCCACCGCATTTCCCCGCTCCCCCGGAACCTTAGCATGCTGCACGAGCAGTGCTCTGCGCGCGGGGAGGGGGAAGAGGGGCAGCACGCTCTCGTGGATCAGCAAGGCAACATGTCTGGCTCCGGCCAGGAAGCTGCCACCAGACATGCTCCTAAGAGCGATGTGGTAGAGGGGTGCAGGGGGCAGTCAGGGCACAGAGAGTGGGGGCGGTTTGGATAAGTGTGGGAGTCCTGGGGGGGCCTGTCTGGGGTGTGGGGGTATGGACAGGGGTTAGGACAGTCAGAGGACAGGAAGCAGAGGGGTTGGATGGGGTTGGGGTCCTGGGGGGTCATTAGAGTCGGGAGGGGGTCTTGGGAGGGGGTGGTCAAGGGACAAGGAGTGGGGCAGGGGTTGGATGGGTAGAGGATTCTGAAGGGTGCAGTCAGGGGATGGGGCGGGGGTTGGATAGGGCAGCGGTCCTCAAACATTTTTGGCTGCCGCCCCCTTCTGCGGAGCGGTGTCCGCTTGCGGCCCCCCAGGGTATATCTGCCGAAATGCCGTTGAACAGAAAGCTTTTGCTTTCTGCAGTGGCATTTCGGTGGTACAAAATTCAGCGGTCTCCCGAGAGGATTTGGTGGGGGCACCGGGGTCTCGCGCACCCCCAGGGGTGCATGCACCCCACTTTGACGACCACTGGGATAAGGGATGGGATCCTGGGGAGGCAGGTGGTTAGGGGTGGGGGGTCCCGGGAGAGGGTGGTCAGGGGACAAAGAGTGGGGGGTTGGATGGAATGGAGGTTCTGAGGGGGGCAGTTAGGGGGCAGGAAGTGGGAGGGGGAAAATAGGAGGTGGGGGCCAGGCTGTTTTGGGAGGCACAGCCTTCCCTTCCCGGCCCTCCACATAGTTTTGTAATCCTGATGTGGCCCTGGGTCCAAAAGGTTTGTCCACCCCTGCCTTAGAGCAGTGGTTCCCAAACTGGGGTTCACAAAACGTTACAGGGGGTTCTTGGGAAAAAATTCCCTAATGTTGGACAGAGCTGTCCCTAGGGGTCCCAAGCAGCATGGGGCCAGCAGCCCAGAGCCCCTGGACTTCCAAGAGCTAAGCAGATCAAAGCAAGCATGCATATCACACTGTGGAGATTTAAACTTCAAGACTCTTTATAAGAAATGGAAAGGGAGGTGGATATTTTTTGCTGTTTTAAAAATTAAATAGGCAGCGAGTATTGTTTTTAAAATTATTATGCAGAACAAGTTTAAGCTTTGTTGTAATGTGCGTAGTTTGCCTGGACTGCCCAAGACCTGAATGCTTGTGTAGGAGGAACGATTTGAGTTGGCTTCTTAAATACCTTCATGCTGTTTCACATCTGATACTTCTTGATGAAACATATGAGTCTTGTCTTATAATAGGTTTAATCAAACTGATACAAGCCATGAAGTGAGATCTTGGAAGAGTGTTGCCATTTTCATAATGTAATACAAATACTGTAATGATACATAATAAGTAATAATAGTGTGTAATAAGCATGTCAAAAAACAAATTTTATATTTCCAAGATCACTGTTTTTATAATTTATACTCAGGATAAAGGAGAAAATCCCTGGAAATTTTGATTTTTAGGAGGGGGTTTGCGAGACTTGACATTTAAGTGAAAGGGGTTCACAGGTTCTTGAAGTTTGGGAGCCACTGCCCTAGAGCATAGCTGCAGCGGCACGAGCAGCAGGATGGGGCTAGCTGCCATGAGTACAGTCCTTCTATTCGAGATCAGAGGTACTCAGGGCAGCTAGCCCTTTGGGCCACTCACACTGCTACGGCTGCACTGTTATTTTTAGCATGTTAGCTTTGACTGAGCTAGTGCAGATATGTCTCCTTAACTTTGCCCCTTCCAGCTCTAGTGTGGACATATGGTTAGACATCTAAATGACACACATAGATCCTGCAGTATTTATACCCCCATAACTGTGGTTGTAAAACAGAAGTTCCATCTAAGGCCAGGCTGAAAATCTGGCCCCATAAATTCTCTCCCTTTAGACATGCAGGGTAAGGATATCCACAGTTAGTGTTTATAAAATGTTTTAAGAGGCAACACGTTCAGGTGTTAAGGGAACAGTTACTTGATTATTAAAATCACACTGATTTCTAATGTCAAAATGTCATACCTCCTTTTAAACCTTAAATCCTATCAAGGCTCCAAAAAATAAACTAGCAGGAGAAATCACTTCACTTGCCATAAAATGCAGCCACCTCTAGGGTGAATAGTGGCATCTGTTTAACAGAGTGCAGCAACACTATATAGCAGTTTAGGACAGGAAGTCAAGGAAAAGATCCAGCTGGAACTGTAGTGGGGATTCAGGCCTCCAAAGGCACTTTCAGGACATCCACTGATGGCAAAGGGTTAATGATGCACTCTCCCAGCCCTCAGAGGCACTGACTCAGGGCGGCTGCAAAGCCTGTCGGCTAGCGGAGTAAACGTGCTTTCCGGAGCTGGTGGTGTTATTCACAGTGTGTATTGGTAGAAGTGAGATCACATCCAGGTCTTTTCTACAGTCCGTAACCTCCAGAGTCTCCACTGGACATGTTAACTGGGGGAAGGGCTGCCCTAAATTTTCTCCCCACTAAGGGCCTCCCTGGTAACTTGCCAGTAGTCTGTGGGTCACGCTGAATAGGCATCAAATGGAGCAGACTGCCGCTGCCGTGATCTGCAATAGGCAGGTGAGGCTCACAGATACCACAGTCCCCAGATCTCTTTCAGTCGTGTCCTGGGGTGAGTTCTGGGTGGTGTGTGTGTGGTCTCTGTCTATGGGATGGTGATAATGATTTCCATTCACGTGGGGCCTCTGCAACATTGATGCATTAGTCTGCAAGTGTTGGCTCATTGCTTGACACAAGCGAGAGGTAGAAGCAGCAACCAAAACTGAAGCAAATGTTTTGGCACCAAGCCTCCCAGCCCCAGTCCTGCCTCTCTCCCCCAGCCCTTCCACTGGGTGAGTCACAGAAGCATCTGCTCCTCTGTAGGGGAGAGAAAATATTTGCTCAGCTTGACTCAGAAAGCCAATAAAATGAGAGAGACAGGCAAGAAATGTCTAGCTCCCAGAGAGCCATTCTGTGCCCAAGGTCCAAGGTCAGGCCCTGGCTACAGCCTGTTGCTACTAAGGGGAACCCTGGCACAATGCGCTTGTAGCTGGCTGCTGGGCTGAGGACAGAATGGAGGGTGGGGGTGGCTCGTTGTGACCCCCCCTTACACGCCAGCATAAGGATCAGCCACAGTCTGGGCTTTTACGTTTCTGTCACTAATAGTGGGAGCTCAGGCCAGATCCTCAGCTGGGGTAGTTGGGCAGAGCTCCATTGAAATCAGTGGGGCTGTGTCACACCCGCTGGGGCCCATTATTAATAGCTGTTAGTTCCTAGTGCTTGTGTTTATTCTGTCAGCGTTCGCTAGCGGATCCGTTTTTTTAAGTTGGGCTCTTTGACATGTCTCTTTAGTTTGGAGTGCTGTGGAGACTGAGCCTTGGGAATGGAATCTCCCGGAGTCACTGCCAAAGGGGTTTGTCATAACACAAGTGGCGTGTCTGCCTATTGCTCCAGGAATGACTGAAAATGGCCCAGACTCTCCACAATGGTGGGCTGCAGATGGAGAAACATTGGTAGGAGCTAATTCCACCCCAAAGGCTGCCAAAACCCATTACAAACCAGGGACCTGATCCTGGTCTCGCTCCTGTCTGACAGCAGGGTGACTTCAGTAGAGCAGCGATTGATTTACACTGGTGTAACTGTGAGCAGAATTGGGGGATATGTTTTTATCTTAGGTACGGGGTTTAACAGGCCTCTGATTTTACTCTCCATAGGCTGAGTTTAGCCTGGTGTAAGCGGGAGGCAGTTCCCATCAGAGTCAATGGGAGATGGGGGGCTCACCTCCTCCCAGACGCAGCATCATCTCAGCAGCAGATCAGAGTTTTGATTGTTCACTAGGGATTTCTCCTTCTTGCCTCCCTTGGCAGAGACTTTTCCAAAAGTGTCACGCCCTTGGATTATATCACCACATTAGGCTGCTTCGTGAACATGTGGACCCCATCTTCATTGCAGTGCAGAGCCATAGATATGTGGCTCAGGGATTATGCTGTTTGTGCCTATACACTGGAGAGCAGAGGTCTAGTTTTGCACTAGTATTGTGTACCAGCAGGTGGGGTGGGGGTGAAAAACTGTGATTTTTTTAAAAATATTTTTTAATTTCTATTGGATTTTTTTGATTTTGTTATTTAAATTATAATATTTTTCCTTTCAAAAATAAAATTAAATCTGAATTTAATACAAAATATGTTAAGGCCTAAACATTTTAAAATCCCTTAAAACATTAAAATAAATATGCTGAATCCATGAAGCCCTATCAAGAACTTTGTGTTAAAGGCTGCTTTTCATTATAAAGGGAGATTCCCCCCCCCCCGATTCTAACTTTTGAGGTCAAGCTCTGTAAACACAGTACAATAGATCTATTAATGGCTTGTTTTGTTTAACATAACTACATTTGACATGCTGTTTTGTGTGTTTAAATAAATTCCAATTGCTATCCTAATGCAGCCTGATACTAATTATGAGGAAAAAGTTAACTAGCTGGTAAATAAGCAATATATCATTCACCCTTTTCTAACACATAAACAATGTACAATTAATAAGAATCTGAAAATATTACACTATATAATTGCTTAAATAAATGCATATAGTTATCGTGTACCTTCATAGATTGCAAAAAGGTGTACAAAATCTCATGTAAAGGCTCTATTTAGCTGTAAATCAACATTGTTTAATTGTTATATCAACCAACGAGAAATTCTTTAGAAAATTATCTGAAGCACAAATGGAAAAGTTGATTAATGACTTAAATGGAGGCTTTCCACTTTGTGATTTAAATGGCTGACTTAAATTGCCTTGATTTAACTCAATCCACTCTGCCAGTAGGTGATTCAGTTGTGAAATCATGAAGGTGTCTTTGCAGTAGAATGCACACTGATGTGTTTGCTGGTGGGTTCTGGCTTGCAAATACTAGCAAGTTTGGGATTTTTTAAATTATTATTATGGTAGCTCCTCACTGAGATTGAGGCCTCATTGTACTACCCTGCAAAGAAGAGCAAGAAATGGCCCTCTCCCAAAAAGCTTACAATCTAAAGAGACAAGACAGCTCCTGCTGGGAGAAAGGAATGATTGTCATCTTGGTTTTACAGAAGGGGAGCTGAAGTACTGAGAGGCTAAGGCCATGATTACACTTGCAGCTGTATAGCGCTTTCTGTTATATGTGCCGTTGTATACAGCTATAGGGATAGCGCTCCAGCATGTCCACACCGAGATCCACAAGCTGTCTGGCATGGCCACATTCGCGGCACTTCAAGTGGCATTGGAAGCGGTGTATTATGGGCAGGTTAGGGTTAGGGTTGCGCATTGGGTGTCCACATTGGCACCATTGCACTACAGTGGGAGCGCTACAAACATTATTCCCTGTGCGGAGGTGGATTACCAGGACTGCTATAACCGTGGACATATAGCGCTCTACGTGCCTTACTAATCTGGATGGGTAGTAGGTTATAGCACTCCTGGTGGCTTTATAGTGCTATAAAGTGCCAGTGTAACCAAGGCCAAAGTAACTCGGTCAAAGTCAGTCAGGGAGTGCTTTAAGCTCAAGACTGTTCTTCCTCTCTGTTCACTCATGGATTTTAAGCAGTCTCTTCCTAGCTGCTCATGTTCACGTGTGCCCATGCAAGATACATTTGGAAGAGTTAAATTTAGGTGTTGATAATCTCATCTGGGAACAAATGAATCCTGTACAGGAATTTGCTATTTATTAGAAGTTATTCCGAATGTAATAAATAACTGAAGCATAATAGGGTGAGATGTAGGGGGCTGTCCAGGACCTTGGAGGGTGACCTCTCTGTATTGGGGTCTTTTGGTGGTGTAGTGATGGAATGGTGATGTGTGATAAACAGACGAGTTGTGTGTGGTAGTCTCTCTCCACTGAGAAAATGGGGGAGCTGGGTGTGTTGGTTGGACTCTGCACATAGGATAACAGGGTGTGCTATGTATCTGGGTTAGGCTATCTCCCCATGGCTAGTGGGGGAGCTATGTGTGTTAGGGGCTCTCTGCACAGGAGAACAGGGTGGGCTAAATGTATATATGCTGGAGTCTCCATAGGATAACAGGGTGGGCTCTGTATCTTTGGGATAACTAGGTGTGCTGGAAAGGGAGTCTCTCCATGAGACAGAGCCACACACATTTGGAAAGCTCCAGCTTCTTTGGTGCTTTGTTATTTTTAAGTAGGTTGAACTGAACCTGGAATCGGGGCCAGGGAGTGTCCAAAATCAGAACAGGGCAGGGCATAAGCGCTCAGAAGCAATGAAAGGTATAGAAGAAACAGGAGCTTCCTTCCTGTGCTATGTCTCCTCTCCCCATACAGCTCCCGCATCCCCAGGACAGCTGGTGTGGTGTAACTCACCCTGCAGGCAGCCCAGACACAAGGGCATATGCACATAGATGAGCAATGTGTGCAATGGCAGGAGCCTTGTGAGTTTGTAGGAAGAAAATAAATGAATGACAGCCCATTGCTCCGAGAGCAAGGAGCCTGTAAACACCAAGAACCCTCTTTACACTGCCCTCCGCCAGGCCAGCACTGAAGTTACCACTGCGGGATAGGAGGTGGAGTGAGCTGGGTTGTCCTCCATGCATTGTCCTCTGCCAAGAGGATCTAGCGCTCCTAGCAGCTTGGAGGGAGAGGAAGAGCAGCTGGTGGTGCTTTCCAGTGTCCTCAGATCAGGATTCAGCACTGATCTCATGTGCTCTTTTGCTGGACAGTTCCCAGTGCACACTGGACAGAAGAGGAGCAGCTGCAGCATCATGCCCCTCCTGGCAGAGCTTGAGATGGGAGATCAGCAGGGCTTCTCTCTCTCTCTGCAGTTTTTCTCTCCTCATTCTGTCTGGGCCTGAGCAGAGCTCTGAAATAGTGGATGCTGGCATTGGACTGGGGAGTACTGAGTCTGGGCTGCTGCTGGATTAACCCCAAGGGGATTGAAGTCCCTGCCCGAGGTGCCAGACGATCCAGGGTGTGCTGGCCACAACACTCAGCAGGGTGTTTAAGACTTATTAAGTGGGGGGCGATTAAAGGGAGTTTGTAGGTGGGGGAAATGAGTGCTTGGCCTCAGGTGGGGGAGACTGATTGTGTTGACTAGAGGTGT
Source organism: Dermatemys mawii (assembly GCA_007922305.1). Lineage (NCBI taxonomy): Eukaryota > Metazoa > Chordata > Testudines > Dermatemydidae > Dermatemys > Dermatemys mawii. Next base: position 31,229,429 of record ML677381.1, read on the forward strand.
TGGGCAGGGGGGCTGCTGAGCAGGTGTGGATTGCACACACAATAATGCGGCTCTTGCTCAGATCAGCCGCTGTCCCATGGGGGGCATTTGGGAGAAGCAGCCGCCTTGCTGTAAATCAAGGGTTCAGTCACAGACCAGCTAGCTGATTTGCTGCGTCTGCTGGCCCTGCCAGGAGTATTTCCTACCGTCAGCGTTATCTTGTTCTTTCTCTTGCACTGTGTTTTTCCTGTTTGATCCCAGCAGTGCTGCAAGTCCTGACTGTGCCCGTACAGGGAAGGAAGCCACCAGACAGACTAAACTGATGCTCTTGACAGAGAAACCAGTGACCATCTGCACATTTCAGTTAGGGCAGCAGCACCAGTGAGAACCTGTCAAAGGGCCCAGTGCATTAGGAGAAAAGGAGTTAGAGAGGCTGTGGGCTTGTCTGCGTTAGGAAAATTTGCAGTGGTATTATAACTACATCAGCCTTATTACACTGAAGCAACCACCTAATCTACCAGTAGTAAGCAACTTACCAGGAGAAAACACACTGCGTGTAAACCTTATTTTGTAGTGGTGGAGCAGTTGTCTGCATTAGAGGTTTGCCTCAGGGTGGTTATACTAGTGCATTGTGTGGGTGGGACACAGAAAGACACAGTGAGATAGGTATCTAGGTTCATTCATCTTGGAGATTTAGCAGGCTGGTAATGTTTGGGGGTTTTGGCGTGTTACCGCTCCCCGCCTCCAATTATATACAGCATATTGCTGGCATGTTAGAGGTCTCCAGCTTTGTGTTGAGGTGGTAACGAAGCAATACATTTGCAGAGGAAAGAGTGTCCTACATTCAAACAAAAACTTAATTTAGAAGAGTTAAGGTTGGAAGTGTTTTCCAGGGGAGTCCAGCTGTCATTGTCCCCAAAATGACACTTGCTGTACAAAAACATCACAGATAAAAAACAAACAAACCAAAGAGCAAATGTTAAAAAATCTGGCAATGAATAGACAAGGGCTCTGGTTGTCTCCCACATTATCCATTCATCATTTCTGCCTGGCTTATGCCCAAATGTCACATCCTCACCTTCTTTTGTTCTGTAATGGAGATGTGCTGTTGGATGGATGCTATTGAGTTATGGATTGTTAATGATGCCGGAGAGATTCCCAAAGGAATTTGGTCTCAGGGCCCATTAGCTTAGTTAGAGTTTGATCAGTTTTCTCACAATGCCATGTCGTGCTGGAGTCAACAGATCTGTGTTTTGCAGGAGGTCAGACTAGATGACCATAAATGGTCCTTCTGGCCTTCACATCTAGAGACCTTTCCATTCCTAGCGGTGCAACAACCGGGCTGCTCTGTGTTGTGAAGTGGGTTGATTATATCATCTGCAGAAGACTATTGCCATCTCCCTGACGTGTGAAGTTGGAGGACGGGGAATGGCACTAGACAGAAACTTCCTGGTTTATTGGCCTCCTTCACCTCCAAATCAAAGCAAGGATGAAAAGAGGCCTCTGCCTTTCCTTGCCATCAGATTGGGGATGGGATTTGTGGTACATACCCATGAGCCCCTCTCTGCCCTCCTCAAGATGGGTTATGCTGAGAAGGATGATTCAGTGGCTAAGGTGCTAGCCACGGGCATACGAAACCTGGGTTAAATTTCCTGCTCTGCTGCAGGCTGCCTGTGTGACCCTAGGCAAGTCCCTTACCTGCTTTGTGCCTCAGCTTCCCAATGGGGATAATAGGCCCATCCTACCTGCCAAAGAATTAATACGCTGCAGATTGTGTGGAGCTCTGATACTAGGTGGCCATCTGAGTACGCTAGCTACATAGAGAAGAAGCTGGTTTTCTCTCCCACAATGAGATATCAGGGGAGGAAATTTTCCCCTCCAAGCTTGGGATATGGAGGCAGGTCTCTCTGTCCCTCTGTGGCTGGATATTATGGAGACAGTTCCCCTCACATTCCCCCAAGAGGCTATTGAAGGAGGACAATGTGGTAAAGGAACAGGTTGGGAGTCAGGAGATCTGTCCTCTAGCGCAGGCCCTGCTCCAGACTTTGTGGGTAACCTCAGGCACGTTGGTAACAGCATAACAGCACATCGATCATTGTTTTAGAACAGTCTCCAGTTTCGAAAGCACAGATTCAAGCAATTAGGCATGCATATGTCCTATGCACACTGGTACTGGTACCCTCTGTTAGTTTGGATGCAGAGCTGCATGCGAAGAGGAGACTGATCAGATTCTTTATCTCTCAGTGCCTCAGTTTCCACACTTGTAGATCAGGGGTAACAACACTTGGCTGCATTTAGTAATGTTTTACGTGCTTTGAGATCCTCACTGGGAAAGTCCCATAGAAGTGCTGAGTCTTATTATATGGGAAGGCCCCAGTGTTTACATAACAAATTGCCCCATCTCTTCTGACATGGATTCCTGCTGAAAATAGATACCAGGTAGGGATCAGTCTATGTGGATCCCCAGTGACATGCTGGAACCCCCTTTCCCTGCCACTTCTCCTTCTGTTGGCTGGAGTTGTGAGGAGCCCGGTGCCAGCTCTGCTGTTCCAAAGTAGTCAGATGCGTGGCTGTGTCTTGGCTGGGAAGGGAGGAGCTTCCCAACCCGTTCGTGGTTTTGGCATTAGGAAAAGAGCGAGCTTCCTTCCATAGGGCTGGCTCCATTCTTTAAAGGAAAAACTCCCAGATCATGTTAACCTGGTCCCCAACCTTGCTCCCTTCCTCAGCGGGAGCGAGTGGCCATACAGTCAGGAGTGGTGTTCAGGAGAAAGCGAAAGGGGGCAAAGTCTGAGCCTTAGCAATGTAGGGTTTGCGATATTGGATCAGAGTTTGAGCGTCCCATATGATGCCTCCAATACTTGATTCTTCAGAAGGAAGTGACAAGCCTGGGCCAGCTATGCAGTGGTTTACACAGGGCTAGGGAAAGAATTTCGGGAAATCTCTTCTGCATCGCTAATAAAATGAGAATATTTAAAAACTATAAAAAACACAAAATATGGGGAAGAAAGTGATTTATCTTCCCCTATATGCCTGCTCTAGGACTGGTGAGTGGAGGGTGAGACCCATCCAGCCAAGTTTCTTCTGGGAAGACTGTTCTGGCCTGTGCTTGGTGTATCTGCAGAAAGAGAAATCTGCAAAGTGGTGTTTCCCACAGTTCTGAATAAATACTCTGACCTGGCTTCAGAGGTGGGAATAGCATTGAACACGGCTGGTGTCAAGGCTGATTCCCCACTCTGGCACTTCGAGTGCAGAAGATGGGGGCCCACAAGGATTTTAAAAATTAACACTGGCCACTCCAGGCTTGTATTAAACTCCCAAGGTTACAGTATCTCTCTGACCTTGGATGGGTAGATGCTGCCACCACTCAAATGCAAAAACAAACAAACAAACAAATACCTTTTGAAACCAGAAAGGCACACTTTGGAATTCCTTCCTGTGGGGTACCCTAAAGCCATTTCATTCCCACCTCTCCAGGCAAGAGCTGAGAAAGAAAACAAAGGAAAGTAGCTGTTGCCGCCAGCTAGTTTAACAACATGCACAAAACTCTTAGGACACCAAAATCCAATCCTGTTCTTAAAAAAGGTAAATTTTATTAAAATCAAAAACATCTGGAACTTAGGCTTTTGCTAGATATAAAAAACCGACTTGCAAAATTTAAATATCAAGAATAACCTTCTTGAGGACCAGCTTAATGGTTACAAGCAAAACAAAAAGCATCTGGGTTAGCATAGAGGAGTCCACTAGCCATAAGAAATAAACAGAAATAAACCTAATTACTTATTTCTAAACATTCCTGATCTGCTTACACATTTGGGGGTTCCAAATAAGTAGTTCTAGGTATGATCTGATGATTTATGATCATACCTAGCTTAAAGCTTCTCATAGCATAACTGCTCCCTGTTCCCCTCTTTTCCAGAGAACCACAACAGAGACAAAGGGGAAGCTTTTTCCCCCCATTTTAAAAAGTTCTAGCTTTCCCATTGGCTCTTCTGGTCAGGTGCCGACTCCCTTTCCTTTACCTGGGGGACTTTGCTGACCCTTTACAGGTAAAGCAAGCATAAAACAATCACCGAGAGGGATTCCATAGCTAACTGGCTGGCTTGGTGTCCACAAAAGGGAGCTATCCCCCCTCTCGTTTGTCACAGCTGGCATCTCTGTTTTCCTAAAATTCCTTTTAAGAGGAAAGTGCCCAAGTTTGGCAGAAGCAAACATCAGCTCCCCTGGGCAGCACCGTCTTTCCAGAGCTGGGGATGTGGCATGGTTGCTTGTCCTGCTATTTCATAAGTCAGTCCCAGTTTTGGCAGGGCCTTTGAGAGTTTCAAAGCCAATAGCACATCAGCACATCTTCAAGCTGTAACAGGGGGAAGTTGCAATGTCATAGTGGAGTGATACAAAGTCAAGATGTCTTGTTACAGGTTATTCTAGGATGCGGGGTGGAAGAATCCATCTCCGAGGACTGAGATTTCTCTCTCTCTCTCTCATTACATTTCTACTTAGACCAGATGCTGATGTCAGCTGTATGGATGTAAATCCAGAATAACTCCATTAAACTAGTGGAATTACTGTAGATCTGCACTGGTATAAAAGTAGAATCTGGCCCGTTGTTCATACTCTTCTTTTAGAAGCAGGAACATTTGATTCCAAATGGATTTTTTGTCCTTTTCAACTTGGCAAACAGTTCTGTTGGCTTTTTTTTTCATCCACTCTCCCCTCCCAGCTTCATCTGCCACCTCTGATCCTGCCCAGGAACCTCAGGGTAACAGAAAATGTTCTGTTGATTCTTGACAGCAGCCCCAGGGACCTTGAAGTAACAAGGAATGCAGTGGGGATCGTAGGCAGATGCAGCAGCAGTAGGAAAGGCATTGGTTAATATGCACTGAGCATAAAGTCTATGAAGTATCACTTCACCCCAGCCCTATTTTTCATGCCCTGTTGCACTGTTTTGTCAGGTCACTGTTAGCACTATTATATATTGCCTGTATTGAGGTAGCTCCATCAGGCTCAGGGTCCCATAGCCCTAGGTGCTGTGTGTTTGTACAAGACAGGTGTGGCTCTTGCATGGAAGAAATTAAATCTATAGTGAAACAAGATGAACATGCTAAACAAAAGCTGGGAAGTGGGGAGGGAGATTGAGGATGAAGAAGGTAAGATCCAGATACATAGATAGCTACATAGATTAGCTACATGCACAATTCCACAGTTCCTGGTCATTCCAAATTGTCTGAAATGTAAAATAAACCAAATCACCTGTTCCGAACTGCCGGCCAATGTAACCATCAATGGTTTCCTGTAGAAGTAGATCTTAGAGTGGGCAGGCTCACCCTTTAGATGCATTGAAAGTTTCTCTTTCATGGGCCTCCTGTAAAATAGAAAATGTCTGCTTAAATTTCCCACCATTGCTGGTTGAGCTTGACCACTGATGGCAAAGGTGAGAACTAGACGGGCATGTCATTTCTGTGACATCACATAAGACATTTTCACTATCCTGCTCACCCAAGCGTGGGATTTAGTTTTCTACATGCTCACGGGCAGACGCACACACAACAATGTTGCTGGTTGCTACATGCCAAGCACGTTCATACATGTCACAATTTGCATGACTCTTCTGTCCCCCACCCTGCCACGTTCTCTGACATTTTCCTCCTCTTCATGCCTCCTCAAAACTGGAATATCTGCACAGCTATTTTTAACCCTGCGGCCTGGGCCCGCAAGCCCAAGTGAACTGATCTGGGCTCTGAGATTTGGTGCCGGGTGTTTTCCTTTGCAGTGTAGGTGTATCCATAGGGCTTAAAACACAGACAGAGGCTTGCAGCCCTGTCTACACTAGGACTCCCACCATTGCTAAAATGGAACTGCCCCAGGGTTAGCACCCGTGGGAGATTTTAGCTGAAGTTTCCAAGCCTAGAGTCAACCTGCCACACTAAAAAGAAGCCCAGTGTGTGGCTGAACACAGCCTGACTGTGGTAGAGAAAGGGACTCCTGGCACTAATGTCACGTGGTGTGAGGGGTCTGTGCATCAGAAGCTGGGCTGCCCTGCTGTAGTGGGTTCTCCCCCTTCTATGCTCCCCACAACTGCTGCTTCACTAAGGCCTCATCTATAGTCCCTACCTAACTGGGGGGTTGTGAGGAGAAATTCATTATGATGCTGAGGCATTCAGATCACTGCATTGATGGGGCCAGATAAGTACCGGTAGATAGATATGGAGGGCACTGAAGAACCAAAGCCAAATAGAAAAGGTTTGCCAGGGTAGCTGCACCAGCAAACCCTCCTAACGGAGGCGTAGTTTCTACTTGCACAACTGAGCTTTTGCCAGCACAACTTCTACTAGGTCCCCAGTGAAATAAGCTAACCCAGCAACTCTTTTCTGGAGTAACTGCACGTAGATCTTGTAGAAAAGGGTTTTAGTAGTATAAAAATGCCACACAGTATCACCCCCGAATTGACATCCATTATATTCACAAAGGTTTCTCCTGAAGACCCAGCCTGAGGATGGCTGACTAACAGGAGAGTCAAAGGTGGGAAGAGGGAAGGAAATTGCTTGATTAACTTCCCATTCAGAGAATAAACTCTGGCCCTGGCTTTGCAGTGGGAGTGACAGGTCCCGTTCTCTCAGAGAATGGCTGCCCAGCAGGCTCTGCTCAGCCCTGGTGTGTTCACACCTTCATTTCGGACTTTGATGTGGGACACAGAATTTGGAAGCTGGCTGGCTCCCCTCCTGGGAGCATTAGGAGCTCATTAAATCGCTGCATTCTCACCCTGCCTGAGGCAGGAGAACATTGTCCCCAAACGGGGTGGGGGGGAGAAGGACATCAGAAATTGTGGAGTAACTGAAAGATTGACACTGGTGGAGGAGGGAAAGGGAGCAGAGCAGTGTGAATGGACAGTGAGGAAATGCTAGGGGAGCACTGAACTGGGGTCAGGAAAGCAACCTGGGCTAATGCACCCCACTGGAATCTGGGCACTGCAGTGTAGCATGAGTTGCTTCCTCACTGGGAATTCTTAGGCCTTCGATGACTCTCAATGCAATTCAAACTAGCTTTGTTGGCTGGCTGTACAAGTGTAGCCAAAACACAGAACGACAGAATCCTTGTGCGTTGTTAGGGGCGCTTAGTGTACATTGCAGGTGCTCAGACACTACAGTGGTGAAGGTAAAAACAGAGTAATTAATAATAATCAGACTTAGCTCTTATGCACTACTTTTCACACATCGCCCTCAAAGTGCCTTAAAGGAAGGCAGTAGCCTTATCCCCATTTTACAGATGGTGAAACTGAGGCCAGAGAAGGGTAAATGATTGGCCAAGGTCTGGCAGCAGCTCAGTGGCAGAGTTGGCAATAGAATCCAGGTTGCCAGGGGCCCAGTCCCCAGTTAGTGAGAGCGCCTTCTTACAGCACTATGGCCAAGAGTCTCGAAAGTCTTCAAGCACCTAACTCCCATTGAGGTAGGCACCGAATCACTTTGAGGATTCTGGGCCTGTGCTCCTACCTTTAGCAGCTCTGAATGTGTGATTATCTTCAGTGTTAATGACTTTACCGATATGACAAAGTGTACCCTATGTCACCAAAGTTAACATATTGAGTAGCGCTGTCCGTTACTCACTGGCTTCTTCTCTTAATGATGCTTTTCAGTTGTTTTGCACCTTCTAGAGAAGGCTAACAAAGTGCCTTAGAAACATAAGTCTCACTGTGCCACCAGGAAGGAGGGAATATTCTGATTTCCATCTGACCAGTGGGAGCCTAGGCACAGAGAGGTTATGTGACTTGGCCAAGGTCACAGAGCTAGTTCGTAACAGAGCCAGGAAAAGAACCAGAGCTGTCTGACTCCCAGCCCATTGTCTGCACCATAAGGCAACCCTTCCTTCCTTAACCCACACACCTGTATACTGTCTGTCCAGCTGACTGTGAAGCTATTTTATGGAGCAGGGAGATAATCATAAATGAAGTGTTACTGAGAACCCTGCCCCTCCCCCATCTACTTTCCTTTGGGCAAAAGGTACCCAAAGGAGACAGGTCATCAGACTCAGACCTCTGCCTTAAGGAAGGCAGTAGCCTTATCACCATTTTACAGATGGAGAAACTGAGGCCAGAAGAGGGGTAAATGATTGGCCAAGCTCATTGCCAGCACTGGCAATAGCCAATCAGTCAGCGCTGGCAATTCTCTGCCATCTGACACTGGCATAACCCCCAGGCAGCCTTCAAACACTGGTGTGGCCTCTGTGTTTCGACCTGCCAAAAGGGAGCTCAGACCCTGGGGGGTTGGAATGTGTGATTCACTGCTCCTTTGCTTTATGTTTAGGGAGGATTTGGCTTGTGTGTCTTGGAGAGAGCTTATCTGGCGAGGATGGATCTCTTGCACCTCTTACGGCTCCTGCTTACTGCCTGTGTGTTCGGCCTGTCCCAGACAATCAACCCCTTTGTGGTGCAGCAAACTGCATCCGACCCATGCTACGACGAGAACAGCACCCCCCGGCGCTGCATCCCCGAGTTTGTCAATGCTGCCTTTGGGAAGGAAGTGCAGGCCTCCAGCACGTGTGGAAAGCCTCCCACTCGCCACTGCAACGCCTCAGACCCCCGCAAAGCCCACCCAGCGTCTTACCTCACCGACCTCAACACTGCCTCCAACATGACGTGCTGGCGCTCCGAGAGCCTGCACCTTTCCCCTCAAAACGTCACGCTCACCCTCTCCCTGGCCAAGAAGTTTGAGGTGATTTACGTCAGCCTGCAGTTCTGCTCGCCCCGGCCTGAGTCAGCGGCCATTTTAAAATCCATGGATTATGGCAAGACCTGGGTGCCTTACCAATACTACTCCTCCCAGTGCCGGAAGATCTACGGCAAGCCCAACAAAGCCACCGTCACCAAGCAAAATGAGCAGGAGGCGCTGTGCACCGATGGCCACACAGATCTGTACCCACTCACTGGGGGCCTCATTGCCTTCAGCACGCTGGACGGGCGGCCCTCCGCCCAAGACTTTGACAACAGCCCAGTGCTCCAGGACTGGGTGACTGCTACGGACATCCGGGTCATTTTCAGCCGCCCCCATTTGTTCCGGGAGCTGGGGGGGCGGGATAATGAGGAGGACGACGGCGGAACCGGCTCATCTTCATACTACTATGCCGTGGGTGAGTTCCAGGTCGGGGGGCGGTGCAAGTGCAATGGGCACGCCTCCCGCTGCGTGAAGGACAAGGAGGGCAAGCTGGTGTGCGACTGCAAGCACAACACCGAGGGCCCCGAGTGCGACCGCTGCAAACCCTTCCATTATGACCGCCCGTGGCAGAGGGCCAACGCCAGGGAGGCCAACGAGTGTCTAGGTAAGAGATTGCTCCTCTTCCTTGCCGAGCACAATCAGATCTGGGACCATGTGCAGAGAAGCAGGTGCAGGTGTACTCAGACAGCATTCTGTCTATATCACACTCATCGACATGGTATCTCCAGAATGATCAATGGAGCAATGCCAGGGATGAATGTGGCTTAGGGTATGTCTTCACTACCTGCCAGATCAGCAGGTAGTGATCGAGCTATTGGCGATCGATTGATTGTGTCTCGTCAAGACGTGATAAATCGATCACCAAAGGCACTCCCGTCGACTCTGGAACTCCAGCTCGCCAAAAGGCACAAGCTGGAGTAGACGGGGGAGTCCGCTGCCAACCGCTGCCGCCGTGAGGACGACAGGTAAGTCGGCCGAAGATGAGTCGACTTCAGCTACGTTATTCACATAGCTGAAGTTGCATATCTTAGGTCCACAACCCCCTCTACTGTAGACCAGCCCTCAGTATTTTCTATATGTCTATGGGTATATCTGCCTGCAGCACACACAGACAGACCTGAGCTATCATTGATCCAGACAGCATGGGTACTAACAGTAGGGAAGCTGAGGCAGCAAGGGCTGGGGCCTTGAGTATGTACTCAAGCTGCCACTTTATTGCCCATGGCTTCCCTGCTATTGTTATTCAAGCCAGCTAGATCAAAGCCAGCTCAGCTATGTTTGCATGTGATCACACATCTGATTGCAGTGTAGCCATTCCCTATCTCACACTCATCAACAGTGCCTTTCCAGAATGGTCAGTGGAGTTACACCAGGGACAACTGTGGCCTAGTGTTCTGCTTCTCAGAGCAATTACTTCCTTATTGAGCACAGCACTTGGGTTCTTCTAGAGAGCAGCTACTTTGGGCTGGATAGATTAAAAATCCCTTCCGCCATCACACCTATTAGAGCTGCACCTAACATTCATAACAAACCTCAACCTTTTTAGAGGCTCGGAAAAGCTCAAGGAATTCATTCCCCCCTCCTTTATTATGCTTCATTCTCATAGGTGTCTTTGCATCTTCCATGAATCAGCCAGCTGCAAAAGCACCAAAGTACCCTGGGAAGTTATTGTTACGATTTATTACTCAAATGATGCCATAAATGTCAAGCACAGCACTTTACAACACAATTAAAAATTGATCAGGGCCTGAGGCTGCTCTTGTTTACACTGGATGCAAATGAGGAGTTACTCCAGTGTAACAAATTGGATTACTTCAGTGTAACTCTGGTGTAAATGAAATCAGAATTGAAACCTGAGTCTCCTAGGGGAACCAGAGGAAAAGGAGGAAGGAGAAAACCATATGATTATGCAGCCACTTGGGAGGCTAATGAATGTGTCTAGAGGAGAAGCTTGTTAGGTTGTTTTATATTTAATGTATTGTTTATATGTACCAGAGCCCAACTTCCTGTTCAAAACAATATTGCAAGAGTACTTTTATAGTGGCTCGTGGGTCAGTGTCTAAAGCTGGGCTCCCAAGAACAGAGTTAGTTGCTGGTTTGAAAATGTATGGGCTCATGCTGCGGTCTCAAACCTGGTTGAATCAGTTTTGCTCAAACAGGCAAGCAAACAGAACCCCCAAATAAGCCAAATCTGGTAAATTCTGGGCCGAACAGTGAAACTTTAGGAAAATCATGAACTGAAAAGAGAATAATAAAATGGGAATAACTGGGCAAGTTTAGGCTTCTGCTAGTCACCCTGGCTGTAACAGTCCATTCTATCTAGTACATGTCCAGAGTAACTCCAGTGGAGCCAGTATAAAGTGGATTGTTAAGCTAGAGGAGTCTCGAGGGCTGAGGGATTCAGATCAGGGTCTGAGTTTTGAGGATGCTTTCCAACCCCAATCTCTGAACCTTGTGAGGTTCACCTCCCACCCCACCTCACCTCCCACCCCCACCTCTGGGTTCTGATAGCATCACTGAACTGCGTGGCTGGTTCTTGACCATCCCTGTCCATGCTTGAGTCAGCAGAGTGTCCCCTGACCTTCCCAGGAGAGAGGAGGCCGAAGAGGTCCCTCACAGGCAGGTCATGTTTGCCATCCCTTCCAGAAATATCCAAGGAGATTGCTCCTTCTTTCCCACTCCCACCACCATTGGGGTCAGTCCTTTGGCAGATGGAACTGAAAAGAGAGAGAAAAGAAAAGCTGGGAGGAGGAGGGACAGAAGCGCTGGCCCTTTAAGATGTCCCTGACAAGCCCGCCACACACACAAAGGCGGCTTAGCAGAGCTGCCGTGTGAAAGTTTCTCCTGTCGACTCCATCCCCTCTGCATCCCTTTCCCCTCTCAGGCTTTGTGCCCTCTGTGAAGAGCCCTGAAAGAGCTTCTCCATCACACGCCTCCGAAGGGTTTAGCGGCTGAAAGCCGGATTAGCTCCTCAAGCCTTCAACAATGACATCTTGCTAGCCAGCGCGAACAGATGCAGCAATTAGCACCAATTAAAGGGAGAGGGCCTGCCCAGCCATTCACTTCACACGGCCTTGGCATTCCCTCGCTGCCACCCCCGTGAATCCCCCTGCAGCCCCCATTCTAGGGGCCCTGCACCTCTGGAGCTAGCCCCACCTTGGTATCGGGCTAGGCTGGGCCTGAGCCTCGCTAGCTGGGCGAAGGCGGCCTAAACAGAAGGCGCTGTCTTGATGGAAGGTCGGATGAAGCCAATGCGGAAGGTGTGAGTCTTGGCAGCCGGACTCCCGACCTGAGCCAGGCAGGCAGGACCAGGGGCAATCTGCCTTATTTCAGGACCGGCTCCGGACATGGCAGAGAAGCCTGTGGAGTTTACACAGACATTTTTCTTAATGTTCCCATTGGGGCTGTCACCGCTTGTCTCAGCTCGCTGTCATTGCCAAAGGGCCAGATCCAGACCTAGGGTAACTCAGAACTTGCCTCCTGTAGGAGACTGGAATGCCCACAATGTTCTCCTTGGCTGACACCACATGGAAGAAAGATGACATGAAATGATTTGTATTGGGGACAATTACACATTTCTGACTAAGTGAAGCCAGGCACAAGTTGAGCTCAGAAACTGTCTTTGTGGCTGCCTGGACAGGTTCTTTCCTCTTTCTGTCATGTCACTTGCATGGCAGCAGTACTGTAGCTGTGTCTCCTAGGGACTCCACACTCAAGTCCTGAGATTCTGGGGGCAACCCTGAGAGTTGGACACCACGCCCCAGCCCGCCCCACCTCAGGCCTGCATCTCAGGCTGTGACTTCATGGGAGCTGCCAGAGTGAGACTAAGAATTCATTTGGCTCACAGTGAAGAAGTAGAAAATGGGGAAAGCACCGAGGGATTCTTTGGGCTCCACTGACTTTGCTGAAGTTTTGTGAGTTGAGTCCTGGCAAAGAGAAGCTCCCATTAGATTCACAGAACAACCTGGTCTCAGCTCACAGCCAGATTTTTGTTATGCTGATTTGGGTGTTTCCAGTCCCAGCTGCATCACAGGAATGCATCGGTGGAAACAAACCCACAAAGAAATGTCAATTGAATGTTGTTTTTGCGGACCTCAAAAAAGACATGGGTTTGAGTTTCAGGGGGAAGCCTGGGTTGGTTCTTCTTTTGGAACTGCCTGTCACTGTCTGTTTCAAAGCGCTGGTGTGAGGTGCCCACTTAGCAATGTTAGCGCCTGGAACCAAAGAGTCACCTGATGCCAAATTGTATCATGGCAAGGTACCAGTGTAATGCTGCAGGGCAAATGCAGTTTCATAGAATCACAAAAGATTAAGGCCTGGTCTACACTATGTGGTAAAGTCAAATTTATCCTTGTTAAATTGACCCTTCCACTTTGCCGTCCTCACTACGATGCCGTTTAGGTTGACCTAAAAGGGTCTTTAAATTGATTCCCAATCTCCTGCCCAACAAGGGGAGTTGCACTGAAATCGATGTTTCCGGGTCAAACTAGCATTAGCGAGGATGCAATTCGACGTTACCGGCCTCCGGGAGCTATCCCAGAGTGCTCCAGTGTGACCGCTCTGGACAGCGCTCTGAACGCGGATGCACTGGGCAGTTAGACAGGAAGAGCCCCGGGAACTTTTGAATTTCACTTCCACTTTGGCCAGCGTGGCGAGATCTCCTGCACAGCTCACCACGCAGAGCCCCCCAGCAGAGGAGACCATTCAGTCCCAGAATCGAAAAAGGGCCCCAGCATGGACCACAAGGGAGGTGGTGGATTTGATCGCTGCGTGGGGAGATGAATCTGTGCTAGCAGAACTGTGATCAACCAGCACTTGCAGGACCATGGAAAAGTACCCCTTGCGGTTTATGCATTTGCAGTGCTGATGGTCCGGTGCCAGGATAGGCATATGCGTTCCGTCTATAGCCTCGCCACAGTTAGGGAATCCCATTGCTGCAAAGCCATCCACTTTGGACTGCACATTTCCCAGAGTCACTATCCTTGACAGTGTCAGTTCAATGATTGCGTTGGTCACTTGCATCACTGCAGCCCCCACTATAGATTTACCCACTCCAAACTGATTGCCGACTGACCGGTAACTGTCTGGCGTGGCAAACTTCCAGAGGGTTATCGCCACTCGCTTTTGAACTGTGAGAGCTGATCGCATCTTGGTATTCTGGTGGTTCAGGACAGGGGAAAGCAAGTCACACCGTTCCATAAAGGTGCCCTTACGCATGCGAAAGTTTCTGAGCCACTGGGAATCATCCTAGACCTGCAGCACTATGCGGTCCCACCAGTTCATGCTAGTTTCCTGGGCCCAGAATCGCCGTTCCATTGCATGATCCTGCCCCACTGCCACCATGATCCCTAAGCTGCCAGTGCCACTGCATTTGGGGAGGCCTATGTCCATATCCTCCTCACTCTCATGACCACCCTGCCTTCGCATTCTCACACAGATTTTCCCTTCCTGCACACATTGGATGATCATTCAAGAGCTGTTTACAATGCCCATAACTGCTGCAATGAGCTGAGCAGGCTCCATGCCCGCACTAATATGGCAGCTGTGCAGGCAGTCCAGGAAAAAGGGCAGAACTGGCAGCGGAAGCGTTCGACTAAAGAAAGGAAAAAGATGAGAGAAGAGACGCCACTCCGTGGGAGCTGCAGAAGCCGCCACACTTAATGTACTTTTTATGAGTGTCTGGAGCATGGCAGAATAGCAGCCGCAGGGCGATTGATGCTGATGGCACCAGAATAGATATTCCAGCCGAACAATGGGAGTACCTTCGAGGTAGACTCCTCCGGGCAATCCATGGAAAAGGGCATAGCTGGCAGCGGAAGCGTTCGACTGAAGAAGAAAGGAGAAAGACAAGAGAAGAGATGCCACTCGGCATAAGAAGAGATGCCAATTGGCAGGAGTTGCCGAAGCCTCGAGACTTTTATGTACTTTTTACGAGTGCCTGAAGCACGGAAGGATAGCAAGCAACTTGACATAGTTTCAGGATTGCCTGGAGTACAGTAGGATAGCAGGTGACATGAGAGCCAAGTTCTAGCAGGAGCGGTGGCTGGCTGACCACCGCTCTGTCTGCCAAAAGCAGCATGGCGTCTGCAGGCCCAAAAGACGCAAAACGGCTGTCTGCCGCACCTTGCATGGAGGGAGGGGCGAATGATGGGAAGTGCGAACGAAAAACCCGCGAGACTGTTTTTGCCCCATCATGCAAGCCTGGCTTTACCCAGAATTCCAAGGGGCTGCGGGCACTGTGGGATACCTACCTACAGTGCACCGCTCTGAGAGTCGACGCTAGCTGTGGAACTATGAACGCAATCCACCAAATTACCCCGCCTACTGGGGGGAACACACAATCGAATGAATACCATCAGCTTTTTTAATTGGAACTCTAGAAAGTCGACGTTAGCTTGTAATGTAAACAAGGCCTAGGATTGGAAGAGACCTCAGGAGGTCATCTAGTCCAATCCCCTGCTTAAAGCAGGACCAATGCCAACTAAATCATCGCAGCCAAGGCTTTGTCAAGCCAGGACTTAAAAATTAGTAAGGAGGGAGATTCCAGCACCTCCCTAGATAACCCATTCCAGTGCTTCACCACCCTCCTACTGAAATAGTTTTTCCTAATATCCAACCTTAACCTCCACCACTGCAACTTGAGACCATTACTCCTTGTTCCGTCATCTGCCACCACTGAGAACAGCCGAGCTTCATCCTCTTTGCAACCCCTTTCAGGTAGTTGAAGGCTGCTGTCAAACCTTTCCTCGCTCTTCTCTTCCGCAAACTAAACAAGTCCAGTTCCCTCAGCCTCTCCTTCTAGTCATGTACCTCAGCCCCCCGATCATTTTCGTTGCCCTCCGCTGGACTTTCTCCAATATGTCCACATCCTTTTTGTAGAGGGGGGCCAGAAACTGGACGCCCTACTACAAATGTGGTCACCATTGCCGAATAATAATCACTTGCCCCAGTCTTCTGGCAATGCTCCTACTAATACAGCCCAATATGCCGTTAGCCTCCTTGCAACAAGGGCACACAGCTGACTCATATCCAGCTTCTCGTCCACTGTAATCCCCAGGTCCTTTTCTGCAGAACTGCTACCTAGCCAGTGCATTATAGTGACAAGGCAAGTACCGGCAGAGTCATAAGTCAAGCCTTTTGCAGCTCTGTAGGCCTCCAGGGCCGTAGCACCACGAACTGGTCTGCCCATTGTTGGACAGAGGGTTTCACATTGCCTCTCAGAGTTTGCTGTCAGGGCCGTCCCTAGCTATTCTGGAGCCCTAAGCAGCACCCCCCCACACACACAGGGGACACAGGGGATGTGTGGGGGGCACCAGACCTCTGTGTGGGGAGCGGCGGGGCGAGGGGGGGGGCAGACCCCAGGCCTCCGTGGGGTAGTGGTGGCCCTAGGTCTCTGTGGGGGGGGGGGGGCTGGCTTGAGGGGCAGAACCACCCCCCAGAACTCACCGGTGGTGTGGCTTGGGCCGGGTCACTGCACTTCCCACTGCTGTTGAGTGCAGGCCTGGCCCTGCTGCAGAGCTCGGGTGTGTGAGGGCAGGGCTGGGGCGGAGCAGGGGCAGAGGCCATGAGAAAGAGATGGGACAGGGGCTGGAGCAGTACGCCGCTGCGCAGGGCACCAGGATATTTGGAGCCCCAAATTTCCTGATGCCCTCTGCAGCTGCGTATTTTGCATATGGCCCTGTCTGCAGTGCTGGCCCTGCCACCGCCACTGGGGTGCCGGGGAGGGAGAATGGCCCAGCACAGGTAATGTAAACCATGGCATAAAGATTGGGAACTCATGATGTCACGTCATGCCACAAGGGCACAAATGACCCCAGTGTACCCCACAGCTCCCTGGCGGGACATGAAAGGTCATATGGGATGCTGCAGCATTAGCTCCAGGGATAGCTCCAGATGGTTTTGATGTGCTGCATGGGCTGGCTGGCAGGAAGTGAGAGCACCTGTCACATTCAGGCCCTCCCTTGGCACTCGCCATTTTGCCTCTCTCGTAACTGGAAGGAAGCTGAGAGGGTATTTCACTCTCCAAGGCTCCTCAACTTCTGTTGAGAAGAGCCAGACAGGGACTGGCCATGGTGCCTGCTTTTGAGCTGAGGATATTGAAATGGAAGCCACCAGCTTATTTCATGCTACTAAATAGCCATCTGATGGTAACAAGTTTTGCCCATATTGGTCTGAGTCAGCTGGGAAGGCTCCATATTTGATTGCTAATGTCCTAAGCAGCGGGTCCCTTAGGGAACAGTCATGGTGGTACCTTGTCCAATCATCATCCCCTGTACCCAAAGAGGGCATGCTTATGTCAAAACGATCAACAGGGAAATTGTAAACAATATGGATGTTTAGCTTGCCCTCATTAGGCTTCAGAGTCAAGCTCCACTTGAGATAAATGGAGACAGCTCACACCCCCTTTCAGCACTGCTGTTTCAGGCCATCTGCAGACTCCGGCAGCCAGGTCCCATTCAGAGGGTTTTCTTAATTTGCAGTGAGCAGGGCTAGATAATTGATTTTGAAAATATAAAAGCAGAAGCTTAAATTCTGCCAAAGCCTAAGGAAGCTGCAGAGAACCACTCCCGCCGGGCAGCAGGTCAGTCAACTCCCAATCCAGCCACCCTGTTCACCTCTGCCACCCCTGCGTGCCAGCTCAATCCATCCCCTGCCACCCAACACCCTGGTGTCTTTCCATCACATGCAGCCCAGCCCAGCCCCTTTGTGCAGATGTAACCCACACGCTTCCTGGGTGCTGTCCCAAGACCACTTAGAGAGAGATTAAGTCTGCTCTATAGCCTTAGCTAACAGCCATATGGCTTTTATCTCATGCAGTAGAGGCTCATATAGTAAGTTCCAGATAGGGTGACCAGACAGCAAATGTGAAAAATTGGGACGGGGGTGGGGGGGTAATAGGAGCCTATATAAGAAAAAGACCCAAAAAGTGGGACTGTCCCTATAAAATCAGGACATCTGATCACCCCCATTCCAGAGGCCCCAGGTTCTATCCTGCCTGCTGACAACTGGGTTCTGTCAGTGTTACACAGATACCACCTCTTTTTCCTGCAAGTGTGGACCTTGCTCAGCACTAGGGTTTGTGAGTTTCTTGTCCAAGTTGGAAAGAGAAGCTGTGAGGTGGGGGCTGGGCCCAGGACTCTGCTTTGGCATGATTCAAAGAGTTCTCTTACAGATTAAAACTGAGTCTGCTGCAGGGAAGTGCGGGGAGAGATCCCTCCTTCCCTTCCTCCCACTTCCTGACGGGCATCACCTGCCAGCCGCCCCACCTGGGTGGATCCCAGATGGGGCAGAATTACCAAGAGAGAAGGAAGCCCGTCTGATAACCTTGGAGGCTGAAAGATTGCAGTCAGGTCTCCAGGCTCAAGAGACTCCCGTGGTGATTCATTGGCTTCATTTTCATAGGCTTGAAGCTTTTGTTTTCTTTTTAACAGCCCATGAGGAGGAGAGTCAGAGGGGTGTGAATGTGTGCGCAGGCTCCTCCCAGTAATCATGTTATAATAAGTGTGAATTGTTCTTGCTGGGCTTTCCCTGCCCACTCCACATTTAATTGTTCACGCGGGTATATGAGAGGCAGCATTCCTCAGGCTCCTGCTCTTGGAATTAGACCTGTCATTAGGGCTTCTGCAGACTCCAAGGGCTGGGTGGGAGGGATTAGCAGGATGCAGCCACTGGAAGTAATTGATCCACTCTGGTAATTCTGGAGCTCTTGTTCCCATTGTTGCCACCACTGCTGGAGCGCTTTTCTGAATGGAGTACAGAAGGGAAACCTTGCTCTGGTGATTGGAATCTGTTCTGTTCGTAGAGGAGCAAGAGGGAAATAACAGCTGAGGGGAGCTTTGATCCCAGCACTCGCCAAGGAAATGGTAAATTCTCCGGGAAGAGCCAAGCTGGCTGGACTGAGCTGGGAAACCGAAGGCCTAATGAATTTGTAACACCAGTGTCTGTGAACGAGTCCTGGCATCACGATCCTTTGCCTTAGCCACTTCCTCTCTCAGCTCCATCTTGTGCCCATTTCTCCCTCTGTCATGTCAGGGCACCTGTCTATAAGTGGTGACAAAGAGTCCTGTGGCACCTTAAAGACTAACTTTAAGGTGCCACAGGACTCTTTGTCACTTCTGCAATTCCAGACTAACACGGCTACCCCTCTGTCTATAAGTGGGAAACTATCTCAGAAATTCAAACTGGTTTTAAAACTGGTTGGAGTCATAATGTAAACCTGGTTCCAGGTGGCCTGGAGCCTTTACAGTTGCTTTGTCCCCCTTCAGGAAAAACAGGCTAGGCTGCCTGTTCTATGTTGTCTGCAGCCCCTTTGAACAGAAGAACTGGGTTTAAATCTGGCTGGAATTTTTGAAGCAATTTTCTGCCTCCATCACCGCAGCAGCGAAGCTGTTGGAGACCCTCCACGAGAGAGCAGCATTAAGCCAGGCACATCAGCAGACAGGCATTAGGAGAGCTGGGTTCGCAGCTTACCCAAATAGCAGGCAAGCTGGGTGTGAGTGGGCTTTCTTCCCTAGCTCTGGCTGAGCCAGCCAGGGAACTGCCTTTCCTGCTGCTTTCTTTCCTCTCATGCCTCCAGCACGCTCGGTACCTAACCCTGCTGTGGATGAGAGAGATGCTCACCTGGACTCCAGGAATGCAGGGTGATGGAATGACACCGGTGAGCCAGGACTCGGGTCGGATCCTCGCTGACCAGTTCCTCTCTCTCATCCCTAGCAGGATTAGGTACTGAGCGTGCTGGAGGCGTGAAAGTCTCTGGCCTGTGACTGTGGCTGGAAATCCTTACAGCCTCGGAAGGTGAACAAGCCCCTTAGTCACTCCTTTGCCCCTTTGCAAGCCTCATTACAGAGGCTGCAAGATTGTTGCTCTGGGTGGGGCAATGAGCATAGTGGGGATTTGCTTTGTGCACCAAAAGGAGCTTTGTGTCTGGCGCTCCTTCAGTCAAATCAGACTTCCCTGGTGCGAACAGGCTCTTCCCAGAGCTGGTAAAACCCTCAGCCTCACTCTGTGTTTCCTTCACATCTTCACAGAATAAGGTAGCGCGGGTCTGAGAGCATGAGAACTGCCCTCCCACCAACGTCTTGGTGGATCTCTGTCTGCTCCCTTCCCCAGGTTCGGTTAGGATGCTGCACTGGGTGTCATTCGGGCCTAGCTTCTCTTCCAACCTCTGCCACCGGCTTTGGGCAACATCGCAGCACCTCCCTCTGTGTCCTTATCTGTACGGTGGGGACCATGAGGCTGCCCTCCTTTGTAAAGCACTTGGGACGCTGTGCCACAAGTGCCCTAGCAAAATGTTACTGGGGGTTTTATTTCACAGGGCTGCGTTTGCTGCAATTGCTAGATGGCCTGAAACCATGGCTTCATCCCCAGGCCGTGCTGAATGTTGCTGGCTATGTCTGGGAGGTAGCATAACAAGTCCTGGCTCGTAGCCTGAAGCCGCTCCTCTGCCTTGGTAGATAAATCCTACCTGGTGAGAGGAGGGAGCACAGCCAGACAATGGCAGAGGACCCAAGTTGTGGGGCCACCTGTATTGTATGCAGCTCTCCCAGAGGGTTAGCAGTAGCAAGGGGTTTCAAGAAATCTGGGAGAAGGTGGAGGCAGCTGCTGCCCACTCCACCTCCAGAGCTGCTTAGCACAGAGAACAAGCTCCCTGGAGGCTGGGGTGGAGAGTGGGATGAGAGAGAAATGCCAAGAGCTTCTAGCTGTGATGTGGGCCTTGAAAGTTAGGCGCCATGTCTCTCTCTGCTGTCTGGCCTTGCTCATGCCTGCTGCTGATGGCTGTGAAGAGATGCTCTGGGAAAGGCTCAGGTCAGTTAAAAGGGCCCCCTCTGAGGTCTGTGCTGGGCCTGTCCATTGACTGGAGAGGACTGGGATCCAGGTGGTGGCAGGGAAGCAGGTCTGAATGCAAGGAGAGGCTGAGTTTACCTGTGGAGCAGGAGTGACCCCACCCCTTCTGACAGGAAGGAGGGGCCGTGTTGTTTGGAATGGACAGTGGCCACCGGCCTAGGCCAAATGCTAATGACTGTGGTGCAGCATGTAGCACCACCCAGAGCTGCTGAGGAGGAGCTCAGCAGAGGGAGCTGGTTACTAGCCAGCTGGGCACTGGCTAATGATGGCTGAACCTCGACTATTGGCACTGAGCCTCCCCAAGCTCAGCTGCTTTTCAAACCTTTTGCTCCTGCCAAACAGGGTTGAAAAATCTCCAAGAAGCAGCTTTCCTTGGGGGATTCTGACAGCGGGCTTGGTCCCCGTCGTTCCCAGAATCACATGAAATTGGAAGAGCAGGGAGAAATGAGCCGGGCTTTGCCGAACCTCCGGAAGGTTGTGTTTGAGTTTAGGGAGGGATGTGGCAGTTCTTGTATACAGACCTGAGGGGACTGCAGGAATGATCGGAGCACTTGCATGAGACCCATAGAAGCTGCATAGTGCTCTCAGCCATGGCTGTAGACTTTTCTTCATAAGGCACAATGTATTTCTTTAGGGCGTGAGGTGAAGGGGGTGTTTGGGTCTGGATTCCCCCTCCCACAGGCCAGAAGTAGCAACCATGCCTTGCAAGCATCCCGACTGGGCACTCCTCCAGCAAAAGCAGGGGCGTAGTTCGAATCCATTGTGGGTTTGGCAGGACTGGCCATTCTAGGGTTTCGCTGAGACTGTTCCGTTAAATAATTATTCCCAGTGAATTCCCAGACTCAGGGAGCTCCCTCCCCTCTGCTCGCCAGCCAGGATTCCATCATCCCCTCAGCGAGGGATCCCTCTACCTATCCCTCGCCAGCCTGGGCTCCATCATCCCCTGAGCAAGGGATCCCTCTACCCAACCCTCGGCAGCCTAGGTGCCATCATCCCCTGAGCGAGGGATCCCTCTACCCAACCCTTGGCAGCCTGGGCTCCATCATCTCCTGAACAAGGGATCCCTCTACCCAACCCTCGGCAGCCTGGGCTCCATCATCTCCTGAACAAGGGATCCTCTCTTCTTGCCCAGTTGTCCCCAGTGTTGTCTGCATAACCAGACACACTTCACCTCCCACCCTTATTGTTTGTGCTTACTTGTTGCCAGTCTGTACTGGCAGGAGAAGGCGTCTCCTGGGGGAGAGAAGGTGGCTGCTGTTAGTGATTGGCTCCCTGGGACTGCCAGGGCTACTCTCCTTGCCATGGCACAGAGAGCAGCAGAGCATTGGTGCAAAGGAGCTTCCAGCTAGATCAGGGAAGGCTAAAGTGTCCCAAGACACTTGAAAGGGGCACAGAGAGTTGCCCCATTGCAGAGGGTTTAAGTTGAATTAGGCTATTATTGAAAATGAGTTGATCATGGGATTGTTTAATTCATCATGTGATTGTTTAATGGGGCGTATTGTCTAAGGAAGGAAGCAAGGCACCATGTAATTAGCCCCAAACTGTGCAATTAAATTCTTATTAATACCCAAACAGCAGGGAAGGTTCAAGCCTTTAATTGGTAATTAATGTGAGACAGACAGCGAGCTGCACCAGCCCAGCTCTCAGTCACAGCACACGTCCCAGGGAAGCTTGTTTGCTTGGAACTAGAAGCTGTGGATGGCTGGGCCTGAGAACGGGAGGAGCGTGCTTTGCCAGCTTTGCCCACTCCTCTCTTCCCCAGTTGGTTCCATGCACTCCTGGCTAATGAGGCAATCCTGTCTCTTAGCACAAACACTGTCCTGTGGAATGCAAGTTCTCCAGATGGACTGCATGCCACCTTCAAACCTGGCCTCCCCAGCTGGATTTCTACTGGTCTCGAGGGGTCAGATTGATAACGCTGTTTAGGCGCCTACCCGTATCTTTAGGCACCTAAATACCTTTATGACTGTGGCCCTGTGTGTCTTGTCCATGCCAGACTTTCTTCCATAGAATTTCCCACTGTGGCTAACAGCTGTGCAACTCCACCAGCAGCGGCAGAGGTAGGGGAACAGCGTAGCCACGGTGCTGGGCTGGTGAGATTATCAGGAGCTCCTCATTAGTCTCTCAGCTCCCACTGATGCTAAAGGGTGTTTTCCCAGTGATGTCTGTGGGAAGAGCACCAGGCCAGCATTGTAACCCCCCTTTGTGTCGCTTAGTCCTGCACGGTTCAACTCCTGCCCTAACTTCGCGAGCTCTCCCAGGATTGCTACCAGCGGCGCTCCACCAGTGGCAAAGTGATAGGGGGCTAAGGGATGGAAGTAGAACGTTATCTTCTCTTTGTAAAAGTACAAGCTGGTCATTTCCTGGGGGAGGAGTACCCTGGACAGCCCAGGGAGCAGCCGTCCCCAAAGAACCTATTCCAGGTTCCAGGACATCCAATGCAAGCCAGCAGGACAGGTCTGTGGGAGTTTATTGATCGTGAGCACTAGGGGCTGGGTTCAGTAAAGTCAATGGTTCTTTCCATTACTATTGAGTCCCTTGATTCCCAGTGCTCTGCGTGGGACCTCTTGGGGTTGAGGCAGTATCGGAAATGGGCTCAGGAACTCCTGCAGGGCCAGCATGTGGCCAATGGGATGCAGTTGGGGTGACGATCTGATCATTTGCTGGATCCTCTGGGCTGCTCCCAACCACTTCTTTCTGCCTCCATTGCAACAGGCCCTGGCCAGTTACTCTCTCACTCATTAAACTGGAAGCAGAGAGGGAAAGGGGACAAGACTGGCCAATCATTTACCTGACCTTTCCCTTCGTCTGTTCCACACTTCCACCTCAGCCCAGCCCCCATCCACCTCCAGGGGAATACTGTAATGGGGCCTCCTTTTGCGAGGAGCAGGGTGGAAGTGGGGCACTTGCCTTGGCATTGCTGAACCAGCTGCAGCCCCACCACAGCTCAGATTTATAGTGTGAGCAACTGGCAGTGCCGTGGGAGTCTCGCCGGACCTGCCCCCAGTTCGTCACTGTAATGGCGAGCAGCGTCTCTAGACCTTCATCACTGCCTCGGTGGGGTGGAGGTGGTGTCCTGTCCCTGCAGGGTAATACAGACCCTGAAACCCTGCTCAGCCAACTGGGGGGAAGAGTGTTAGTGCAGATGGCGCCGCGTCGGGAAGCAATGGTCTCCCAGATAGGTTGAAGATGGAGGGCAGCGTTACAGCTGCTCCCTGCTTTTGATTGATCATCATGCGTGACAGGAGCCTCCTTCCAGAGCATTTCTGGATGGTTTGTTATGTTCACAGACTCTGTTGTGGGGCTATGTGGATGGTGTGAGGGGATGGGTTACTTGTTCAACTGCAGTACTGGACCTCAGCCCGAGTCAGATGTTCAGTACGGAGAAGCCACCAGAGCCTTCAGAGCCCAGTTCTCCTTTCATCCTGCTTTGCTACTGCTGCAACTCTGCTGACTTCCATGGTGTCCCTCCCATTCATTGGCTTGACCCAAAACTCCTTGCAGTCAATGAGTGGTCTCCTGCTGGCTGCAACGGGCTTTGGATCAGGCCTGGGTGGACCGGAGGAAGAGAAGAAGAGACTGCACCTATAGCCCCTGTGGGCAGTCTAGTTAATGTTAATGGGCTTCTTCCCTGCTTGCCAGAAACTGGGAGGTGCCGTGCACCCTCCTAACACCTTTTGCTTAACTAGCTCTGTCCAGCACAGAGCTGAGAGCACTTGGCAAAGGAGGCCTATTTCGGCATCCCTATTTTGCAGACAAGATGCTGGGACTCACCCAGCCGCTGAGCCAGAAAAGAAGCAAGGTTTGCGGAACCCCAGTGCAGTGCCACAAGCCTAACTCTAGTCACCCTTGCCTCTGGGCGAACTGGGAGCACTCAGTGCCCCGCAGAATCAAAACGGGTGTGGAAGCACTGCAGGAAAGAGCCCTCACGTGGGACTAAGCCCCTGAGAGCCGCTTTCTCTTGAGAGTCCCATTAGGCTGGAATGACATAAACTTTGTTCCCTTTTCTGCCACTTTTTTCCTGGTCCCGGCCGGAAGGTGGAAATGCAAAAGCCCAGCAGATGCACAAAGGATAAAATCACATCAGTATCCCCCACTCGTGTGGTGTCATCGCAAGGCTCACCATTTTTCATGCTTTTCTTAAAGTGGCAGTTCCTGAAGTCATGGGCTTATGTGAGAATCTTGGCTTTGGTTTAAAACAGGGGTCTCCAAACTACAGACCGGGGGCCAGATCTGGCCCGCGGCTTTGATTTGTCCGGCCCTCCAGCTGAGCAGGGACGCTAAACAGGCACGTGGAGAAGCCGCCGCTGCCGGCGGCCCCATACGCGGAGGATGAGTGCCCCTGCGGCAGCGGCCAGAGGAGCAAAGTGGGGGGCGCAGCAGTGGCTGGAGGAGCAAAGAGTTTGGGTTTTTTGCATATATTGATTTTTTTCACAGTTGTTTTGGCTCGCGAAGCCCCTTTAAAAATCTAATATGGCCCCCGTCTCATAAAGTTTGGAGACCCCTGGTTTAAAACAAAAGTAACTTTCTGTCCCTCGTGGTTGTGGAGCAAATAGGAGCTCTAATGGCTCAAAACCCAAGAAGCAATTAAAAGGAACCCTAAAGGTACGATTTCTAAATCAATCTCATGATTTTTGGGGGTGCTGACTTGTGATTTTTTTTAACATTTGGGATTGGCAAATACTGCAACCGGGGGCAGAAGAATGTCACTGAGCTTTTTCCCACCTCCTGAAAGGCTCTTGCTGTACTGAGGTCTGGCTTGGGGAGAAGGCACAGGTCCCATTTCCCACCCCTACCATTCAACAGTGTCTCCCCACCTCTGAGGCGGGGCCTGAAAGCAGCAGACAAGGGAGAGGGGCCTTGACAATAGGCAGCAGGCAGCTGTTTGACCTTGAGGGTTTAACCCTCCCCAGCTTTCTTCTGTCGGCTTCGGCAAAGGATTGAAGCTGGGAGCTGGTGGGAACGGGGGGCTAGGAGAGGAAATTTCACACAATGACAAGCAGGCCCAGCAGTTAAATCTTGGGCTGACATGTTAATGAATTTCACAGTACGCCTGGAAAAACTCTCACCCAGCCTCAATTTCCCAGAGAAGTGGGGGAGGGAGCGGGCGCTGGGTTTCGCCGAAGGAAATCTTGTTCCCATTATCTTTTTGCGAGAGTGTTAAACAGGAACTGGCAGCGCTTTTTCCTTTTTATCTCGCACACGTGGATTTGGAATTTCCCCCCCTCCCCTTTGGGTTCCTGCGGCTAATAAAAAATAAAGGGTATGTGTGTGGTGTCGGGGGGAGATCTGAAATAAAACGAGTTTAGCAGCTCTCTCCTCTGCTGCAGCCTGGCTAGCAGATTGGAGACCAGGCCCTTCCTCTCCACCACAGCACCCTGGCTGCAGCTGGCGCGGGTCATACTCCCTAATGGGCCTGGCACAGCACAACAACAGAAGGAGCTTTGCCGCAAACCAGTGCAAAGCGGGTGGTCCTTTTAAAGGGCCAGACTGGGGGTTGTTGGGGAAAAGGGTTGTAGGGACAGGCCAGGAAGCAACAACCATAGAGACCTAATTCTCCTTGTACCTCAGAGGCCCAATCCTGCCTCCATGACTGCAGTAGAAAACCCCTGTTGCCTTTAATAGGGCAGAGCCCAAGGGAATGGGGTGCTTCCGTGCCTTTTTTCACACAAAAGGCTCTTCTGGGCTTGTGGTGACACAGAAAAGAGATGCGCATTGCCCCTTTAAGAACACTGACCCCGCTCTCAAGTACACTGCCTTGTTAAGTAGATCAGCTAGCTGGTGGCCTGGCGAGGATGGTGTGTGCAGCCCAGAATGAATCCTACCCTGCCTGTGCGCCTATGTGAGGGGCAGCGGGGCAGGGATGGAGGAAGGCTAACAACTCATGGCCACGGGGCAGATAGGCTGGTTAGAAAGGTGGGGCAGGCCTCTCAGAGTGAAAGCTACCAGGCAAGGCTGTGGTTAGGCAGTAAAAACTGGTCTCCATTCTCTGACACTGACTCACCGAATGGCCTTGGGTAAGTCACTTAGATGCAGAACCACAAAGTGCCTAACTCCACCAATTCCAATGGGAGTTAGGAGCCTAAATACTTTGAGGCTCTCTCCGTGCCACAGTTTCCCCATCTCTAAAATGGGGAAAATAATAATGGCCTCCTGGTGGGTTCTGAGTCTCAAATAATCAGCAAGGAGTACCTAGCAATACAGGCCAGTGTGTAGCCCTCTGTAACAGGCAGGTCAGAGCCACGAGCCATGTGATCAGGGGGTGCACAGATGGGCTGGCAAATGGCTCAGTGCCAGGGCCTGGTTCACCCAATCTGTCCCCAGAGCCTACTGTGGGCTGCCACTGAGGGCTGGGAGCGAAGCAGATTTGAGCCTTTTGTTCCAGGGTAGCTCTGTGCCAGAGGCAGCTGCCATCTGTTGGCAGCAAGGGGGGAGATGCCAGCGCAGCAGGATGGCAGGTGCCCAGCTGGCCTGTCCACTGGGTGTCTCATGCTAACCATCCACTTTGCACTTGTCTGTGATTTATGGCAGAACTGGCCTCCCACCCCCTTCTTCCACATGCCCCAGCTCCTTGGCTGTAACCTCCCCAGCACCCAGCCCAGCGGGGCACGAAGGATATTACACATCTGGAGAACACATGGAGGCAAGCTGCTCCTTCCCCTCCCCTGTCTGCTCAGCCATCCTGCCGGCAGCAAAGCCCCGAGCCAGTCGATGGGCAACGAGACAATGATCACGGCTCCTCGGACGGAACTAAACTAGACTAGACAGGAGGCGCTGGGCAGCTGCCTTCTTCTGAACCCTCCTCCCCTCTGCCTGCTGCATAGTAGTCCTCTGTCTGCCAGCACTGCCCTGCCCTCCCCTAGCTCCCCAGAGGCCCTCTGGGTTGATTGTTCACCTCTCCTCCCTTCCCCCCAGCGGAGACAAGTTCCTGTGGGGAGCTTGTTTATGGGGGTGCGATAAGGGCCGGCACCTGCTCCTTCCACCCCATGGAGTGGACCTAGGGTGACCTGATGTCTCGATTTTATAGGGACAGTCCAGATATTTGGGGCTTTTTCTTACATAGGCGCCTATTACCTCCCACCCTCTGTTCTGATTTTTCACACTTGCTGTCTGGTTACCCTAAGAGGACCTGGGGATGATCTGGCAGCCACCAGGGAGCGGTTCTGCCCTCTCTCTTCTCTCTGGCTTCAAGCGCCATTAGCCCAGGTTCTGTGCCTCTTTGGAGAAAGGCAGTAAGGGCGGGGTGGTGGTGGTTGTTATTTGTATTGTGGTAACACCCAGGAGCTCTAGTTTGGACTAGGCCCCCTTGTATTAGGCACTGAACAAACAC
Organism: Dermatemys mawii; assembly: GCA_007922305.1. NCBI lineage: Eukaryota > Metazoa > Chordata > Testudines > Dermatemydidae > Dermatemys > Dermatemys mawii. The sequence goes on from ML677381.1 coordinate 31,257,284, forward strand.
AGGGCGAAAAGACAGACCCTGCCTTGTGTGAGAAGACACCAAACTCTCAGAGGAAAGGCTAAGGCAGTCTAGACTGGTGTAGCTTGCAGTGCCTCCTGCCCCTCAGAATGGGCGTTGCACCAACCTAGATGCCCTCCCGGCTTCCTGAGATCTTGATCCTGCTCCGGCTGAAGTCCATGGCGAAGCTCCCTTAGACATTTGTGGTGCACACAGAGTTGCTCCCTTCCCCCATACCATCCAGTGTGTCACTCCCGCTTCCATCCTCTTTTCCCATCACTTCTGCACTTGGCCCACTGTGCCTAAGCAAGTCTCAGCCGATGGAGCTCAGATACGCTGGATGGAAGACCTGGAGCAACAAAAACAACTAATGGGAGGGTAGATGGATATCTGGATATTCCCAGCTGTAACTTACACCTCCTGATTTGTTGGTGTGTAAATTGCATTGATTTAGACTCCCTGACACTTTGGTAAGTGGGTGTACAATATGTCCAGGGAGTCTGTGCGTGACTTTCAATGCCTTACCTGCAATTCCCGCTGAGTGTGGGTCTATTCTCTGCAGTGATGGGCCAAAGCCAAAGGTTCAGCACCTCTCTCAGGTTTGCAAAATGGGAGGAAGGTCTCATGAGAACAGGTTTTCTCATGGGATTTCTGACTTCTCCAGCTTCTGTTAGCAGCAGTGGCCTGCAAGGGCACAGACAAGAGCAAAAGAAAAAAGAGCATGTGAGTGAACTGGCAGACGTTTCTGAATGTTTGTTTTCAAGTTAGAGGTGAAGGCTCAGGTTGATTTGATCTGAACTAGTTGACCCAACCTTACTCACTGACCTGTAGCCAATCCACCCACTTCCATTCTGCTGCTGCCTGCAGGGCACACGCAGAACGCCTAGAAGGTGCAGCTGTGCTTCGGGCTCCTTGGTCCATTCAGTCCTTGGCCTCTCGGCTAAGACTGACCCCACTTATCTCTCCGGGGGATTGCACCACCCAGGTACCAGAGCTTGAGTCGGGCCTGCCTTTCTAGGCATCTGTGGGCGTTCTGTGTTGGGTGGCTCACTCCGATCTCTGTCTTAGTGCCTCGAGTTGAAATTTTGCTAGTGGCTCTGAGTCTGCAGCCTGTCCAGGGGAATCCTCTGTGTGGGCCTCACCATGGGGTTGGAGTCTGGGTGTGTGGACTCTTCTCTGATTCCTGAGCCCTTTTTTCACTTGCTCACCCTCTTCTCCTGCAGCCTGCAACTGTAACCTGCATGCCCGGCGCTGCCGCTTCAATATGGAGTTGTACAAACTTTCAGGCAGGAAGAGCGGAGGCGTCTGCCTCAACTGTCGCCACAACACGGCTGGCCGGCACTGCCATTACTGCAAAGAGGGGTTCTACCGGGACATGAGCAAATCCATCACCGATCGCAAGGCCTGCAAAGGTAAGGGGCACTGTCAGCATGGGGGATTCACCCCCCTCAGCCTTCCTCTCCCCCTCACCAAGCCCTTTCCTCCTCTGTTGGCTGCACCATTGCCCGCTCTAAAAGGGCACACATATTTTCTCTACAGTAACTCCTCACTTAACATTGTAGTTATGTTCCTGAAAAATGCGACTTTAAGCAAAACGATGTTAAGTGAATCCAATTTCCCCATAAGAATGAATGTAACTGGGGGGATTATGTTCCAGGGAAATTTTTTTCACCAGACAAAAGTCCATATTATATATACACATACACACACACACATACATACACACACACACACAGTATAAGTTTTAAACAAACAATTTAATACTGGTAAACAGCGATGATGACTGTGAAGCTTGGTTGAGGTGGTGAAATCAGAGGATGGAATATTATCAGGGTTCATAGAATATCAGGGTTGGAAGGGACCTCAGGACGTCATCTAGTCCAACCCCCTGCTCAAAGCAGGACCAACCCCAGCTAAGTCATCTCAGCCCGGGTTTTGTCAAGCCTGACCTTAAAAACATCTAAGGAAGGAGATTCTACCACCTCCTTAGGTAACCCATTTCAGTGCTTCACCACCCTCCTAGTGAAAAAGTTCTTCCTAATATCCAACCTAAACCTCCCCCACTGCAACTTGAGACCATCACTCCTTGTTCTGTCATCTGCCATCAGTAAGATTCATCCTCTTTGGAACCCCCTTTCAGGTAGTTGAAAGCAGCATCAAATCCCCCCTCATTCTTCTCTTCTGCAGATTAAACAATCCCAGTTCCCTCAGCCTCTCCTCATAAGTCATGTGCTTCAGCCTCTTACTCATTTTTATTGCCCTCTGCTGGACTCTTTCCAATTTTTCCACATCCTTGTTGTTATGTGGGGCCCAAAACTGGACACAGTATTCCAGATGAGGTCTCACCAGTGCCAAATAGAGGAGAACGATCACACCTCAGTCTGCTGGCAATGCCCCTACTTATACAGCCCCAAATGCCGTTAGCCTTCTTGGCAACAAAGGCACACTGTTGACTCATATCCAGCTTCTCATCCACTGTAACCCCTAGGTTCTTTTCTGCAGAACTGATGCCTAACCCTTCAGTCCCTAGTCTATCGCAGTGCATGGGATTCTTCTGTCCTAAATGCAGGACTCTGCACTTGTCCTTGTTGAACCTCATCAGATTTCTTTTGGCCCAATCCTCTAATTTGTCTAGGTCCCTCTGTATCCTGTCCCTACCATCCATCATATCTACCACTCACCCAGTTTAGTGTCATCTGCAAACTTGCTGAGTGCAGTCCACGCCATCCTCCAGATCATTAATGAAGATATTGAACAAATCCAGCCTCAGGCCCGCCCTTGGGACACTCCACTTGATATCGCTGCCAACTAGACATGGAGCCATTGATCACCACCCGTTGAGCCTGAAGATCTAGCCAGCTTTCTATTCACCTTATAGTTCATTCATGCAGCCCATAATTCTTTAACTTGCTGACAAGAATACTGTGGGAGACAGTATCAAAAGCTTTGCTAAAGTCAAGGAATAAAACGTCCACTGCTTTCCCCTCATCCACAGAGCTAGTTATCTCCTTATAGATGGCAGTTAGGTTAGTCAAGCACGACTTGCCCTTGGTGAATCCATGCCGACTGTTCCTGGTCACTTTCCTATCCTCTAACTGCTTCAGAATTGATTCCTTGAGGACCTGCTCCATGATTTTTTCAGGGACTGAGGAGAGGCTGACTGTCATGTAATTTCCTGGATCCTCCTTCTTTCCTTTTTTAAAGATGGGCACTACACTGGTATTTTTCCAGTCATCCGGGACCTCCCCCGATCGCCATGAGTTTTCAAAGATAATGGCCAATGGCTCTGTAATCCCATCTGCCAACTCCTTTAGCATTCTTGGATGCAGCGCATCCGGCACCATGGACTTGTGCTCGTCCAGCTTTTCTAAATAGTCCTGACCCACTTCTTTCTCCACAGAGGGCTGGTCACCTCCTCCCTTACTGCTAAATGATGAACTAGCAAGTGGCTGAGCCCGCAAGTTGATTCATTGTTATTAATGTAGCTTCACACTCTACAAGGTAGCACTAATGGAGGGAGGGGATACAGCATGGCAGACAGAGACAGAGACACACACCCCATCATGTGTGTGTGTGTGAGAAAGAGAGAGATGTGCATTGCCCCTTTAAGTACGCTGACCCCACTCTCAAGTACACTGCCTTGTTAAGTAGATCAGTTAGCTGAGACCGCAGCTGCTGCCAGGAAGCTTCCTCTCTCCTGAGCCCTGCAGTGTCCCTCTTGCTCTATGGAAGATGGGGTAAGAGCGGTGCAGGAGCAGCGGGGAGAGGGACATGCTGACATTAGGCCCCCTTTCCCTCCCTCCTCCCCTCCACAGCAAGCAGGAGGCTCGGGGAGTGGCTTCAAGGCAGAGAGCAGGATCAGCACATGGCAGTGGCGGGAGGGACAGATGAACTGCTGGTAATTGATAGCCTGCTGGGCAGCAGCCGCACAGGGAACTTAGGCGAGTGGAGAGCTGATAGGGGGGCTGCCGGCCCACCCTGGTTCCACGCCCCCACCAGCTAGCTGCAATGGGCTGCTCTTCCTGCAAGCAGTGGACAAAGAAGGCGGCTGCCAAATAACGTTATAAGGGAGCATTGCACAACTTTAAACGAGCATGTTCCCTAATTGATCAGCAACGTAACAACATTAACTGGTATGCAACTGTTTATCCTACATAGCCCTGTAAATCCTGCTGCCCCTGCCCAGTTCTAAACTCCACTCACCAGGGCAGTCATCTCCTTGTGGCTGCAGGCTGAGGTCCTTGCTGTTTTCCCAACAAGCTGATGGAGCATGAGGGAGAGCAGAAGGGAGACAAGTAACAGGCTGGGCTTGTCTTCCTCGCACAGAGAATCTCAGCATTTCACTGATGGGAGTGTGTGAATCTCAGCTGCCCAAGCAATAGGGATAGAATCTATCTGTCCATTGGCTTAGTCTGTCTTTCTGAGGTCTAATGCACCCATCCTTCATCTCAAAGAGGCCATGCATAGGCACATGTAGATGTCTAAAGCCTTGTCTCTATTAGAAAACTTGCACCAAGGTAACTAAATTCATTTAATATTGATCTAGTTACACCAGGGCAAACCGCTAATGCACTTAAAAGGATGGAAATTACTTTTGACATGATTTAGATTAATGTGGTCAATTATCACATTGGTTTGAGTGCAACTGGAACTGATTTGGATGTGTCTATTGTAGGGAGTTGAACTGGTGTAACTAGATCCATTTAAGCTCCCCTGGTGCAAGTTTTCTAATGTAGATTGACTTCTAGGACCTGATGCTTGAGGGGGGCTGTGCCCCACAGCTCCTGATAACTGCCATTGGAGTGCTCAGCACCACTGAAAGTTGGATCAGATCTGCACTGGATTTTGCACACTATTGGGATCTATCTCCCCCTCCACCCCGTGGTTTTTGCTCACCCTACAGCCAGCTGTCGTCGTTCAAACCCCCCTCACAGCACACTTCCTATGTGATGCAGCATGACCACAGTCCCCACCGCCCCAAGGAAAGAAGCTCTTCAGGTAAGAGAGCGAGTGACAGACGGCATCACCTGGGCCATCGCGGCTATTTACCTGGGATGAAATCCTGCACCCTTTGATGTCAACGTGAGTTTGGCCATTGACTTCAATGGAACCAGGATTTCTCCCCTGGACTGTGTCTAATGGAGACTGTAAGCTTCTTCAAGAAAGGAGTGCGGATGCTTGCTGGCACCAAGAAGACATCTTCTCTGCACAAGCTGGAGAGGCTGCTGGGAGCAAACAGGCCTTGTCTTTTCTTTCAGCTCTGAAACACGCTTCCACCCACCACAGTGCGAGACAGTGGCTAGTACGCACTTGGCAGACAGCTTTAGGTTTCTCTCAGCTTCTGGTCATGCCGGTGGGAGCCTTTCTATTGGCTTGTTTGGGGCTGGGTTGGGCCCAGGGGATGGGTGGGTAGAACAAGTCTCTCCACCCCAACAAGTTGGTGCACCAATCTAGAACCAACCTCCTCCTTCTCCCAGACAAGAACGGATCCCTGTCTGAGAAAACAGGAAGCTCATTACGGTTCATATTGGTCTTCTGCCACTCTCCTTATGGGTTCTGGAAGCAGACAAACCCAGACGCAAAGCCGCAAACCAGGCTGGTTGCTCAGGATCTCAAGCCTGGTTTCCCATATGGGAGAGGTGCAGTAGAAAAGCCTTAGATAGGCATCCAAGCCAGCACATTTCCAACTGTCAGAAGTTCACCCTACACAAACTAATAGTTCCCAGGCTGGAGAGAGGGAGTTGGGAGAAGCCAGTTCACCACCTCAAAAGATTCCAGCCTGGGAGTTGGGAGCTTCTCTTCTTCTTCAGCCTTGATGCCTCTGCCAGACTGTGGTGGTTGATCATCCATACTGGGAGGGATATCAGTCCTGACCCAGTCTCATGGTGGGAGCATGTTGATGGGCCAGGCAGGCTTGGAGAGGGGACGCAGTGGGTCGTTCCTCTTATGGGTGTTGCTTGGTCGAAGGAATGCCAGACCACAAAATGTTTTTATGTAGAACCTTCATATAAACAATGACTGCTAAAGATTTTGGGGAGCAGTTTTGCAGCAATAGAATAGGTTAGAACATAGACGTTTGGCCCCTGTTCTTTGGCAGATTAGAACAATTTAAAGGGAGGTAGCTGAGCATGTTGCTTTGTGCTGGGCAAATTAGTAGCCTCTTCATGAGCCCAAGTGCATGACGCACCCAAATCCCACCCTGCCATCAGGGAGTGGCGCAAATGCAGACGCGAAGAGGAGAGAAAAGTCCTGTTTTAACAAGCACCTCGCAAAGTGCCAAGCAGCGGTGGCAGAAAGTGCCGCTGAGTCTGGCCCGGGCACAGAGAGCTAAGACCTGCCTTGCAGCCGAGGCATTAGGAACCGAGACTGAATCATTTTTAATAAGTGGAGCAGCTGAGTTGGCAGCTCCCTCCCTTTCCTGCCCCCCATGCATGTGTGCCTCACCTTGGCAACCAGCTCTCCCGTGTCTGGGGGATTTGACGCTTGCTCCAGACACCACTCACCTTTCGGTGATTCGGCCTGGAAATGCTGCCCCCCCCCTCACGCCCACTGTATGTGGGAGTCACGTGGAGTGTGGTTTATATCGAGCACCTTGTGCCAGAAGGGAGCTGAGTGTCCTACTGTGGTGATGGGAGGAAACGTGGCTCGTTGGAGCAGGAGCAGTGCCCCTGTGACTTGTGGTGCACCCCCACCCTGTGATACTGCCAAGGGCGAATTTTCTTCCTCTGGGAGTACTGCAGAACAGCTGAGTAGCTAACCCTGGTCTGATGCTCCTGGGCCATCAATGCCCCGCTATCCCAAGAGATGTGGTATTGCCAAGCTGACTGCGGAATCAGGCAGTAGCTCTGAATCCAAACATGGGGCTGAAGGAGCAGGAGACTTGTCACTCTTTGGGGTGGGTCTCAGGACCCACTTGGGATGACACCTTTCGTAAAATGGGAACCCCTATGCCTGCTTTGTGGGGGATGGGATATATCCCCTTCTGTTGTGCCATTCTCTATTTCCCTCCTCCCTCTGAGGGGCTTAGGGAAGAGGGGGTAGTTAAATCGCTGCTTTAGGAGCCTTGGCTCCCAGCTGCTCCCTTTCTGCCAACCCCCTTCCTATGGGTGGGGCAGGGGTCAGTCTTGGCAGTTGCCTCTGACGGAGAGACTTGGGATGGAGCAGTGAGGGATGCAAAGGAGCAACATGTTATCGGCAGAAAAGAAAGAGGAGGAGAAGGAAGGGAGGAGGGCAACGTGGACTATCTGAAAGCTGCACATTTCCAACCTCTATACATACAGCCAGTGTCACCCGCCAGGGCCCTGCTGCCAGAGGTCACCCCCCTTGTGGTGGGTGTGCGCATAGGACATACACGCCAGGACACTGGTGCGGGATTCAAAGGCTGGTACTGCAAGCGGTGATGCCCATGTCTGACTCTTGCTGCATGAGAGCTGGAATGAGAGGGAGCCAGCGTCTCTTCCTCATACATTTTCATTCCAGTGTCTCCAGTACCCAAGTTGCATTGTCTCTGTGGAAGCGTTCTTGCCGTCTCCAGACACTGCTCATCCTGCATCTAGGCTCACTTCCCTGTTGGTTAGGTCCTATGGTTTCCCAGGAAACAGCTCTGAGTGCAAAGTATTCCCCAAATATTGCAACCCAGCACAAATGCAGAAGGGCAGGCAGCAGCCTTGTCGGCCTGTGGTTTCTCAGAAAAGCGCTGAGTCATTTCCTCTGGGGGACAGGGAGGGGATCTGCAGGACCCGTTGAGGCAATACGATCTCCCCAGCTCCCTGTGCCACTATTCTCTCCCCCTCCTCTCTGTCCCACACCTACCCTGTGAAAGTTTTGGTGGTGACAGTTTGCTGAGGCAGGGCTTTATTCCTGCCTTTGTTTGATCCCTTTGCACACCTGCCCTTGATCTGCTCAGTCAGGACCCTGGCCACCGCTGCTATGCTTCTGACCAGCTCCAGCCAATGCTGTGTCTGACTCCCACGGTGGCTCACGTTTTGCTGGTTGGCTTTTCAGTTCTGCAGAGGCTTGAAAGTGATGCCCTTAGCCTGCCAAGCTCTCCAGAATGTGACTTCAAGCTCTCTCTGTCTGGCTTCCTCAGGCTTCTCTTGCCAGTACAGCAGCTCCCCATGCATGGAGGAGCCGTTGTATCAGTCACGTGGTGCTCCCTCTGTAGAACTCCCTGCCCAGTGCTGTCCTGGATGCTGTCCACTCACTTCACCGCAGACTTGGGCAATGTTAGCTAAGCACTGCAGATACTCGGGCAGATTCTGATCTCACTTACTCCAGATTTGCACGGTTGTGAATCCACTAGGAGAATCAGGCCTTCTCTTGCCTTCATTACAGGACGTCTTTTATAAATAACTCTTCCTTTCATATTGATCAGAGGCACCTCCCAACTTCTTTGCTACAAGCTAGGCTGGAAGTCTTCTGAGTTTAGTTCCAGCACCATCTGAGCCACTGAGGCCCTCTGAAAGGCCTTTGTCACTTCTGCAGCTGGTCCCTGCCCAAACCAGCAAGAGCAGAGGGACCACTAAATTGGAAAAGGTGGAAGGGAGTTAACCGACTATTTCCAGTCTCTATGTTTCAGTCTGAAGCTTGCAGAGATACGGGTGAGCTCTGATCTTCTCTGAACCTGTTTGCCCAGCTCTGCTTGAGATGGCTTGGCATCAGCATAACCCGGCACTGTGGAAGCAGAAACTGTTGTTACCCTGCCTATGTCTTTTGCTGGGGATTTTTAGATGCCTTCCTTGCTGAGGTCCTGTTTATCCTTTGCACCACACGTGCGTGCGCACAGACAAGCTGCCGTGAAAGCCCGTCAGACAGAGAGGAAGACACTAGACAGTGTGAGTATGAATGAGTGTGAGTATTCAAAGGATCAGGCAGATGTATTTCCACATGCTGAATCTTGGGAGGAACTCTGAGCATTTCCTCCCCTGACCATCTTTCAGGCATCTTTATCTGTGGAGCAGAGGGCAGGGGAGCTTACAAGGCCCTGGTCTCCTCCAATGAAGTGTGCCAAAGCTTTGACTGCCTAATCCACATGGCAAAAGCAGCAGCTTGGTCTGCCGGGACAGTCCCATTCTGATATCCTCACAGAATGTAATTACACTGGATTAGGCTGATGGAAAATGTTTCCATTCAGAGGCAATTCTGCTGTGATGTTACAGCCAAGCACAAAGGAAGCCTGCTCGCTTACCCTATTATTCCTAGCGATAGATCCTGCGCACTGCAGTTGAGGGGCAACGAAACAGGCAGAAGAGGGGCAGAGGTGGCTGCCTTCTCAGTGGCTTTTGACATTCCCATGTTCCTAGATCCCAGACCAGGATTCCGCTTGCTAATTCAGACTGGCCGGGAACACCGGGAGTCCCAGCTCGGTGAGGAAGTGATAGGACTCTTTAAAAACAGCTTGGCCGCTGCCGCAGTTCTATGGCAAGGAAGGCTACATTGTTCTAGGAAGAGGGAGGGGATTGAGAAGGCAGAGCTCCAGCATGCAGTTCACCCAGAGAGCTCTTCCCAATGACTCTGCACACTCAGACGAATCTTTACCAGCTCTCTCCTGGGAGGCAAGCACCCCCGATATGCGCTGCAAGCAAAAGGCAGGTGTTTTGTCAGCTGCATTTTTGGGTGCGTTTTCCTGGAGAGCCGGCAGAATTTGCAAAAGCCCCCGGAATGTCGCAAAGTTAGACAAAGCCAGAGGAAGGCTTGCACTGGGTCATCCCCTGCTGCGTGGTCTGTGTTAAGTGAGAGGCTGGTCTTGTGGTAAAGGCACTCTGCTGTGACCCAGGTGAGCTTGGTCCCGTTCCTGGCTCAACCACAGACACCATGGGCAGGTCACTTCATCATTCTGCCTCTATAAAATAGGGATCATCCTATTTCCTTTCTCCTGTGGTGCTCTATCTTGTCAATTTGAATGGTAAGCTCTTCGTAACCAGGATTATCTATGTGGTTATATAGTGCTCAGCACAATGAAAGGGACCTCGAGGTGTGATCATAATACATAGAATACAGAGCAACATTTCCACCATATGGGAACCGTAACATCTCTGCCACACCAGCTGCCTGCTAATTCTCACGCAGAGCAGCACAGTTAATGAGCCGCTCCAGCTCAGCCTTATGCTGAAGCGGACACGAGAGCAGGAGTACCTGGGATCCTTACAGGGTCCGTTTTGCTTAGTGCACTAGCAAGGCTGTTTATAAATCACACCCTGTGCATGGCCAGGGGAAGGCTTCCAAGTGTCAGGAGGCAGGAGTGACCACTGGGCTAGAATTCCTGATTCGCTGCCATTTCCAGTTGCAAGCCAAGCTTTAGGTATGAGTGAAATGAGTCAACTTGATGAACTGCAAGAGGAGTCTATATGGCAGCATTTCAACAACTAGCAATAAAGAAAGCCTAAAATAATAATTAGAATAGGACTATGAGCTATTCTAGCAGGCAAAACTAACTCTGTACTAGAAGTGGATGAGAACATGATCCAAGAAATTGCCCATAAAAGCAACAGGAAAGATGATTTTTCAAAGTCGAATAGCTAAAGCCCAGAGTGCTCAAATGCCTGCAGAAAAGCAAGGCAATCTCCTTGTAGGTACAACATCTGCAGAGCAAACTGCTTCAGACCTGCAAATGCAGTCAAATGGCACTGGCAGACCTGTAGATTTTCAGTTGGGATACCGGAGCACAACTAGAGTTATTCCAGGGAAAATATAGAACCAGCTCACTAAGGAAACTGTGCAGGTATCTGAAGCAAAGCTGATTTCTTCTTCAGGACAGGCTATACCAGTGTAAAGGCAAGTAGCTATCACAACAGGTTTTAAAAACCATTACTATTAATAACTGTCCAGATATGAAATGGGGCTGCACTACCTGGCTTAGGACTTAACGCCTGCCAAACTTTGAAGATCTTTAAGTACCACACACACAGAGCACAGACAGTACCTTAGTAGAATTCCCAAGTGTATTACAGTGGCTAGGGTGTTTGAAAGGAGAATTAAGACAGGTAGACTAGTAACTCTAGTGAGCCATCCACCAACAGACAATGTAAAAACAGAACTTGGTAATATAGAAGAGCCTGGAAAACACAGAACAATTACAGCGTTAAGTCAATGATTGTAGGTAAAAAGCCAAATAAGCTGTAGCTATGTATTAAATCCCTATAATTTAAATAAAGCCATAAAAGGTAAGTGTTCTCCAGTGAAAACTATTGAGATAGTAGCAACTAAGCTCTCAGACACAAAAAATGCGCAGTATTATGTGCAAAGCTATGTTTCTTGGCAAGTAAAGCTTGATGAGTTAGTTCTAAGTGAGTGACTTCATATGATGCTCTGGGCCAGATCCTGACATCCAGCCGAACTGCAGGCAGCACAGCTCAGGTACCATGATGCACCCCTCTGCTCTCCCTTTGGTCATGGCCCCACCATGTGTAGGGCAGTTTCCCCAGACCGAGGGCTGCTCCAACATATGCCAGATGCTTTCAGTACCAAAGGGCAGAAAGTGAGGCTGGAGACTAGCTCAGGCACATCCCGGCCAGTCCCCCTTTCCGCTGGCCATGTTCTCCTGTGCCAGCTGCAGCAGGGAAGAGAAGACATGCCATGGAAACCATGACACTAGCTCTGTGCCGCTCAAAGATCCCCCTTCCTGATACTGGATAGGCCAGTTCTACAACCAGGATTGGTGGGAAGTGTGGCACAAAGCATGAAAAAACTACACCCAGATTGAAAAAGGGGTAGTCCTGGATGACATACAAGACCCCATAGAAGGATTGGTTTCTCCAGCATGGATGCCAATGGACAGGTGATTAAGGACATCACTTCCAAAAAAGCTCCAGTTACATAAACCTGAGCAGTTACCAGCCATACAAACACAAGCTGAAGAATGTCAAAGAAACAGACACGGAGAACTGCTTTCTAGACCGACGGCTGAGGAGCCGGTGCCCCAGGAACACTCGATATTTGCCACACGTTAAAGAACTATGGAGTGAATGAGGTAGTTAGAAAGCTGGTTAGATCGTTTTGCTCAACGGGTAGTGATCAATGACTCCATGTATAGTTGGCAGCCGGTATCAAGCGAAGTGCCCCAGCGGTCATTACTGGGGCCGGTTTTGTTCAACATCTTCATTAATGATCTGGATGATGGGATGGATTGCACCCTCAACAAGTTTGAGGGTGACACTAAGCTGGGGGAAGAGGTAAATACCCTGGAGGGTAGGGATAGGGTCCAGAGTGACCTAGACAAACTGGAGGATTAGGCCAAAAGAAATCTGATGAGGTTCAACAAGGACAAGTGAAGAGTCCTGCACTTAGGACAGAAGAATCCCATGCACTGCTACAGGCTAGGGGCTTACTGGCTAAGTGGCAGTTCTGCACAAAAGGTCCTGGGGATTACAGTGGATGGGAAACTGGAAATGAGTCAACAGTGTGCCCTTGTTGCCAAGAAGCCTAATGATGTATTGGGCTGCATTAGTAGGAGCATTGCCAGTAGATCAAGAGAAGTTAATATTCCCCTCTATTCGGCACTGGGGAGGCCACATCTGGAGTATTGCATCCAGTTTTGGGCCCCGCATTGCAGACAGGATGTGGACAAATTTGAGAGAGTCCAGTGGAGGTCAAAGAAAATAATCAGGGGACTGGGGCACATGACTTATGAGGCGAGGATGAGGGAACTGGACTTATTTGTTCTGCGGAAGAGAAGATTGAGGGGGGATTTGATAGCAACCTTCAACTACCTAAAGAGGGGGTTCCAAAGAGGATGGCACTCGACTGTTCCCAGCGGTGGCAGATGACAGAACAAGGAACAATGGTCTCAAGTTGCAGTGGGGGCGGTCTAGGTTGGATATTAGGAAAAACTATTTCAGTAGGAGGGTGGTGAAGCACTGGAATGGGTTACCTAGGGAGGAGTGGAATCTCCGTCCTTAGGGGGTTTTAAGGCCTGGTTTGACAAAGCCTTGGATGAGATGATTTAATTGCGGTTGGTCCTGCTTTGAGCAGAGAAATGGACTAGATGACCTCCTGAGGTCTCTTCCAACCCTTATCTTCTATGATACCCCTGCAGCACAGTCACAGTCATGAATTGTACCAACAGGCAGAGACGACAGAGGAATCATCAAAGTTGTTTAAAACATCTGAGCTATCCCTGGCATCTGACAAGAGAAGAGATGAAAGTGCCCATTGCTCTAGGCCAGAGAAAGGCAAAGTAGTACTGCTATTAAGAGTCAATAGCAGTGGGGTTGGCATTATGAGATATACAGTTTGTTGCTGTCTGGCATCACTTCTCTAGTTGTTGACATCACTCAAGCTCCTCGATTGAGAGATGGCTGATAGCTAACCACCTGCATCACATGTATGAGATGTTAACATTCCTGCATCTCACTCTTGCTGCATGAGACCCTCTGCCCAGCGGAAGGGGCATTTCCCAGCACTCCGTTGGTGTGGAGGGTGGCTGAGTCTTGGTGGGAGTTTCCGGAGTTCTGCCCTCGAGAGCAAGCGTGTCGCTGCTGTGGCTGCCCTGTGAGAGGTCTGGAGCAGAGCCGAGGCCTTGGAAAGGGAAGTGGGATGAAGCAGTGAGAGGGATGGACTCAGTCCAATGAGGTTCAGGGGAAGGTGCTGGGTTGGGTTCACTGCACATTGAAGCCTCATGTTAAAGAAGCTGTGTGGGCAGAGGCTAGCCAGAGCCATAGAGTGGGGTTAGAGCTAGTGTGTGACTGGCTCAAGGGAGTGATTGGCTCTGGGTTACCCCACAGTCCAATCCTGGGACTTGGTCAGTGTCACGCTGCAGTTCAGCTCCAGGGGCCCCTACAAGATCCCCCTAGGACATGGTCCCAGGGGTCTTCTCAGGGTCTCTGCTGACTTCCTCGTGTTTCCAGGAGAGCTAGTGAAGCCATAGATTGCTAAGTGAGGCATTACAGGCCCCCACAGTCCTGGCACCAAAGCATGCTGTGGCTGAAGAAAGGCCCTGTGTTTCCGAAGGTCCCATGCCAGGCCAGGACTCCCCCATCTGCTGTCATTTGTTATCACAGCTGAGCCCCCCAAATACCCTGGCCAGAAACACGTCCGTTTCCAATCCCAGCCAAGATCTGATAAGGACCAGGGCATCTGTTCCACATTAGACACTGCATGCTCTCATTTCTTGCTAAGCACGAGAAGGCCTGGTGAGCAGAGATGCTGTGCTCTGACGAGATCCCATCTGGTGAAAATTAGGGAAATGATAACATCTTTTGAGGGGACACAAAGGGACTTGTTTTTGTTTGGCTTTGGAGTCACGTTTGACTATTACACTGATGGAAACCAAGATACCTTTCCCAGTTCTTAAACAGCCCCAGTCCTAAGCTGGCTGATGGGACAGTCATCTCCTAGTTTAGCAGCTTCTCTCCCTCCTGTAAAAAGAACGAGGAGTACTTGTGACACCTTAAAGGCTAACAAATTTATTTGGGCATAAGCTTTCGTGGGCTAAAACCCACTTTATCAGATACATGAAGTGGAAGATACAGTAGGAAGATAGATATATCTATACAGAGAACATGAAAAGATGGGGGTTGCCATACCAACTCTTAAGAGACTAATCAATTAAGATGGGCTATTATCAGCAGGAGAAGAAAAACTATTGTAGTGATAATCAGGATGGCCCATTTCAAACAATTGACAAGAAGATGTGAGTAACAGTAGGGGAAAAGTAGCATGGGGAAATAGTTTGCAGTTTGTGTAATGATCCAACCACTCCCAGTCTTTATTCAAGCCTAAATTAATGGTGTCCAGTTTGCAAATTAATTTCAGTTCTGCAGTTTCTCCTTGGAGCCTGTTTTTGAAGTTTTCGTTGTTGAAGATTTGCCAGTTTTAGGTCTGTTATTGAGAGACCAGAGAGATTGAAGTGTTCTCCTACTGGTTTTTGAATGTTATGATTCCTACTGTCAGATTTGTGTCCATTTATTCTTTTGCATAGGGGCATTGCTGACTCATATAGTTGGTATGGTAACCCCCATCTTTTCATGTTAGTCTTTAAGGTGCCACAAGTACTCCTCGTTCTTTTTGCTGATACAGACTAACACAGCTACCACTCTGAAACCTCTCCCACCTGTGACTCTCACATCAAGCACTCACTACAGAATGAGGAAAACCTGTGGTCGTAGGGCTGGGGCAGGGGAATGGGCCAGTTTCGGTCCTTCCCATGGAGCTGGAGATCAGACGTGCTGAGAATGACCAAGAAGACCCACTTCAGATTCATCCCATGGCTCTAGAGCTAGAGAGGAAGATGTGAAAGCAAGAACCATGAAGGAATAACTTCACTTCCATCCCCTGCATATAGCTCCTGGAATGAAGGAGTGAAAAGGAAAGACCCACTGTGAGTCCTTCCTATGAAGGCAGGAGACTCAGATCGATCTATCTTAGCTGTGTCCTCTGATGAGGGGAGATTGGACCATGGAAATGTGCGCGTATGTGCATGCGTGTGCCTGTAAGGTGCAAACTGTATTCCAGTCCTGGTTCTAGCACTCATCCCCTTTGAGAGACAATCACTGCATCACTATGGAAGAATAATAAGATGGGTCTTGTTGCTAAGCATGGCTGTGATACAAGCAGTGTTACTGGACTAAAGCTTTCATTCCAGTCCCTCAGCTTCCTCCTTGAAAATGTCAATGGTTTGGTTCAGCAAATTCCTGCTGCATCAGCAAAAGTGTTGCAACCTCACAGGTGTTCCATTCATTGCAGTACCTTTCATCCTGTGAGATTCACAGGCGCCAACTTTTGCTGGCACTGGTGGGTGCTTGCACCCCCACTGGCCCTGCCCCTGGTCCGACTCCACCCCTGCCCCAAAATCCCCGCCCAAACTCTGCCCCTTCCTGCCCCTTTTGGACCCCTTCCCAAATCCCCGCTCCAGCCCCGCCTCCTCCCCGGAGAGCGCTGCGTTCCCCCATCTCTCCCGTCCCTACCAGGCTTGCTGCGCGAAACAGCTGTTTCGTGGCGCAAGCACTGGGAGGGGAGAGAAGCAGGAGGTGGCGGTGCGCTCCGGGGAGGAGGTGGAGGTGGAGCAGAGGTGAGCGGGGAGGCGGGGCGGGGAGCTGCTGGTGGGTGCTCTGCACCCACCCATTTTTCCCCACGGGTGCTCCAGCCCCGGAGCACCCACGGAGTTGGCGCCTATGGTGAGATCGACCCACTGCTCCAGGCTCCAAGACCTCCTCTCTTGCCTCTGTAGACAGAGAGAGGGAGATAGCGTAGAGGCTTGGAGTAGCTGGAAGGCAGGAGGGAGGAGTCAGACCATTGAGTCAAGGAGCCGCACAGCTGTGGTTGCTTACAAGACATTGAGCGACTGGTATGGATGGATCACCAGCGATGGCACACACTCCTCTTCCCCACTCTGCGCTGGCCATGGCACTGCATCCTGCAGATCCCCAGCTTGCTGCCCCTCTGCCAGGACGCTAGGTTCGCCAGCCAGGACACACTCCTCACCTTGCCAGCAATAAAAACAAGCAGAGCATCGTAAATGGTTTTCCCTTTTTCTGACACAAACCAGGGTCGCTTTTTACACATTTTTTCCAAAGCTAAAAATCCCCTGCTGGAACCCAACCTTTTTATTTCTCTCTCTCTCTCCTCCTTTTTCACTCCCTTCCCCTTTTCACAAGGCTGCAATTAGTTACCTTTAATGAGCCTTACACTCTCCCTTTCACCCTGGCCCCCCCACAACCTGCTCAGGATTGGCTAATTGATGGGGCCAGCTGGCAGGAGAGCCCGTGGAAATTCCTCCCAGGTTCCGCAAGGTCCTCTGAAGCAGCTGCAGCTGTGTTCGCCCTAAGGTAGGAAAGGGGGTGGGAGAAATTGGCTGTTCTGATGTCCGAAGCGCGAATGATGGCAGACAGGTGTAAGTGCCAATTCAAACACTCTGAGCTCTAGGGACGGAACCGGAGGAGACCTAACAGAGAAGAGGTCATGCCCCACTCTGAGTCCTTTATGAAAAGAAACACACAGTAGGAGCATCCTCTGGCCAGATCCCTGTGCTTGGAATGAGATGGGAATTCCAGGTCTAGGCTTCTCTGATCCTGGAGGCTGCTTGTCCAGTGGACCCCCCATCCCTGACTGAGGGGAGACTACTTCTCCCATGGGTGAGAAGAGAATGAATTCTCCAGATCCCAGTCCTGGACCAACCTACTCTTGTCTGTTTCACCCTGCCTTGAGATCCCCATGCCGCTTGCATCGCTCAAGGCTCTTTCCTCTCAGGAGAATTCTCCGGGGAGGTTCGAAACTCAGGCTCCTTTATATTTTGTCACTGAAGCTAATGTGTTTAGCCAAGTGATAGGTTGTTAGCTGTAATTGGTGCTAGATGTAACACAGAGAGGTGTTCTGCAAACTGCGCCTACCTAGTTTTGTCAAGGCACTTCAGTCTTGACCAGCAGTAGCCCCTGGTATTTCAGTTCCATGCCCCACCCACCTTTGCCAATGCCTTGTAGTCCTACCTTTGTATTCATTATGCAGTAAATTAGTGTGTGTGCAAACAGCCTGTGCAGTACTTACATCACACACATGCCTCACTTACACAAATGGGCTTCTGCATGCCAAAGTGTTTGGTGGGGGGCTGTTCTTCGTACAAACACCTCTAGAGACAATCACTGCCATTTTTCATTAGTCACTGGTCACCATTCATTATTCTTCTGTGTAAAAACTTCAGTCGTCCAATCAGGGATTAGCAGCAATACCATTTGATTCAGGTGACCAGTCACATGCCACGAATACCAGATCATGAATAGCCAGTTGTGAGCAGCCCTTTGGTTTCAAATTGTTTGTCTGAAAGGTTCAGTGAATACATCAAACCCATACACAGAAAATCAGGCTGGTTAATGAACAGGAAAGAAGGTCTAAATGATCTGAGTAATACCCCCAGCTGGATTTATGGTGTTTTAACAATGTTTTGTTCATTTTCAGTCTGTGTGCAATGGCTGTTATCAGAGACACGTCGTGTTCGGCGCAGAGGGCTGTGTGTGAAATACATCTGTTGCCTTTCTTTTACCATCATTTCTTTCTCTCTTGTTTTCTCAGCTTGTGACTGCCACCCTGTTGGTGCAGCCGGTAAAACCTGCAACCAGACCACTGGACAGTGCCCGTGCAAAGATGGTGTGACGGGGCTCACCTGCAATCGCTGTGCCAAGGGCTACCAGCAGAGCCGGTCACCTGTGGCTCCATGCATCAGTGAGTAACGCTGTCAGCAATGCCTAATTCCAACGTTCCTGTGTTCTAGAGCCCCAGTTCCTCCTTCGCCATCTTTACAAGTGTGAGATCTTATAGCCATTTTGTTACCTGGGCCTGTGAAGTGCTGCCCTGCCACCAGGGACTGTAAGGTCATTGGCGGTTAGAAGCTAAGCAGGGCTGGCAAGTTGGGTAGGAGTCCTTTAGGGAGCACCACCTGCTAATTGATCTGCACCTGCTGCTGGAGAACATCTTTTGAATGACCTTGCAGCCATGTGGGAAGTCTGCACAAGAAGTTTTCTCAGCTCACTTCCTTCTCTTCCGTCTAGCTCTCTGCACTGGCAGCCAGGCCAGTGTCCCAGCTCCCACAGCTGTGCTGGGTTGAAGCTGAACTGGAAGAATTGGGGAGGCTGTAAGATTCTTTCCATGCTCCTTGCCTCAGGGAGGCCAGCAGTGGGAAGAGATTAAAGGTGGCTGCTGCGTGGTGTTGATCGGAATAGGATGCTCCTAGTTCGGCTCCCTTGCAGGGGCACAAGGGAGCAGAGTGGGAGCCCCATAGTGCACAGAGTCAGCTAGCTGGCATCTCTCTCCATCTGCTGATCGCAGGGAGCACAGCAATGGCTCTTGGGGTTGAGATGGGGAGCTCTGGTGGTTTCTCTAAAAGTCTCCAGGAAGCCTCCAGATCCTCCTTATCTCTGCATCAGCAACAGCCGAGCTGTCCCAGCAGGATCAGTGGATCCCTGGCCCGGCTCTCTTGTCCAGCGAGCAGCACTGGCTGGGAAGAGGAGGAGATATGTGAGCAGAGAACATCTCTTCCAGAGGCTGGCTGGTGCCAGGGCGGAGGTAGAGAGACAGTGTTGCAGCACAGGCCAGTAGAGAACATGACACAGTACATGCTGGCCTTGTCCCTCACTGGCACTTATCTGCAAGGGATCCCAGCACATCACCGCTCTGCACGGTCTAGGCTAGTCAGACTGGAGCTAGATGGTGCTGTCTGAACACGAGTGACCATGGCAATGGTATTTATAGGATCAAGCTGAGCTCGGTGCTGAGTGCCCTACACCACCACGTGAAGTGGGTGAGTCCTGTTCTTGTTCTCAGGACGTCTATTGTAACAAATCCATTACCACATAGGACTTTAGGGTTGTAGCTGTGCTGCCAACTTGGACACTTGGAACTTCATGGCAACCGTGAAGACAGAACTTAGAGCCTCACGCTCCCGAAACACAGAATGCCCCCTTCCAACCATCTGAGCTAAAGGAAAACCTGTTACCAGCTCAGGGCCAGGAACCCTGGTTGAGCAGTTCCAACTCTACCTCCATACAGGCAGGGGTAACACATTCACATTACCCAGCTGATTACAAAAAGAATGGCTTGCTCTGTCTCGCTGGATACCGGGCCAAATTCTGCCCCGGTTGCATCAGTGCAAGTCTGCACTGAAGTCATTGTAAAACTCCTGTTTTCTTCAATGGCACCAAGATTCAGCCCTAATTATAGTGGGCCAAATTCCCTCCTGGTGTTAACTCCATTGAAAGCATCAGAGTTATGCCAGTCTTGGCTCATTGACTTCAGTAGAGTTATTCTAGATTCTCCCTGAAAACAGTGAATGAAGTTTGTTAATCCTCTATACAAATCCTTTGGGGTGTGTTTTTCCTGGGCTTATCCCTTGGGAAACACTATAACTCCCAGGGCTCCCTCTAGCCTGACTGGTAGAGACAACAAGGGGGATATGTTATGATGCACCCGCTTTTAGTACCCACCATGTCCCTGAGGCAGCAGCAAAGGAAACCAGCAGGGGGCGCTGCTTTGTCCTTTCTTGCTGCTTACAGTGGACTCTGCACCAGCAGAAGGAGGAGAGAAGGTATAGGTTTTGATCAACCCAGCAGTTGGAAAGCAAGAACCCTTCCTTAAGAATCTCACCCTTTCTTTTCCAGAGATTCCTGCCATCAACCCAACCTCTGTGGTCACCAGCACAGAAGAGCCGGCAGGTGAGTGCTCTAAATCCTGGGATACAAAAGACATAAGAAGCACTATCTAGGCACCTTGCAGCTATCCCTGTCTACTTGTATTTTCCCCTTGCCATTCCCAGAGGACTCCCCACTCTTGCCTTATTTAAGCATGTGCTGGCATTGAACACTGAATAGTCTCCTCATGGCTAGTTTGGTTGCAGAGAGCAAGCAGCTAGGTCTCCTTAAGCAAAAAATTAAATGGGCAAATGAGGTTTTAAATCTTATTTATTTTTGGAAACCAACCAAAGAAACTTGACAGGAGTCCTAACAGCCTGCCTGCACTCTGACCAGGAGCAGTCCTTGGGGGAGGGGATCTAGTGTTTTCTCATACCGGAATTCAACGGGGTTGGGGGTGTTTCTTTAATCTCCTCCAAACACAAGAGATTTCCCCTGAGTGCTCTTTGCCTCAGCATCAGCCATCTCTGGGGAATGTGTGGTTTCTAAGTCTACTGTTCTTGTTCCAAGGCTCTCATGCCAGGGTATCTGTCCCACAGCTGCACCATCCAGTGGCAGGTTGAGAAATGGATCACCTCACACCACCAGGACACATGTGGAGTTCTCTTTTCAGAGCCAAATAGGGCCTGGCCCCCGGTTGGGTGCATCCTCTCATCCCTGCACTCTCACACAAGGGCCTGGCATAGTTGCTCTCCTGGCATTCTCCTGAGGGCAGGGGCCTCCTGGCCTGCCTAAGCAGACAGAAAGCATTGCTGGCTACGGCTGATTTCTGAGTATCCGTGAACGGCCATGGTTCCCAATGGAGGATAGGCCTCCTGTTGCTAGCTCCTCCGACGGTTTCCCTTCACCTATTTGTATCACATCCTCTCCTCCCAGACTGGGCTTGAGCCAGCTGACTCTCTGTTTTCTGAGAGGCTAGGACAGCAGGGTGATGGTGCACTCTTGATGGGACAGGGTGAGAAGCCAAGTGTCAGCTGCATAGTGATGGCACGAGAATCCCGTAATATCTCGCAGCCTCCATAGGAGGCGTGGATCTGAGTTAAGCGGATCTAAGAGGCAACAGGATTGATACCTATGGGAAACCTAGGAGAGTGCTTTGACAAGGAGACACTGCTGTCCATCACGTCCCAGGAGCTATCTAAGAGGAAGGAGCACTGTTTTAATGGAACTCCATCCACCCCTGCTAGATCCTGCGGGCAGGTTAGTGGCACCTCATGGTCCACAAGCCAAAGGCTGATGATAGCAAAAGCAAGGCTTTCTGTCCTCAGGCCTCATGACTTTATCCTTCAATATGATGGACTCTATCTCCATCGAAGGCCCAGATCTGAACTCTAGCTCTGGAAAGGGTCTCAGATATTGCAGCTGAGGAGATGCTACTGCAGGGGACCCATCCACTCCGAAGGAGAGGGATTAGAGATAGGATGGCATTGACATCATTGCCAGCATGGAGGGATGGTGACCTGAGGAAACGCCTGACCTGGTAAATTGTCTCTTAAAGGGGAAGTATCAACAGTCTTCCTCATTAGACATCTCATTAGACAATTCCACTGCTTTGCACTACCCCAGAGAGGCACAGATCTGATTTCCTGTGGTAGTTTGGACTTCCTCAAACTCTTTCAGAAACTGTGCCTCTGAGATGCACCAGTACTCAGTCAGGTGAGGCTCCCAGTAATGATTGTGGGATGGAGGGATAGATAGATAGAGGTGGTGAATGTTTTACACAAAGCATGCTATTATTGCCTTGCAGTGCTGCCATGTTTGTTGTGCCTGAGTCTGGATAAAGAGTCCAGACTGATACAGCAGCCAGCCGACAGTCTTCTGACTAGTTCTACTGCTGGCTGTGACTTGACGCATGCGGTGGTGGAAGAGCAAAGCAATTTCTTTCCTTCCCTCATCACTGTAGGAGAGGAGCCACTGTTTTTTAGGTCACATTTTCCTTCCCATCTCCATGTAATCCTTCCATCTAATCTGTCTGTTGCCTGTATTTATGAGGGGTTTATTGCCATAGTAATAGTCTCTCAAGCAACCTCCAACTCATTCTGTATCCATCTGTAGTGTCCCTCATTGGCTAGTCAAAGACTAGGGGAGGAAGGGAGTGTAAGGGTCTCTGACACTTTTTTCTTCCTCCCATCATACTACTCCACTCAAGGCCTTGGTCTTCTCATACACCTCAACATGAAAATAGCAGACATCCTACCCAGTTTCCACTCCTGGTTGATAGCACACATGGGGATTATGGTGCTGAAATGACACCAAATGCATGTTCTTGCTGCTCAGCATCTCCTCAGGGTCAGCCAGCTACCTTTTCGAGAGCTTCCCCCATCGTTGTCTGAGATCAGGAGACTCCTTGTAATGATCATGTGTTTGAGCAAGTCCCTGACACAGTGGGGTAGCATGGGCTTTCTGCATCATAACACTTCCATGTTGTCAAGATGTCAAGCTGTCTCATGCCACTTCTGCTTTCCTAGTGTGTCCTATGGACAGGTCATGGCCCCCAAGTACATATGGAGAATGTAGCTGCAACAACATGAAGTCTGGTGGTGTAGAACAAAGGGGATCCTTAGTGATCTCTCCCAGCCTCCTCAACTCCTCCTGCCTTACCCAAACTAGTCATACAGTGACCCCCCACAGCAGATCCCCCAGCCCTTTGTGGAGTTAGTAATCTCTGCTCCCCTATCCCCCAGCATATCTGTGCAGTTGCTCTTTAGTGCTAGGAGTTCTGTGGGAATGTCGTTACACGTCTCCCTCTGACATGGGCTTGTGGCTGTTGGAGTTCTTGCAAGCCCTTCTCCCAGTCTGGCTCAGGGGTGGACCCTTCAACAACAGTATGTCAGTGCTTTGGGGCATTTTCTGAGTCCTACAGAGCTGTGGGACTCCCACCTGGTCCCCTTTTTTTAATATTCAGAGATTGACTGTGTTGGTTGCTTTATTTTTCCAAGGAAGGTCACTTCAGTGTGAGCTGGAGTTGGCTGCATGTTTTATGGTCTAGTGAAGTTACCTTCCTGGGCCAGACTCCCAGCTGGCGTGAAGTAGCTGGCTCCATTGATTGTAATGGAGTTATGCTGATAGCTGGGGCTTTGACCCACTGTCTCCAATGAAGCTGCAGTGGTTTACCCTGGATGAAGATCTGGCTCAGTGTATATCAGCATAATGTCAAACTGGAGTGACATTTATATATTTGTAGCCTAGCCTATAGTGTCTATAAAATACGCTTCATTTCATGCAACTAGCATGGCATAGGGACAGTTCTCTGTAAGTCAAGTGACTTGTGCAGTAGAACTAGACAAATAATAGGGGCTGTGATGCATTCTCCACAGTGTTTCCTGGTTGGGGAGGCTGACAATAGACCAATATGCCCTGTGCTCCCATATAGTTCCCTAAAGCACCTCCTGCGGGAGGAGACTGGGACTCTGATGGCCACCTGCCGCAGCTCTTCTCCACAGCATTCCTGACAGTGCCTTCAAGTGGGGACAGCTAGGATTGGAGTTTCACAAAGCAGCACCTCTGCCCCATTCCCTCCACTCGGAAATGGGATAAGGAGCTGTGAGATCCCCCAGCAGGAGTCCTTTGTCCAATCCCTAAAGTCTGGGATAGTGAGAACTTGTAGAACGGTGACCAAGATATCCACTGTTACCTAGCAACTCCTGCTTGAGAGACTGAGCTTGGTACCACAAGATGAGCCCCGATGCAGTGCGCTCTGCCATTTTGGGGCTCCATTTTTCATCCGTACCTCTGGTGAGAAGAAGGTGGGGAATCCAAAAAAATTTCTTTGATCTTCATTGTTGAGCAGGAAAGATTGCAGGGAATAAATCCAAGACAACTTCCCAGGTCACTTAGAAATAGAAGCTTTTTGCTTTGGGCCATTAGAAGTCCTAATCAGGAACGTCAGAGAATGGACACTTTAGAAAGGAAACAAATGTTTTTCCGTAAATGTTGACCCGAAGACTTGAGTTAGACTTTGAGAGGGGTTAATTGATGTATCTCACTGTAGCTGTGTGACGACTCATCCCTGCGGTGCCTCCTGCTGGGAATTAGCTCTTCTCCAGCTGGAGCGCCCTCTGCAAGCCTGTGTCTCACCTCTCGCCGGTCCCTATGTCCCTCCAGGACCCCAGTGCCCCTTTTTCTGGGGTGCTGCCCCGTGGCAGTAACCCCTCACTCTCAGGGTCTCCCCTCCCTGGGGAATCCCCACCCCCAATCCCACCTTGCCTCAGCCTGTGACTACTGCCAGTCAGCAATGAGCCCCCGCTCCCTGGGGCAGACTGCAGTGTAAGATCCAGTCATCATAGGCAAGGGGGGTAGGACCTACTGCAACTACCTAGCCCCAGGCTGCCCCTTTGCAGCTCCAGAATCTGTTTAGGCCCTGCACAAGGCCCTGCAGGCTGGGATTGAGGAGTTTGGAGGGTGGGAGGGGGATCAGGGCTGGAGCAGGGGGTTGGGATGTAGGAGGGGCTCTGGGCTGGGGGTGCAGGATCTGGCATAGGGCTAGAGATGAGGGGTTTGGGATGCAGGAGGGGGCTCCCGGTTTGTGGGGGCTCAAGGCTGGGACATGAAGCTGGGGCTCAGGGTTGGAGGGTGGGCTTACCTTTGGTGGCTCCTGGTCAGCGGCACAGCAGGGCTAAGGCAGGCTCCCTGTTTGTCCTGGCTCCACACTGTGCTGGTCAGCAGGTCCGGCTCCTAGGCAGGGGGGTCCCAGGACGTTCAACGTGCTGTGTTCCCAGTTCTCATCAGCTGTGGTTCCCGGCCAATGGAAGTGCAGAACTGGTGCTTAGAGCGGGGGCCACATGTGGAACTCCATGGTCCCTCCACCTAGGAGCCGGACCTGCTGGTCGCTTCCTAGGCACAGTGCAATGCCAGGACAGGCCTTAGCCTTGCAGCGTCGCCAAATGGACTTTTAATGGCTCAGTTGACGGTGCTGACCAGAGCCACCCCATGGTCCCTTTTCAGCCAGGCATTCTGGTGGAAAACTGGACACTTGGCAACCGTACCAGCTGGTCCTGTTCCTATGGCAATCTGGCAAAGCCTCTTCCTGTTGCCTTCCATCACTAGGCCTTGCTCACCTGCTGGGGCATGCTTACCTGCTTCATCCCTTCCTGGTGGTGGGAAATGCAGACCTGATTCAAAGCCTGTCTCTGATTTGTATTGCTGCTGTTATTTGGAGCATTTTGCCCTGGTGAAAAGGGACGGACCGTGCCATGGCTGGGCAGACTTGGCCCTCACCGTGTCCCACCCCCAAGCTCAAGTGGGGGCTGACATACATGCTGAACACAGCAGTGATTTTATTATCTCTATCAGGATGGAAATCACAACACTCATTAGGTCATATTCATCCCAGTCCCTTAAAGAGCTTGATCAATTTAGCCTGACAAAGAGAAGGTTATGGGGGGATGAGATTCCAGGCTGTAAGTGCCTATGTGAGGATCAAACATTTGCTAATCAGTCTAGCAGACAAAGGCCTAACACGATCCAATGTGTGGAATTTGAACCTAGACAAATTCAGACTGGGAATAAGGTGAACATTTTTAATGGTGAGAGTCATTAATCATGGGAACAACTTGCTGAGGATCATGGAGGAGTCTCCATCAGTGGCAATCTGTAAATTGAGACTGGATGTTTTGCTAGAAGCTCTGCTCCAGGAATTGCTTGGGACAGGTTTCTGGCCTGCATGATACAGGAGGTATCTCTGTAAACCCCTGCTGTCCGTTTGTGGAAGCAGCTGCCATGACATTGCGGTGCAATGATGAGAGCTATATAGGTGATGCGGGGGTGGGGGATGAGAGGTAATTCTTCCCTAAGGTACACTGATGTAAATAAGATGTAGTACCATTGATGTCAGTGGAGGTTCCCTGGTGTGACGGAGTGTAGGTGAGAAGAGGGACAGGTCCAGAGCCTGTCTCTGTGGGAGGAGAATAAGGTTGAAGTCAGTCAGACAGCAGCTGTCAGTTAATGGAAGGGGTAGGGCAGAGTACCTGAGACCCATGTGCATTCAGTAGGTGGGCAACGTACTCACTTCTTTATCTTACATCTTCCTGTTACCTCTCTGCCACGCCTTCCCCCTTCCACACCCGACTCTGCCCCCATTGTAGGGGTTCACCTCACAAACACTCATATAGCTGGGTACTTCGGCAGGCCCTTGGTGGCCTGATTCACCACTGATTTTACCACTTTTCCACTGGTTCTTCTGATCCCCCTCAAATGCCCCTTTGCCCTCTCCCTAAGGCAGTGCCAACAAACCCACCGGGTTTCCCCTGCACAGCCATTCACCCAAGGCCCCCCACTCATTCATTTACTTTCAAACTGCAGACCCACTGCTTGGGGCCAGTGTCCCGCTACAGTAAAACCCGGGCGGGGGTGTGTGCAGAGACCCCACAACCACTAAACCCACCTCAGATCCTTGATGACTTACACACAACATTGGTGAGTCCCCAAATACTCCACACCCACCCTCCCTGCCCGGTTCATTTCATCTCCAAAGGCTTGCGGAGTTCACAGCAGGTGTGTCACATTCTTTGAGGCGTCTGCTAACAGTGTTTCATTGTTTCAAGCCTCCTGCTTTTCAGGTGTTTGGCTCCCCCCCACCCATTTCCTCCCCCACTCACATCCCTGGCTGAGTCCTGGCTTTTCTCTAAGATCTCCATTTGCCCAGCTGGCGTTACCTAGTCCCCAAATTTCTCCAGCAACCCGGGCTTCCACTCCTGAGCCCCGATTCCACCGAAGTGTCAGACTAGCTCTGCTGGGCCCTCTTTTTATTATTATTATTTTTAAAAAAATTCTGCTCAGTGCTTGTTCCCCATTAGAATTAGCAAAAACTGGCGGAGTGCGTCTTAGGGCTTTAAAGGAATTCAAAGTCAGCAGTAAAAGATTTGCAGCCGTAACACCTAATTAAGTTACATCTCTCTTAAAACAAAATATGCCGTCTTTTTTTTTAAAGCAGGGAGAAGTAAACCAGATGTGCAAACTCACTCGCACACGCACATGGCGAAATGCAGCTTGTGCAACTGCCCTCCAAGTCAATGGGAATAACACCCATTGTGCCAGGGCTGGGTTTAATCCTCCCTCTCTCTCTCTCTCTCTCCCCTTCTCTTTCTCTCTCTCACACACACATACAGTCTCTCTCTATCTTTCACACTCTTTCTCTCTCCATCTATCTCCCGTATACTAACTCATTGTTTCATGCACTCCTTCGTATTCCCATACTACTGTCATTCAAAGAAATACATACAATACACAGACACAAAATCTGGCTGGCTGGCTAATGGCCTCTCTTTCTCTGTCACTCACACCCAGTGTACATGCATGCTTTACCCTCATACACACCCATACATTGTCCCATACACAGAGCCTGTTTCTTCTCTCATTTACTCTGGTGTATATCCAGGGTCAATACACTGACATGAGTGGAATTACTTTAGTCTAAGGCCCACAATACATATGCACGTGCACACACACACACACACACACACACACACACACACACAGAGTAACCATAAAGTCTCATATACACAGGATGTATACAGACACACCCAAAGCACACTCACATACATTGACTCTGTCTCTGTCCCCCACACACACTCATCTATAATCTCTCCTGTCTCCCTGCACTCTCTTCTGTCCATGCTCACACAAATGGCAGCTATTTCCTTTCTGTGCCCACCTGGATGTGTGCCACAGAACTGGGTCCCCTGCTGAGCATGATGCATTCAGATCATTCTTGGTGGTGTTGAAAGTTCCAAGCTGAGCTACAGAGACTTGGTTAAGTGGAAAAAGAAGTTTGGGGGCGATAGAGGAGGGGCGGGAAGGAGAGAGGGGACGGAGGGTATATGAGCTTTGGAAGAAGCGAAAGGGGGATTAGAGAGGCTGACCTGGGGAATGTGTCTATGGAGGAGAGGAGGGCGGGGAGAGGAAAGGCAGTTTATTACGTCTGTTTTTAATCTGATTTTCCCCTTGTGTTTCAGTAAAGCTTTTCATTGTGATACAGGTGAGTGCCCCAAACTAACAGCCAGACTGAATGTTAAAGAGCTCCGCCTGACTCGTTCTTCCTAAAGGGGAGAAATTAACTGTTTGGTGGGGGTGTTAGCTAAGTGTTAGAGAAACCTAAACAGAGTTGAGTACCTCACCACTAATGCAGGGACTCCTTCGCAATACCACTTAGCATTTTACATAGTGCTGGGCGGGCCAGATTCGGCTCTGTCACTCCAGCCTCATCTGCAGTCATTTCAGTGACATCTCTCCCATATGTACATGAGTGCAGTGAAAGAAGAGTCTGGCTCAGGGGCCTCAAAACACTGTAGTCAGTGACTCACCATCACAGCATGTCTGCCAGATAGGCTGCTGTGGGTATCCCTGCTGTACAGAGAAGGAAACTGAAGCACAGAAAGGGCAGTCAGGTGGCCCAGAATCTCACATCAAGTGAGCGGCGTGGCCAGAATTAGAATTTGGAACTTTCCAGCTCTCACCCTGTTCTCCTGCCTTCACCACACACGGCCCCCTTTACCAAGTGCTATGGCCAGGTCCCAAGGGAAGTGGTGGCAGGATTTGGGGGTGGGCGAGGGTGATGTTCCCTTCTGGTGTTGTCTGGACTGGTAACTCCAATTCTTGACTCTGGGAGCCAGCCTTCCCTGTTCTGCTGTGAGAACCCCCACTCCTGGGCTGTTCATGCACAGTTTCTGGCACATAAGCTGCTCTTTGGATTGTGCAACCGAATGACACTAGCCAATATCTCCGGTCCCAGACACAGCTCTAGGAACCTCTGTCATGCAGTGCCCAGTTATGCCTGCTTGATGCTGCAAGCTTATATGAGTTCATCAATTTAACAAAAAATTGATATGTACCAAGTGTGACGGAGTCAGACCAGAAGGGTATAGGAGAGTGCTGGAAGGCAGGTATATCAGCTTCAGGATGTGCAGGTCCCTGTTCCCTGGATAGCCAAACAAAGGCTACTCCAGGCCAATCAGGAAGCTTCTAGAAAGGAGTAGAAACAGCTAGCCTGATTGGGACACCTGAAGCCAATCAGGCACTGGCTGAAACCAGTTAAAAACCTCCCAGTTAGTCAGGTGGGTGTGGGTGTCAGTAGCTGTGAGAGGAAGTTCTGCTGATGGTGAGACTGAGTGGTGGACAACATATCATACAGAAGGATGGAGGCCCTGAGGTAAGGGTGAAATGGAGTTTGAAGAAGCGGGGACTACTGTGGGGAAGTAGCCCAGGGAATTGTATTGTGTTTTGTGGCTAAAAGGTCAGCCACCTTAGCTGATACTATTAGGGTCCCTGGGCTGGAGCCTGGAGTACAGGGTGGGCCCGGGCTACCCCCTTTTTCCACCTTCTATACTGGCCTGTGATGAAGGTAACTCACTAGGCAGTGAATCTTGCCAATTATACTGAGAAAGGGAGGTCACTCTGGGGCCTAGATGAGTTTCTGAGGCCCCTAAATCTGCCAGGAAGCACAGGACCCACAAGTACAAACTTGGAGCTTTGTCACACAGGCTTGTTATTCCAAGGGGAGTCTCTGACATGCTTCAAACCAAATGCACTGCTTCAGGTAGAATAAACACATGTTCAGCTATGAAAGATAGATTTTAAGTGATTATTAGTCAAAGCATAACTATTTGGTCAAATGAAATAAAAGCAAAACACACTCTAAACTGATCTTAACACTTTCAGTGCCCTTACAAACTTAGATGTGTCTCACCCCAGGCTGGTTGGTTGTATTTCAGCCAGGCTCTCCCCTTTGATCAGTGCTTCAGTCGCTTTGTGCAGTGTCTGTAGATGTAGGTGGAAGAGAGAGAGAGAGCAAGGCAACTGTCTCTCCCCTTTCATCATGTTACTTCTTCCCTCTTGACTTTTCCCCTGCCCTTCAGAATCAGGTGAGCATTACTTCGTCGTAGTCCCAAACTGACCAAAGGAAGGAGCGTGATTCCCTTGAGAGTCCAACAGATTCTTTTGTTGCTCTCTAGACCAGCGTCCTTTGTTCCTGTAAAGCTGGGCTGGGTTTGTCTAATACCTGCCCTGATGAGGTGTGAATGGCCCCTCTGCTCCTGGAGAGTTTTTGCCAGGGCTTATTTTAAGCCATGGGTATTTTCAGCCTCATAACTACATACATGAAATTATAACCTATAAGCTTAGTATAACATTACTATAACATTAGAGTAACAACAATGCTCAGGGCATCATGAGCCTTCTGAAGACACCCAACGTGACAAACTTTGCATTAGATACCACACAATCATTTTATAAAGATGAACATGAGAGTATAGAGTGTTCCCCCGCGGCACAGAGCATCATAGCGAGTGTTAGTGGTGTAGTG
This sequence comes from Dermatemys mawii, assembly GCA_007922305.1. NCBI lineage: Eukaryota > Metazoa > Chordata > Testudines > Dermatemydidae > Dermatemys > Dermatemys mawii. The sequence continues at coordinate 31,287,689 of ML677381.1, forward strand.
ATATGATCATCTGGGGATATCTCACAAAATGTATCCTCTGCTCTGCAGGGGCCTTGGGCACTAGTGGCACATCAGTCCCTCCTGATCTCTGCCTATGGCACAAGATAGTTTAGTTTCCAGAGACTGGAATACTTGAGTCTAATCTAGGTTATTGGATGTACTACAGGGATAATTTGGTTTATTGGCCTGGGCTGTGTGGGAGGTCTTTTGGCCTTAAATTCTAAAACATGTAAGAAAACTCCACATTGTTGAGTGGGTGTAAAGCACTCCCAGGTCTCCACTGGCATCACCTTGGACTCCACATTTGCTTGGGACATCCCCCATCCCTTCCAATGCACTTGTGGCCCAGCTTTTGCCAGCCCCGGCAATGGCACGTGATCTGCCCACCCTGTGCCTGGTTCTCCCCTGCACAGGGAGTCTCTCATTGGCAGGGACCGGTAAAGAAAAAAAGCTTGCTTTTGTGCAAATGGAACAGGCAGACGCTTCAAGCAGAACCCAATGAGAGCTTATCCCCATTTCAAAGGACTTTGGCAAAGAATTCTAGAGATTTGCAGTGGTGAAAGATGTGTCCAGCTGCAGCACTTGTAAAATAGTGGCAGGTATCCAACTGTGTTCTAGGGCTCGGGCCTCTGAGGGACTGTGGTTTTGTCTCGGTGGTGGGGATTCTAGGGCCTGATATATAACAGCAGTGATCCAAGTGTCTCAGTGCTAGAGCTTCTGGAGTGCTATAGTGCGGTCAGGTCTTCGTGCTGGAGGTTTCCTGCAGACCATTCTATAGTTCAGTGTATGTCATGACTTAATGCCAGCGGCAGCTGGGTGCTGTCCTGTGTGGCAGCAGATCCAGTAATGTGTTAGTGTGGAAAGTCTCCAGATGCTATGCTGTAATACAAGGCTGATGAAGCACATGTCTCAGCAAAGGAAGTTCCTAGGTAGTTTGCTATAATGTAGTGGAGGTGATGCAATTGTGTCTCAGCGCAGCAAGTTCTCCCACGCGGTTGTGTTTGGGTGCTGGGGGTTCCTGGCTGCTGTAGCACACCAGAGATTATGTAGTTGTATCTGCCTTCATGTTTAAGAGTCCCAGATGCTGCATTTTAACACAGTCCAAGTGATCAGTGGGGTAGTTGTGTTAGTCTGTATCCATGAAAATGAGGAGTCCGGTGGCATCTTAAAGACTAACAGATTTATTTGGGCATAAACTTTTGTGAGTAAAAAACCCAATTCCTCAGATGCATGGAGTGAAAATTACAGATACAGGCATAAACATACTGGCACACGAAGAAAAGAGAGGTACCTTACAAGTGGAGAACCAGTGCTGACAAGGACAATTCAGTCAGGGTGGACGTGGTCCATTCCCAGTAAATGATGAGGAGGTGTCAATATCAAGAGAGAGAAAATTGCTGGCTGGCTCACTACAAAAGTGGTGCCTAGGGGTATTAGGTGCCCAACTCCCCTGTACTGTCAATGGGCCTGTTTCCTAAGGGCAGCTTTACATATGGCTGAGACTGCTACTGAAAAGTTGTCCTGAGACCTGCAATTTAAGGGCCAGATGTCAAAGGAATTCAACTGATGTACACCGGAGGATGACTTGGCCCAACAGTTTACCAGTAGTTGAGTGCTGTAAAATAGCTGCTGCGAGTCACCCTACAGGTGGCTGCATGTCATGGGTGAGTGATGTCATTCCTGCTGTGTTTGCAGTTTGTGTGTTGGAATTCTCAGATATGGATGGTTCTATGTGAATATCATATGTTGTGTATTATAAACAGTTGGGCAATTTCTGCCCTATGCTGCTGTTTCCCATGCAGAGCAGTCCGTCTTAGAGTTTGTTTGGTTTTGAAGGCATTTGCTCCCATGGATGAGGCCGGAGAATCAGGGAATCCATGAGGCAGCCTTGTGAGGACCTCTTATCTCTGCCCTGTGGCCTGGATGGCTGGTCAACATAGGTCCTGCAGGAACTTTGCTACCAAAAGCATCCCTCATGACTGGGGCAAGAGCTGCTTATACCATCCCTCATGACTGGGGCAAGGGCTGCTTATACTTACACTGCAGTGCCCCATGCATTAGTGGGGAAGTATCCACTAGAGTCAAGCTGGCCTCGTGCCCCCTACCTGCCGCCAGACCTGGGTCCATGAGCGGTTGGGATCTAGCAGGGAACACGCCATGGAAACAGCATTCCCTCTTCTGCATGCAGACACACCCTCACTCTCACCCACAGCCGGGATCCCCTCCCTTCACCCTCACCCACAGCCACAGCTGGGATCTCCTCCCTTCACCCTCACCCACAGCCATAGCCGAGATCCTCTCCATTCACACTCATCTCACACCCAGACCTGGGATCCCCTCCATTCACCTTCACCCACAGCCAGGATCCCCTCCATTCACCTTCACCCACAGCCGGGATCCCCTCCATTCACCCTCACCCACAGCCGGGATCCCCTCCATTCACCCACAGCCATAGCCGGGATCCCCTCCATTCACCCTCACCCACAGCCGGGATCCCCTCCATTCACCCACAGCCACAGCCGGGATCCCCTCCATTCACCCACAGCCACTGCCGGGATCCCCTCCATTCACCCACAGCCACTGCCGGGATCCCTTCCATTCATCCTCACCCATAGCCGGGATCCCTTCCATTCACCCACAGCCAGGATCCCCTCCATTCACCCACAGCTCAGCCACAGCCGTGATCCCCTACATTCACACTCATCTCACACCCAGAGCCAGGATCCCCTCCCTTCACCCTCACTCACAGCCGCAGCCGGGATCCCCTCCATTCACCCACAACTACAGCCCAAATCCCCTCCATTCACCCACACCCATGGCCTGGATCCCCTCCATTCACCCTCACCTCCACCTCAGCTTCCCTGGCAGTTCTGTCCCAGCCAGTGTTGGTGGCTTAGTCACACTGGAGCAGGGCTGCGTGCTGTACCCTGGGAACGTAGAGGGATTTGCACTAGGCCCATTTCTACCTCACCCAATGAAGAAAGAGGGAACGTCAGCTGTGGATTGGCTTTGGCTGCTGTCCCTTTGCTTTGATTTCCCTTCCACATGGAAAGGTTCATTCTTTCATTGTGAGTTTTGCCAACATGGTAGGCAACAGGGTTGTGCCTCCCAGGACTCCCTCATACTACCCTCTCCAAACATCAACTCCCCCCCCATTACACTTGTGTACACCTGTTCTTCAGCTCTGGCAACAGCTGACTCCATGGACGGTTCCCCAGCTCCCAGACGTCCTCTTCATCTTGGAGGAACCCTGAGCTCAAAGCTACATGTTCTTTTTTCTGGTAGGGAGGGTGATTATTAAGGGGGGGAGGCAGATGGGTGGGTGCCTGTTCCACCCGGATGATATCTGGGAGCCCGTCAGACTTAAGCTGATCCTCTTTCCAAATCCCCTTAGCGTGTCTAACACCATGTCCGGGAAGTTTCAAGGGAGCTGGGAAGAGGAAAAAATGCTCTGGGAGCTGGCAAGTGAGAGAGGTGCTTGTGAAATATTTCCTCTGATGGCTGTCCAACTTCTCTAGACACTTTTATAGGGTTACCCTTCAGGATTGATATAAAGGGTGTAGCACAGCCCTGGCTCACGGGGCCAGAAATCCACTTGATTTGAGGCCTTTCTTTGATTTGCCTTTGGAACAGATTTGATGCACCCTGCACTCATTCCTCTGCTCTTCTGTCCCTTCCCTTCTGTGCCTTTCGTTTTTCTTGCTTCAATCGCAGGTCACCACCACAGCATCGCGGAGCGGTGTCTCCACCATGTCCAGCGCAATGAGTAACCCCAGAAAGAGACAAGCCCAGGGACTGACTTTCCTTGTCAGTGCAACTCCAGTTAACACAGTGGAGTCACTTCTGATTTACACCAGTGCCCATGAGAGGAAAATCACTTCCTTGTCTTGTCTGCACTATGGGCCCATGTTGCTAGTCAGGTCTACACACTACAACCTTTTGATGACATAGCCATGTCAGTTGGGGTGGGATTTGTGCCTGACACAGCTGTACTGGCAAAATCCTGGGGCCCAGAACAGTGAATCTGCCACAACACAAGCTCTAGCAAAATTGCCCCTTTGCCATCAGCACTTATTCCAGCTCCACTGGAGCAAAATAAATCCAGTATGTCAGCTTGGACTGAAATCACACCCAGCCATACCCTCCCATGTGGGGCATGAGTTTTACTTCTACTGTGGCTCTGTTACACTGCTCTGGTAGTGCAAAGGGACTGTAATGTATATGTACTCCCACTTCAAGGCCACGTTCTATGACCAGAACAGTATCAAATGGTTTGAATGCAGCTGAGACTCAGGGCCGTGTGGTAGAAGGGGGGAAGAAGAGGAAGGGAGATAAATAATGAGGGTTTCTTGGTTTTTTTAAGTTTCTTACATAAATTGAAGAAGAAATTAATTTTCTATTCTAGGAATGTTCCTCGGCACAAAGCAGAAGTTTAAAAAAGCCTAAATTATTAATTCCAAACACTATTTCCGTTCTTTCATAATCACATTTGTATTATATTAATCACAGCCATAAATCCAGAGCAGTTTTCTTTCTTTTCTTTTTTTCTTCAAAACCCAGGCCTGAGTGGGGAGGCTGCAGGGAAAGTGAAGATGTCACCTGTGTGCTTCGTGTCTGATGTATTCTCTTGTTTTTATCTCCTACCTGTCACACCAGGTCTCTGGTGGCCCCCAAACTCAGCTTCATGCCTCCCTCTCCTCAGTCATCCTTCCCGTTCTGTTCCGTCTTTCAGCTCCTCTGTTGGCATTTCATCCGCAATTCTTCCTGCCTTGCTACACTCGGGAACAGGCCTGAGGTTGCTCTTGGAGATCAGCAGGCTGGGTGTACGCACTGGTGTTGCTCCTACCTGTAGGCAAAGACAAGCCGGGGTTTGCTCCCCTTGAGCTAACTAGGTTCCATCCCTGTTTCAAGCACAACTCGCCTTTGCCTGCACTTCAGGGGCACTGGCAGCCCTAGGGCAGGAGGGCTGAATGCTAGCTGCCTGTGGCTGAATCAGAGTTTTCACCAGAGCAGACAGGCTCTCCTCTCTTCAGCCTCCTGTTCCCTTTCTCCTCCTCCTCTATCTTGGGACATGGGGAAAATCTTCAACAGCCCAAGTCCCAGTCTCAAAAATGGCCACAGACTTGGGCTTCCAGGTGCATGTGTCCCTTCTGATAATGGGAGATGGGATCCTAAATCACTTGGAGACAGATTCTTAAAGGTATTTTGGTGCCTACAGATGCAGGTAGGAGTCAAATGGGATTCCAAGGGAGTCTGGCAACTCAGTGCTTTTGAACATACCATTAGGTGCCTATCTACAGCTTTAAAAACCTGTCACTTTTGAAAACTTTATCCACTGTCTCCCCCACCCCCTTCCCCCATCATTTTTCATTCCTCTCACTCACCAACTTCTCTCCACCGCCTCCACATTTCATGCTGCCCCCAGCCCTCTGTGCTATGTTCTTGCTTAATCTTCAGCGGATGAGCTTCTAGCAGCATTGTGTGTGGGGAGACTGGGACAGAATGGTGGGAATGAGCACAGAGAAGGGGGAATGATCTTTGGGAAATCTTTATAGCTTTTACAAATAAAAGTACTACTACTAATTTCTAGTCTTTTTGAAGAGCTTTGCTTTTTCCTCTGAAACCCTCCTGGTTTCTGCAAGAGAAATCGTTCAATTCCCTAGAAACATGTTTTTCTAACTAAGTAGATTAGTTTACATCTTGTGGCACTTAAAAACATTATTATTATACCAAAAAAAAAAAAAAGACTCAGATTTATGACTCTTTCTCAGGCCAGATCTCCCTGGCAGTGCTCGTTGTTCTACAAAGGTCTTTCAGCTGCCAGGCTTGCTCTGTCCCTCCTTCTCTTCCCATCCGCTCTGCACGTCTCAGGAACCAATTCTCCCCAACCCAGGGCTTTGCCCCTGGACTGTAATCTACTGGCTCACTGCAGGGAGAGGTTTTAGCAAACTGTCACTCATCACAGGCTCTCGTATACCCTGTGTGGGCCACAATTACAACCCAGTTAGGGGATCGGTTACAACACAGTTGTCACTTGACCCCATTCCAACACCGATAAAGATTATAGTGTAGATGAAACCTTGCCAGGTCCCTGTAATCAGATTAACACTAGGCCATGTATGGCCATATAGCACTACCCCCTCCTTCTTTTGCATCCCTTCTCCTTTCAGTTTTCTGGACACCTTCCCGTCCCGTGGCTGGATGTGATTCGGTGCTATGCTATTGCTATTGCCACCAGCCCCAGTGCTGTCTGCCCCAGACTGGTGCTGCTCTCTGATACTTACTGCTGTGAATTGTCTCCCATGGAGAGTTAGTCTACATGCAGATATAGCCAGTGTTCAGCCCCGTGAGGTGCTGGTTCTGACAGGGCCCTTAGCATTCGTGATACAGGTCTGATCAAGGCCTGAGAGCAGAGACTGGCACAAGGTTCTGCAGTGGGATTCTTGACTCACCCTGAATCCTCTTCTGGACCAACCTGCACGTTGTGGATTCCTTGAATGCTGCATTTGACAGACGCCAAACACCAAGCCTATGACTACACTGCTCAGTTAACCTGGGTGATTAGTACCTGGGTCTGAGCACCCAAGTTAGCCTAGCCCACTTGTGAGCATCTCCACAGCAATGTCTATGAGCTGCCCTCCTTGCCTCAGTCGTGATCCACACCATGGCAGGAGAGATGGGGATAGGGTGACCAGATGTCCCGATTTTATAGGGACAGTCCTGATTTTTGGGTCTTTTTCTTATATAGGCTCCTATTACCCTCCACTCCCATCCCGATTTTTCACACTTGCAGTCTGGTCACCCTAGATGGGGAGGTGCTGTACACCTGTATTGGATGAGCATCCCAGGATTCAATAGACTGACTTCAAAGCAGAATGGTACAGAGCAGCCTTAACACACCCGAGAAGCTGGGGCAGTTGCTAAATCAGAGTATAAATCGGTACATTTCACGTGTGCCCTATAAACTGGAGCTGAGTGAAAACTAATTTTTTCGCAAAATCGTATCGATTTTGATGAAAGTTCATTTTGGGGAAAACATTTCAAAAACGTCAAAACTTCCAGATGTTTTGTTTTGAAATTTGCTTTATTTAAAAAAATAGTAAATGGTCAAAATTAAAACAAAACAATTTGGTTTGACCTGGGGGGGATGTGAATTTTAATTTGTGAAATTTTGGCTTTTCCTCTTCATCTGGGATGAAAAAAAAGTCAAACTCTCCAAAGATTTTGTGGAATGGAAAATCCATTTTCGGGGGTGGGGAGATGGGGGTGGGGCTCTACCTTAAACACAACCAAACTGATAGGATGAAATTCTGCTCATCACAGCTGGAGCACTTGGGCCTGAAATAGCTCCTGTATAGGAGCCAAGACTTTCTAACTGATTAGCTTGAACAACTAGCTCACGAAAGAGTCCAAATACAGCTATTTACACCAGTTAAGGATCTGACCCGTCAAATTTCCTAAACTACTATGGAGACGTTCCTGTACTTTTAATCTGCCCATTGTTCCTTTCACATTTAGTCTTCAGAATTTTTTTGCTAGACCTGTTACTTCAAGTTATGTTGTTGTGTTTAGATTTGCTATCATTATTAAAAAAAAATAGCAATGACATTATGGGCGTCCTTCTGATCTTTCAAATCCTGGTGTAAATCAGGAGTAACTCAGGTGAGAACAGCCAGTCAAATTCTCGCCTATTTCCACTGATGTAAATCTACAGTAATGGCTGTGTAAACCAGTTGAGTTGGATTAGATTTGTACTGGTTTAGACAAGAGCAGATCTCAACCCACTGGAATAATGCAGGACAGGTAAAGTCAGTATGAGCGAGATCAGAAGCAGCACTGAGCAGTTCTCCAAAAACAGTTAAAAATAATGTGAAGTTCACTCCTTGCACAAGGTCTCAAAAGTCCACTAAAGCCCTGACAACAGGCTCTGCACAGGGGTGAATTTTGCCCGTAAGGCATAAACATCATAAAGTTCTGACTCAGGTCACCTCTGTCAGAAAGTCATCCCCATCTGGCAGCAGCTCCATGGCCTGTGAGGAATGAGCTGGCCATCTCAGTCCATTTCCCAGGGGAAAAAGGTCCACGTCCCAAAACCACCATTGCCAAGGGCACTCAGGCTGCCCACTCAACAGAGAAGTCGAGGACTGAATGGGCCGTGGAGAACGAACTCTGTTCTCTCCCTAGAGCAGGGATGGGCAAACTTTTTGGTCCGAGGGCCACATTGGGTCTACAAAATTATGTGGAGGTCTGGATAGGGAAGGCCCTGCCCCCAATCTGGTCCCCTCCCACTTCCTGCCCCCTGACTGCCACCTCAGAATCCCCATCTAATCCCCCCCAGTCCCTGACTGCCCCTTCCAGAGACCCCTAACCACCCCCCCAGGACCCCACCCAATTCTCCTGCTCCCTGGCCCCTGACTGCTCTGACCCCTATCCACCCTCCCACCCCCTAACCACCACCCCAGAACCCCACC